>CM070034.1:39092228-39115366 GCA_036250615.1 Ptychadena robeensis | reverse complement strand
AGACCGGGGACCCCGATGGCGCCGCGCTCTCCCCAGGGCAACGCTGGGGCTGACAGTCTTCACCACCCGTTCATTGGCTAGAAGATGTTTATTATTATTCCCCCAGCCGGATCAGGTGCAGAAAGATCAAGATCCCAGTCTCTAGTTAGAAATCAGCTTTGAAAACTGGAAGTGACATAAGTGATGTCATGTCCGGTAATCGAAATAAAAAACTGCGTTCCAGGCACCGTCACTGAAGTCACTTCTGGTTTTTCGAACAGGCAAGGAATTTGAAGTTGCCCACGAACAGGTGTACGTCGGACTTTTCTAAGGCTAAGTTTACACTGTCGTCACGTTTAAAGCTTCCTAGATGCTCTCCACTGGCAGAAAGGCTTTAAAGACGCTTTAAAGCAAAGACCTTTGTACAAAGACTGCTTTAAAGACTGAAAAATGTCCAGGGGGGAAGGGAGTGAGCTTCAAGCAGCCAGAGTGAGCTTCTGAACCTGCAGGGTGCCTGGAAATGTGTGAAAGCCCCTCCCAGGTCGTTTTTTCCATGACTGAACTTGCTGCAGTCGCTTTCAGGGCTTTACCATTGAAGTCAATGGGGTCGTTTAACGACCAAGCGACTCTCTGAACGCGACAGAAGGCGTTCAAAAAAACGAACAGAAAACTTATTGCTTGATTAACTACTGTACATTTTCTGTTCTTTAAACGACCTCATTGACTTTCATTTTAAACCTAAAGCAAGGTCGTTTTCTGGTCACTTAAAAGACCAGAAAACTACCTTGCAAGAGACAGTGTAAACTTAGCCTAAAAGTCTGATCAGTCTGTTTGCGAACGGACATGGCTGATGTTCGGCATCACTAATTACAACATATGAAACTCCAGAAGAAAAGAAGATGGTGGTTCCGTATACTTAGATCCTGAGCTTTTGGCTAATGCTGTTGACGATATTGAATTACGGGCTCCCACAGCCATGTGGGATCTGACCTGTCACGAGCATCTGAAAATTTGTGCAGGCGCTTGGGGGTAACTTAAAAAACAATCCCATTATTGCAGGTCTATTGGGCTAAAGCCCAAAAACCGACTGGCAGAGGCCTAATGTTTGTTGCGATTTTTGGTCGTTTTACCGGTCAGTTCAAACCGCCCGTGTAAATGAGCCCTAGTCCCCAAAGCAGGAGAAGCGGCCCTGCTAAATAGTAAAGGACCCCCTTTTAATCATTACCTATGTGGCCTGCCTCCTGCTTAGCACTGTTCATCCTCACAGTTCTTCTGTCTGGTTGCAAGTCAGATCGAATTGAAGACAATTAAAGCTGCCCATACATGGACAGATTATTCCTCCATAGATAAGGGACTTGATGCAGCGTGATTGATTGATCCTGCTCAAAAACAGGGATCGCTGCATTAGATATGTGCCTGATAGTTGCCCGTGAGCGCACACGGCACTCAAAGAGGCCATCGATCTAGCCTATATCTATGCATGAATGGGCACCTTAACTCTACAAGACCGATATTTTATCAGTCAATATTTGAGCAACAATTGCTACCAGGATAAAGGATCAAACATTTCAGCAAAATTCTATACAAAAAGCAGAGATGTGCAATACCAACACATTTTTGAAATGTTACAAAAGTTAGAATCCAAAGAAGACTTTAGAAAAGTCCTAAACCGAAATATTTGTGGCATTATGTTTCCATTGCTGCCACTGCAGACCTTGTTCTTAAAAACGTCTTGCTTAGTTGGAGTTCTGATCCTTTGCTCATACCACATGCTGAATTCTTGACCCATAATGGGTATGCAGCTCAGATATTCAGCATGTCGCACAACTTGTTCCACACTTTATAACATTCTTGCTTTAGTGATGTGATTGAAGCTACTCAAGCCAATAGATCAGCTTTATTTCCAGGCAGTTAGCATTCTTCAGCATGAGTTTAGCAATACCAGCTTTCATAGGCTCTCAATTTATGACCACTTTAGATTCAAAGTAGAAACACAGCACGCATATACTGTTCTTTTAAGTTGTGCTTATACTAGTGAAAGTAAATGCCAGTCACTTTAAAGAAAAGATAAACATAGAAGGGAAGCACTTATATAATCCTATGTGATAACGTCAGCACAACCTCTCATAGTTCCTACCATTGACTGACATATTGCAACAGCTGAATTTTTACTCACAACTTAAACACTTGAGCAGCTCTGGGCTGGGGGAACATTACTTATGCCTGCTATTAAATCCAAGGAAGCAAGACAATTGAGCAGTAATGAGGACATCAGTTTCCCGCTCGGTGTGTAAGTGCACTGGAAATAGAACTGCCATCGGGGAATGAACATTGCAACTTAACCCTCAAAATGACCAAGTGGCGGGATATGCAGATTCATTCCACAAGGCACCAGGTCATGGGTGGAAAGAGTCTTCACACATTCCTGTTATTGATTAACTGATGAGAAAACACACTTCATTGTAGAAATTTTATTCACTGTTGAATATTTTTTTTTTTTAAAAACATTCTAGATACATGAAAATTATGTAAAAAAATTATGCTCACCGGATATTTATGATATGTCTGCTCATATATTACACATGCCATGTCACTAAAACTTTATGTCAACCTTCAGCTCCTCACATAATACAGTAGACCTTTGACTTACAAGGGTTTACAAGGGGTTGTTCATAAGTCAAGTTAGTTGTAGGATTTCTCCTATAAGAAATAATAAAAATACCCATAATGTGTTCTGAACCTCCCATAACAACCTTTAGCTAACCTTTTCATAAAGAAAAGTGTTATATTATATGTGTAATTTACCAGAAAATTAAAAATTTTTATTGGTGTTCTGACCAAAAAGGTTAAATATGCCTAGCCCACAAGGAACAAAAATGTGTAATCACCATTCAAGTTGGCTTTCACGAAAAGGGAATGAAATGGAATGTATTTATTGTTTGGAAGGAGAGTCCCCTTCCATAAGAACATCAGGAATCTGGCTCTCTGGTGTCCCTTTTCTCCTTGGTAGAGTCTGTAGCCTTTTGTACATACGTGAGTTGGTCCATTATGACATGCTGGACTTATTAGTGACATCAGTCACATTAACACCACTCTCATATTTCTTCATGACTTTCTTTGACATCTTTGTAGTTCATGCCTTAGCCATATTTCTGGTTGTAATCCAAGGCTTTTGTTGTAAGTTAAAACTTAAAATATGTGTTGGCAAAGAGATTCTACTTTAACAGAAAATGTATCACACTGTAGCGCACCCCTACACAGTTCTCCTCTGTAATTATAAGAAACAACTTTTTAGTCATATGACAAGATGAGTGTCTTATACATCTAGAATTATAGCTGTTGTAACCTTGCCAAATTAGACAAGGGTGGTGCCTAGAAGAGGGCAAGAGAAAGTACACATTGTTTAGAATACCAGCTTTGGACAGCTTTTGTGTCTTAAACTATTCACCTGTAGAGATGATCGGATTTTTTTTGGGGGAGGGGGGGAATAGACAGTTTGATTTTGTGAGTTAATTGCAAAACCAGTTGTTTATACATGATGCAATGTGATATATGATGTTATGCGACATAAATGTCCTTTGATGGATATGGGAATTTGTCCCCCTATATTTAAATCATATGAAATAGATTCTATTCTTCTATATTAACTGTTGATAGAACCAATAACTTTCTTGGCCTAATTGCACAAACTTTGACATGGACTAAACTCTCCTGAGGAAGGGCGAAACGTGTTGAGAGCCAATCATGGACCGTTGACCTATTCGCAGGCCAGAACTGCATAGCATCATTGGTTCAAGATAATGATTGTATTTTTATATATCTTATATAGAATGAATAGACCATTTTCTAACTGACTTTATGTACCCAAACCACTAATAATTATTAACTTGCCATTAACCCTCTGGGCGGTTTGAGCTTTTCACTGCATTTTTTATGGCACGAAAAGCCATTTTACCCGCAATCGCGACGGAGTACAGTGTAGTGCTTGCCGGCTCTCCGCCCAGCCCTCTTCACCCCTTCGGCATCATCTGTGAAGGGCTCCGTGTGTTGGCGGCTCTTCTACAGAGCCGCCGGCACACAGAGAGACGGCGGTTTTGCCCGATCCCGGCACTCAGTTTGGGCAAACCGCCAGGGAGGTTAAAGTTCCTTAGGCTAGCAACCTCATTTTGATGGGGTGGTCTACCACCCCCTTTTTTTCTTTAATCTTCAAAAAAAGAAGGTATTGATTTAACACAAATATTTTGCATAAATTAAGGTTCCAAGTCAAGTCAAATTTTCTCAAGTCAAAATTTTACTTTGAACTTAATTTACAATCAACTCACAAAATCAGCTAGTCAAAAAAATTACACTACCTCTACCTACCTGTCAGGTTTTGTTTTAAAATGTACAATAATGTATGCACAAAGCTTAAAGTAATACCATATGTATGTCTTTATGTAGAGGGGCATGCCTATTCTCTTTGGAAACACAGATAAATTTTGGCTTGAAAAAAAAAAAGAAACGTAATAGCAGTTTGCCCTCAATTGTTGAATAAAATACAAACCAGACATCCATATTATATTCTAAGGTTACATTGATTTACCATCTACCCTTGAAAATGTCATTTTGAAAAAAAAATGTCAGTTTGATTGGATGCAGCTAGATAGTGTATAATATCAGTAGGTGTATTTCTACGGATATCTCAGGAGGAAAGATTTATATAGTCAAGTCCAAGAACCCAACAGAGCTATAACAATATCTTTTGTTCAATCCAACATATACTGTATTTGATGGTGAAAGAAACAGAATATCTGCATTTTTAATAACTAAGCAGGCAGACTCTGCCGAGTTAAGGCCTTCATACACGTAGCGAGCCACGAGCGATTTTTATGCATACCGATATGCGTGTGCAGCAAAATCGCCCGCAGGGTTTGGGTACCCACATGTGGCAACAGAGCTATAACAAGATCTTTTTTTAATCCACCATGGGGGCGGATCCCTGTCGCCACAAAGCTCGGTCGGCCAGAGATCGTACATGTCCTTTAATCTCTGGCTGATGCCATTCGTTTGAATGGGGACTAGCGTCCCCATTCAAACTAACGCTGGCATACAAAGGGTGCCCGCCGATACTCTTACCGCCATCACGATTCATTCCGTCACTCGTCTGTCAGTCCCCACTCGCTACATGTGTGGCGGCCTTAAATTACCCAGGTAAAGATATCATTAGTGTCCCAGAAAGCTACAAGTATTCTCTGTTTTGGGTGAACTTAAACCATGGGTGATTGTTTTATGAAAAATACTTTGCCGACCAGTGTTACCATTCATTTCTCTCTTGGCGCCTGTTAGGCAGTGCCAAGTTGGGCTAGCCTATTCATCTTCATAGAGCTTGAAGTTGTGCCTGCCCTCTGGAGCACAGGCGCCAGGAAAAAATGGAATGTAAACATAGCTTGCCACAGCAAAGACACGGGTAGGTTACAACATGAATACCTTGCTTCTGAGGTCTGATTTTGGGCAAATGAGATAAGGAGGTAGAGGGGAGTGGTAACCCATACAGAGTACTTCAGAAAAAAAAGGTAAACCTGTACTTTAACTTTCAGTTTAATACTTTAGCCTGAATTCGTTAATAAGTCACCTAGTTTAAAAAACAATTACAAACAGACTGTGGTATTCAACTTGGCTGGCCTGTTCTAAATATTTACTCTAAATGGCTTTACGGCCATTCAGATATTACTGAATTAGAAAGTTGTATAAATTGTGAGAAAGCTCCTATGAATTCCAAAGGAAACATCTTGTTTTGTTCTTAAAACTAAACAAAAGAAATCCTGCCGATTCACTCAGCTGATATTGTTCATAAATCAAGCCAATGTACACTTCACAGCTCGCCACTTCAAATAGCTTTAGTTGGGTTAGGTCTGCTCATACTTACGACACAATAGGGCACTTCGACAAAAACTTCCTTAAGTGCTTTGGTTTGTGCAGCTTACATCTTCCTCTTGCAGCTATGGGACCTGAACATTCTATTAATAGTTTTCTTTCTTCATTTTTTTTTTCAGTATAGCCAAGCATATGTTGATTATTATTTTAAGTGAAACAATTACATTAGATATCGCATTTGTGAAAATTGTTAGATGATTCAACATACAGAGATATAAACATTTTACTTTTTCTCCCATAGGCTTTGAATTTCACTAAGCAGACTTTTTTTTTCGGAGTATAAATGACGTAGGAAGTAAATTTGTTATATGAATAAATACATTATGTTAATACATCTTAATATGTTGTCTGACCAAAAGTTGTCACACTTGATGATACTTTATATAAACGTTTTGGAAAAAAAACATTGAAATATATCAGCAATTGTTGGGGTTATTTTTTCAGTTATAACAACCTCCACACATACTTTGGAACTATGGTAATTTTTGCCCATTTGGACAAAGAATCAAGTGTGTGGTACAGTATCAGAGTTCAGGACAGGAGGATGATTAGGTTAGGCAGCATACACTGAAAACACACAGGATGAGGTGCAAATGAGGTTTAAGGATTACAGGGACAGATTCAGGAACACAAACAGGACCACGGGGCAGGATCACAATGCTCAGGCATGTGTGAGAAGATGAGGCACACTTATATAGGCCTTATGGTAACGAGGCAGGTATACCCAACCCAGCCCACATTTGCTGGAAGCCACCTGCTTGTAACAAGGGAAAATACCCAGGCTAAGCAGAAGAGCTACCAGCAGACCGTACCCGGGATAGGACAGGTCCTAACATACAGATACTGATATTGGCCAAGAGTTTTTAGATCACACTAAGGGCTTCTAGAGGGCAATATGGGTTTGACACATCCATGCCCTCCAACAAGTGGATTGCTCACGGTTTGTGGGCTAATTGCACATGGTTTACGGTGCATTACTGCACCTTACTTGGCAGTAACTTGCTCTATTTACTTGAATAGGAAAAACACACCCATTCCACTGACATGCCTATTAATATCCACACCACTTAGGTGTGAATGCAGCAGTGGATAATGTCCCACTCAAATCAATGGGACGGGTTGTGTCCACAATTTTTTCAGCGTTCTAGTTCATCTCAAATGTCATAAGCTGAAGTCAGGGAACCGCATCCACCACTTCAGATTCATAAAACTTTTTTGTAAACAGTCACCATCTTTTCCAAATTGTGTTAATAAAGTTGTAAACACAGGTGTTTTTTTAAACATCTGAACTCAATAATTGAAGAATAAATAAAGATACCTCAAGATATATTAGGTCATATTATGTAGCTATCAGTTTTTACAAGCTTATGGCCATATGTACTACTACAATGTATATAATATTTAAATGCCTGCTCAACCACCACCATTCTGTGTTCCTTATGCATACCTGAAGCTTGCTTAATGAACCAGAGTGTCTTACCATTCTTTATTTGACTAGAATATGCTAGATCCCACATCTTGACGACCACCATTTAGCCATCTTCTTGGACTGAACTTACTGTAAATCATGACTGTAAGCCCACCCATGTCACCATGTTTTTCTCTATATTATACAATAAGGACAACAGAAAGTCACTCTTTAGAGTGACAATTTGGGACAAATAAAAGGTATGTGTAAACTGCTTCAGAGCATATTTAGGTGCATTTAAATGCTGGAATCAATAATAATAATTTAATAACTCTCTTTTCATATCTATATTGCTTATTGCTGTCTTACAGTGCCTCCACCCATAGGAAACTCTCCCATAGACATACCTAGTATGTAAATACGCACAGCAAAGGTTATTTACAAACAATCACATGCATATACACCAGTGGTTCCCAAACTTTCCTTGCAGGGCCCCCCTTTTCTATTTAGGAACATTATCGAGCCCCCCTCCCTATTCAAACACAGGTTAAGAATGAGGGCCAGTGCCCCCTTGGAATACCTTCGTGCCCCCCAGTTTGGAAACCCCTGGTATACACAATTCCCTGGTCTTGTCTGTTAATTTTATTTTATACCATTTGTATATTTTTTACTGAATCTGTCTTCAGGCACCAAGAAAAGACTATAAAATATTATTTAATCGCTTAATATATTCAATTTAATTATAGGCCCTATGTCTGGTAGATCAATGGATCCATTACAAAAAAATATAAAATTATTTCCTCTGGGGAAGTATCAGTTGTTGCAAATAGAATTACATTTTCAGTGGATTAAATCACATTTACATTGTCTCACTCTACAATAATATAAAGTGATGTATGTTGGATGATGCTAGTCAGAGAAGGAAAATTAGCTAGAATATTAAGATGGAGTACAATAATAGAGGTTTTCTTAAATATTAAATCTTGGAGCACATTGCAGTTTACAACTTTTTTAAAAGCCA
This sequence comes from Ptychadena robeensis, assembly GCA_036250615.1. Classification (NCBI taxonomy): domain Eukaryota; kingdom Metazoa; phylum Chordata; class Amphibia; order Anura; family Ptychadenidae; genus Ptychadena; species Ptychadena robeensis. Next base: position 39,107,045 of record CM070034.1, on the reverse strand, counting down.
TATCTAAAAACACACAATTTTATTTGAAGGTGTGAACATGAAATGCATTCTTCTTATTTTGTTTGGCTCTTTTGTTATGCTACAGTTTTATGCTACAGTTTTATGGTATTGCTATAGCACAGCAAATGGGACAAGGGCTTTCCTTTGCTATGGATAGTCACTGTATGTCTCACACTACATATGGTTCATCAGTTCATGACTAAGCATGTGAGAGAAATATGGTTGACATCCTAAATTCTAGCCCGCAGGTTGTCATTGTGATTAATTAACATCAGTAATCCTGATCACTGCAATACGCATAACCATGTTCATATATGTTCTTTTTTATGGTACTTGTTATCCTGTTATCATTTTGTTACTAGCTTTTATTTATATAGTGCCAACATATTATGCAGCACTGTACAATAGAGCTGAGATTAAGTTTTGACACAGGAGGAGTTCAAAACCCTGCCCAATCTAATAGGTTGGGGAACAGAGAATGCAATAGGTTGGGGGTATGGGACTGACATGGTGGGGATGTTAGGGATGAGAAAATGGGTAGGCCAGACTGAAGAGGTGGGTTTTCCGAGCTTTTTTGAAGGTAGTATATTCAGGAGCAAGTCTAATGGGGCGATGGAGAGAGTTCCAGAGAGTAGGAGCAGTCCTAAAGAAGTCTTGAAGCTGCGCATGTATTTATGTGGGGATGTCATGAGTATGTCACTGGAGGAGTGGAGGGGCCAATTAGGAGTATTTTTTTTTTTTGTGGAGTGATTTAAAAGCAAGGCACAAAACTTTGCATTTGATTCTCTGGACCATTTGAAACCAGTGTAGCGATTCCGAGAAGGGAGCAGCAGATGAGGAGCGTTTAGAGGAGTAAATGAGTCCTGCAGCACCATTCATGATGGAATAAAGAGGTGACAGTCTATACTTTTAATTATTACCATTTTTCCCTCTGTCTCTCAACAGTTTTTCTGCATTGTCACCCATTTATCCTACAGATACTACAAGCAGGCATTTCAACATGCTTTACATAGGTTGGGTCAGTTGTTGTCATTACTAAGAAAATTCTATATGCTGAATGCTAAACTACCATCACTGTTGTATGGTCTACTAGGGCATTGACAGAAAAGTCAGTGACAGCAGAAGTGGATGACTCCTTAGAGAAGTCAACAATTTGTGTGTTTTTTCCCTCTCTGTGTGCACACTTGTCTACACAATGCAGTCTCTGTCCCTGGGTTACTGACGCACGTTCAGTATTATAGTGACTTCATAAAAAGGGAATTCAAATTCAAATTCAACAAATTTACAAGAGAACACTCATGGCAACAGAGGCAAAAGAGGCAGTAAGTGTCAGACACACATCAAGTCTGGAAATACTGCAAGTGCAAGTCCAATCTGCAAGTCTGTGTTGATAAAATATCAGCGTTATGCACCCCCATCTGAAACGTCATCTGCAAGCTAAGAAGAGTGACACTAGCAATGCTGTGCGTCCTGCAGAGCATGCTGAGTAGCTTTACAATGTGCTCTTCGTTAACCACATTGAATAGTCTTGACTCTTTCTTTGTGCCTTGCCTGTCACCGTTTAAGTTTCTGTTTTTCACTTTTTACCACAGAATTCAAGTTATTGGTCTATGTTTGTCTGTGTTGACTGTTAATGTTACAGAGAACTTATAAAAGTTGTTCATTGCTGTAAACTTGTGTTCCTCCACTGCTTCTATGTGATTACATCATCAAACGACTTGTCAGATCCACTATGACTTTAGTAGTGGATGAATCGACTTGACAAAATCTTAATGACTTATGGTCTACCATTGTAATCACAATCAGGAAACCTTCCCTAAGAAAGACCTTGTGGCCATCAGTTATACTGGTATACGATTGTCATCACCATCAGAAGAGCCTGTAGCATGTCTAGTCAACACTTTTAGAAAACCTTCCCTGAGAAGTAAAATACAGCCATCACTGTAGCATGATCCGCCTTTGTTATAGACAGGAAACCTTTCCTGAGAAATACCATTACTGCGGTTTGGTCCACTGTTATCAATCTCTAAAAATTTCATGCTAAAAACGTAACTTTGGGAGATAACATTTGATGACAAGCAGCTTAAGCAGGCTTTCGGTTTAGCTTTGTTGGATAACAATCTAAATACCTTCATAGTTACTATATAACTAACCAGTTTGTTGCTCTAAAGCAATGCTAACATACAGGGCTTGATGGTGGTGGAGGGGCTGCTCGAGCACAGCACAAAGATGTAATCACGCAGCGCTCAAGCTTTCTCAATATCAAGCTGCAGCACTTCTGCATCAGGGATCTCGTCAGATACTTTGGATGCGGAGTCTCGGTACCCAACTAAAGTAATGGAAATCTAACAGGGTTTACCAACAGGTTGGTTCCCTGTTTGACCAAGCTTTCTTCAAGTGGGATCACGCTCGAAGAAAGGCTGGACAGCTCTATTTTTTAAATCATTGAGCACAATCAAGATTGGATTGTGCTTAAATCTATTAAAAAGCAGAGCCCCGTATGCCTAGCTTTAGATATAAAGCAAATCTTTCATGGATGCAAAATACAGGAAGCAAGTACCTCTAAAAAGTGCAAGCTATCTAACTACCAAGGAAATTAGAAATGCATATATGCTGATTTATATTTTGGTGCCAAAGGTGTATACATTAATGGCTGCTTGTTGAGGGTTTTTTGAGAAGACAGCAAATTTATACCAGGTGTACACATTGTATCAAATAGTCATACATAGTAAGTGTTGTCCCATGAAAATATATTATTTACTATTTACCATTTTACTCAGTTTTGTATATATCTATAAATATATATAGAAAACCTTAATTGTTCAGTGTCAATAGGTAAGTGTTTTGCAATTGAGCTGTAATGTTGCTTTTCCAAGAGATTACCATATTTAAGTGACAAGCCACAAAGACAACGCTTGCTCCTGACCTTCATATCCACCTTTGCTGAATATGTGAAGACTTTACAAGTCCAAATGAAAGAATACAGCTACATTCTGCAGGTCATTCCAAATTGGCTGCTCATGCTCTCATGACTTAGAATTAGCTCAGTGTATCCAAGTCTTCCTTATAAAGCAATGACTCACTCCCACTTCAAAGAGACCACCATAATCAGCCAAGATCATAACTCAAAATAGTTGTTTAGTTTTGCACTAGATAATCATCTCAACAATAATAAATGATGTGCAACGTGATTTCCATTACTCAGGACATTTATTATATGCAGATCATCTTCATATTATTATCATCCACAATTGAAATACATTTTGGTTATGGGTATTTAACCATTTTGCTGTGTTCACACTTGTGCGGCCACCCATGGCACAATTTTAATCGCGCCCATGTTATTGAATGGGGATCTTCCCCGGGACACGATCAGGGGATGATCGGGAGTGGCCGTGGCACGGCACACGACCTAAAAACTCAGCTCACTGCATTTTTTATCATAGGCCTGACCGCGGCCATAGAATTTTTAACTGGGCCCATAGAATTGCGCCATGGCGGCCGCACATGTGGAAAAATCGCCTAAGGGCTTGTCTCCACTAATGCAGCAGACAGCGGCATGATTGCGGCCGGTGGCTGCACGATTGCCGCCACTAAGATCTGCTGCTGCTAAGAACCGCAAATCATGCGGTTTTTAGCTGCGGCCATTAACCTCTGTGGTTAGGGGTGGACGGCCACGGAAGAGTGCGGACCGCAGTCAATAACTCTGTGAACTGAGCACCACGCTGCAGCCAGCCCCTCACCTGAGCTCCTCTGAGAGACAGTTAGTGATATGACTATATATGCTCTGTAAAGTGCTGCGTAATATGTCGGCGCTATATAAGTACAAGATAATTCTAATAATAATCATGACTATATCAAATCATTAACCTATTTACGCTAATTCAGAAGGCTACCTTCTCCATTTTATTTTATTTTTTTACAGAATTTTGGTTAGACTTGGGAACCTTTTTCAAAGTTGCACCTGCATATAAAGCTTACACATGTGTACTTTAATCTAAGTGCCCAGTACCTGAAGTAGATAAACTGCTCCTAAATTTCCAATTTAGTAAATAAGAGGAGGGGATAGGCCACTAAGCATTTTTGATGAAGTGCTGTTGATATGCAGCTGTGCAATTAATATTATGTTTTATATTCAAATGTAGAATTAATTTCAAATTACAAGTTAATGTAGCCATCCACTAAATTATGGGCCCTTAAACCTTTAAAATGGGGGGAATTCAAAATTTCTCAGGATGCCAGGGGGTGAACTATAGTTTGGTATCTGATTTGTAGTACAAAAAATGTAAAAGAACAATGGGAACACATCATAGTGAGTGCTATTTACAGGAATGGTAAATAAAGGTAAATAAAACAGCTAATTGAAAATTGGTTTTGTTGCTGACCTGCTTGAAGTGTGAAGCTGACTATTCTTGTATTAACTTATCTTGAGTACTAAATGAAATTCTTCGAAGTATGTGTTGGGAAAACTCAGACCTTAAAGACAAATGTATTAAACCTGTTTGTCTATCCACAGTAAATTTGGGATGGAGGCTATATATATATATATATAAAACTTATTTGCCATAAATTATGACAATAAGTGCAAAAGAAAATATATTACTCATTGAGTTGCATGTGCCTTGTATGGGAATAGTTTGTTAGAAGTTCCATGAGATTAGAACGGGAGAACACATTAGAGACTCTAGACATTTTCTGAGCCAGCATGACGTAGATTTAACATTGTTCTATTTTCAGATTACAGATAGAATGGTTATTGGAGCACAACAAGGGGGAGATATACGAATCAGCCATCCGTCCATGGGGTCTTATTGGATTTAGTAAGCAGAATGCTAAAAGGTCTACATCACAAATGTGAACATTTTTTTATAGGATGTTTTACATTATCTTATATGAGTTCAATTTAAATTTAAAGAGCCAGCCATACATAAGTGTTGAGCGTTAATATTCAAATCATGAATTTTTATTTTGAATATCAGCATTTCGAGAATCTTTATATGCTATATCTTCGTAATCTCAAATATTCGCATCAATTTTAGTTCATAATCTATTGTCGAACAATTGCTTGTTAGGAATCCTACATAAAAAAACGGTTACAAGGGAGTTCAGTGTCGCTAGGGGACCTGAAAGCAATTGAGGCTGTGTGTTGTATAGTTTTAGATATAAAGACTGCTACAACCATAAGGCTAAATTTACACTGTCGTTTCCCGAGCAGCAATCAGTCCACAGCAGCTCGGGAAACAACAGTGTGCTCCCACAGCCATGCAGGAGACAACTTACTGCAAGTGGCTGCAAAATAGTGCAGGCTTTCACAGACCATCTAGATTTGGGTTAAAGCCTGAAGACCGGTGGACAAATCTTTAGGTGTTCGCTGGTCAGTTTTCAGGCTTATGTTTTTGGGTCGTTTACCTGGCGATTAATAACCGTCAGTGTAAATGAGCCCTAAGTTAATTAAATTCCAGTATTGTGTCAGTTACAGATCTCTAAACATTGTATGATTTACAGGTTAGCTCAAGAGCCACCATAGAGAACTTCAAGGGCCAAGCAGCTACACCAATCAGTGCAGAAAAAAGCTTTGGATGTTTTGGTGTATAGCACAGCATCACTGGACCCTATGGAAGGAATTTTCTGGAATGATGAATCATGCTTTACTAAATGTTTCAGGATACCAGATGCTTTGGGAAATGTCATGCTCCCAACTTTGTAGTGAAACTACTTCCTGCTTAAACATGACTATACATCAGTGCACAAAGAGATATCCATAAAGACATGGCTAAGTGAGTATAGTGTTGTGGAACTTGACTGGCCACACCGCAAACCCTTAAAACTCCTATGTGACAAATAATCAAGAATTCTTGTCCAACAGCAGTGTCTGGGCTCACAAATGCTATTCTAGAAGAATTGTCAAAACCCCATATAAACCTTCCCCCTATATCCTGTTTAAAGTCTTTCCATGAGAGTTGAAGTTGTTATAGCTACAAATGGTGGGTCAACTCTATATTTAAGCCTATAGATTAAGAATGGGATGTCAAGGTGTGTGTAAAGGCAAGCGTCCCAATACATTTGGCAAAAGTAAGTATGTACAACATGCACTAACCATGAACTTCCTGATACACAAACATATAATGATCATGTCATCAGTTCTAATACAAGGTATGTAATGAAAAATAAAAGTTGTCATTTAAAATGCTATTGGTAAAATTGGGAAAGAAGGAAGAACAAAAGAAATATGAACAGATAATGTAATGTTACATTTTAAAACTTGGGCTAGAATACTTTTTAATAGCGTGTTATCTCCACGAATGATAATAACTCACGATGTCACAACTTTAAAACAGTTATTTTAAACAATTTTGAACAAAAGCTTAAATCTGTAAAGAAATGGCTCTATAATGAAGAATGTACAAAGCATCTGAAAGACTAATAGTTTTTTTCCCTCTCTTACGTTTACTTAGCTGTTCACTAAAACAAAACAAAAAATGTAGTTTATCTTTTCATAATGTAAATGCAGAGATAAAACTGTTTTCCTTCCTGTGGAGTGATCTGTGGTCAGCCAACGCTCTGGAGCATGTTTCTTCGATGAGGTAAGAGTTTGGCTCTGTGTTCGCACTCTGTACCCACTGAAGGGTCATTCCATTGTTTGGTTGCAAAGGATACCAAGACTTGAAAGTGGAGTTATAATGATGATAACATGCCGACATACCAGGAATAGTACCTCAGCCTTCATAAGGCCAAGTCAACTCAAATGTAATATTTTTTGATTGTAGATGACAAGTTCATTTACTCTTTTTTTGTTAAATTCTTTTTAAAAGTTTCCTTTTAAAGATCCCAGGCTCTTTTTTCCTGCTGCAACATCTACATTTTTCCCTTACATGACAGGGCATAAGTATGGACAAATAACCGATTTATTAGTTTAACCTGGAATGGGCCGAATTATATAAGAAAATGGCTAGAGATGCATTTTTCCCCCATAAAATCCTACGCCTTATAGTGTGAATGTTCAACCAGCTGCAGGTGGTCATGCATTCTATCTACCCTCTATAGGCCGAGCACTGAGTTTGGACGGGAGAGGCAGGGAGACCAGCGGGAGTGGCTTCCCTTTGACTTTAGACTCAGGGACAGAAATCCACCAGGCCGGGACATTCAGGCATACACTAGCGGTAGAGTCATTTTCCCTCAGCTTCTGGTGTAGCGGAGAGGTGGGAAGTTGCCACTCTTTGAGTTGAAGCTTCCCTTCTGCTACTGTTGGAGCAGAGAAAGCTGTTAGGGGCAGCCTATGACAGTTACCCTGTCTCCTTTTACCCCTGCTCTCCCCTCAGGTATTTTTCAGATAAGATGCTCCGATGTATAGGGTGCGCCATCTTATAGTCCATGAAATAAGGTACATTTTCACTGAGCATTGGTTGTTGGTTGGTTGATTGCTTAAGCTTAGGGATCCTGACAAGTGAATCAGGGAACATAAAACTAATCAGCTGATCAAATGGACAGAAATTGCTACCTCTACCTAGGATTGTTGAATCATTGCACTTGCCCTTTGCAAGTCTTGCAAAATAATTCAAAAAGTGAAAAACTAGAATCATAATTGACAACAGCAAGATTATACCCAAATGCAGTTTTTCTTCCCCATAACTGTTATGCAAGCCATTTGCAATATATTGAATTTGTTTTCATTGAAATCCCTGTAACGTCAATCAGTAATGTAACCTAAAATAAATATGCTGCATTGTAACAAATTAAAATTAGTCTTGTGCTTACCATGGAGCCATAGTGTGTATTTAAAACATCAGTGAAATCAAACAAATGGCACAAGAAGGAGTGCTATCTGTATATTGTATCCCCTGCAGATTAAGTATTTTAGGAAAGTCATTTTAAACAGAGAGCAGAGGGGCCATTAGATGAAACTTAGTGTACAAATAAAATACGGTTTGGAGTTCTGAAAGCTTGACTGGCCGTTGAGGCACAACTGCTGTTTTCACATATATTCTATCAAATAAATGACTTTCTTTAATTATCTTCATTGCATGGTTTAATAAACCATCCAAAACAGAACATATTAATCATTTGACTTTAAAGCACATAAGAGCCAACAAGAGAGGGAGATGATTAATTTGTCAAAAAACAAAACCCTAAAATGTGTCAAACTGCCATGGGCATTATTGGAAATGTATTGACATCATTTTGTACACTACCAAATGAAACACATTGTATAAATAAATACAAATAATAATTAATTACTTGTAGTTCTAATATGGCAAGCCTTCTATGTCAACCACACAGCCATTACATGTTCCATCAACATTGAGAAATTCAGGTAACAGATATGGCATGAAAGGGTGTCCTGAAGGCCTAAAAAGATATAAAGCAACGATGAGTAATAAATAGTGATGGCCGAACTGCCCGCAAGGCGGACAGTTCAGCCGCGAACAAGCATGTTCGCCCTCCTTCTCGCCAGCGGACAGTACAGGTGTTCGACCCGCCCTGTTCGCCGGCGAGAAGGAGCCCTCTATTCTTCCTCCGGTGGGATCATAAGCAGCGAGATCCCGCCACAGGAAGAATCTTTTCACTGAAGACCGGGTAGAGAACCCGGTCTTTCAGTGAAAAACCGGCTCGCAAACCTGGATGTGACGTCAGTGACATCCGGTTAGCACACCAGGAACTATGTGTTCCAGGTGCCGGATGTGACGTCACTGACGTCACATCCGGGTTTTCCGATTCAAATTCCCTGCCAATTTGAATCTGTCCGCGAACGGGCGGACGGCGGACTTTTTTAAAAGTCCGCTCCGCCCGTTCGCTGACAGACATGGCCAAAGTTCGGCCATCACTAGTAATAAACTAATGCTGGCCACACACGGGTAGATTCCCGTGCAATCTATCGGCAATCAATTACAGTAATCAATGGGCACATCAATTACTGGACGATGGGGCTTCTCCGGCTGTGTAAAGCACAGAGCCAGCCCCCTCTTCTTCTGGCAGAGCTGGCTGGGTCCATGCTGGCCACGCCCCCTTCAGACACAGAGAGCAGCTAGCTAAACACACAGCTGGTGTGTGTGGCTCGGCTGCCTGTGTGTCCGGCTCAGCTCTCAGCCTGTCCATTACATTGGATGGGGACAGCGCTGTTGGAACCCTGTTTGGAACTGTGGATGGCTCAGTTGAAGAAACAGATTACAGGAGAATCGGAAGCCATGTGTGGCTAGCTTTAGCCTTATACCTGGGTCAAGTATAAATGGTTGGTGAATAACCACTACTTGCGTCCCCACTATAAAACTTCACACAGTCTCCCGGTACCCGGTACTCACAGAGGTGGTGCATGTGTGAACTGAAGGGATCCATGGATTTTGCTGCAAGTAGTCATATGCTGCATCTGCACTGCAAAAATGGTGCTTCAGAACTGGGTACACACAGCAGCTAGGTCCTTCAATTTTTTAATCGTTCAAACCTGCAGGCAATAGGGCTCCACAGCTGCCCGCACACCGGCCTGGTTGCTCCTATCTCATCAGGTGAATCCACTCTGAGCTTATAAGTTGAAGGATGGGCCAGATATATAAACTGGTAGACCCCTGAGGGATTGTGGGAAAATTCCAATGCAAATTGCTTTCCTATGTAGTACACTACATTATCAAATTGTAACTAATGGGATTTTACACATTTATAAGTCCCTGCAAGGCACCAAGAATGAATGCATGGCAGATCTGTGGAAAGCCAGTAGACATCAATACCACTTTCAAGGTATTATTTTTTAGGTCCACTACTATACCCATTGTGGTAGCACCCAGATGTTCACCTTTTCCTCACACTACTGCAGTAAAGTTGAGAAGCTCTGCTTCTGACGGCCCCCCGATCGCGGCAGGGGACTAGCCCATTGAACAACATGGGCATGCTTATATTCGCCCCATGGGCAACCGCGGATGGCCGCATAAGTGGAAACAAGCCCTGAGAAAGTCAAACCAAAGCAGTGACGTATAAGCAACAATGTCATTTTTTCTTAAATAAAAAGCGGATAAAATATGTTCAAATATGTCTAATAGAGCACTATTAGGGGTGCAAATAAAAAACACACATTGAAAACAATATAACTCAATAGGAAAAAGATAAAGTGTATGAGAGAACTGTTTTTGTTCAGATTGCTTATACACGTTCAGATAACTTATGCATCTACTTAAGGTTTTAGGAAATATAAGTTGACTATCATTTTGGTTTATGCCTGTCATGGTGATTAATGCTGAATCACAATGTATTATAATGAGACATCTGACATAGTTCCTCAGTCTGTGGTTGGTGAAGTTTTTAAAGCCATTACATGTCAGATGTGTATCAGATGTAAATCCAGGAGATCAGAGGTAAACCCCAAGTGGTCTGATTCTTGTCTTCAAGGTAATTACACAAAACTGACATTGGTATTTTCCGAAACCTGCTTGCCAGACTGTACAAAATGTTTGAGATGATTTCATTTTGCAATGCTCTGGGCTGTTGTCTAGAGCACAGCAGGAGCCTTTATTCTCCTAAACCTGTCTCTGTAACTGCAATTTTGTTGTCAACAGCTCTGATCCATAGTGATTCATAGACCCCCTAACTGAGCCAACCCAATGCCTACCAGGCATTGTAAGTGAGGTGGTCTGGACTCTGGATCCTCTGTTTGTTTTAACCCACTATTGCCTATAACTGTACTACATAATACGTTAGGCACCTGGACTAATAACTTATGAAGACTAATAGTAGCCTGTTATATGGTTTCAGTAAATGTTTTGTCTAACTCAAACAAATAGAATAGCATGTTGTATGTAGAGATTTCGACGATTTTAGGTTAATTGCAAAGCTCCTGAACATGGTATCATCAATAAGGGTAGAGAAGGGTTGGGCGGTATACTAAAAAAAAGTATGTCTCTAAAACAAATAGTTTTTGCACAAATTAAGTTCAAAGTCAATTCAAAATTTCGACTTGGAATTTTGACTTTAATTTTGAACTTAATTTATGCAAAAACTACATGTGCTAAAGCAAAACCTTTTTTTAAATGTTTCCACAACCCTTCCCTACATCTTCAGCAAGTTTGGTGATGATACAATTTTCAGAGGCTTTGCAATCAGCTCTCAAAGTTAGCAAGTCGAAAAATTCGACCATGTCTAATTGTATGATGATTTTACAAAACCTGGTTGAATACTGTCTTGAAGTCCAACTTAAGTCTGGGACGTTTGTAAGTCTTTGATGATTTTTAGAAAAAAGAAAGTATGGGCGAACTAAACCCAAAATTGGGGGTGGCCAGCCCTCTGTGGACTTTTTAGGTGAAGACAATATTTACCAAAAATGGAGTTCCAGTCGAAGGAATGGGATTCACAATATTTATTTAAATCCTTATTTTTGCAAATTCGTATCAAGTATCAAAAAATCACAACAACGTAAATAAATAGAAAACAAAAGTAAAATCCATCAAACCCGGAGTGTATCCTGACATTGACCAATGGTGCTGTCAGGTCACCCTGAATAAGAGCTGTTTCAACACTGGGTTTCCAATGTCCGTTTCATCGGTCTCAATTTTAGGCCACAAAGATATTTCCAACGCGTTTCGTCCACGCTGGGGACTTCTTCAGGGACCTTTGGGTGTGGTCAAGTAATTTCCAAGATTTTCTTAATCATATATAAGTCTCCTAAATCATAACAGATTTTGCCATATTATCATTAGGTTTCATAAAGTGCATTTCTCATTATTCAGTTTAACAATCATGTCATAGTGTTGTCACAATATTCTTCTATTTCGCTAATCATTCACATTGTATATTTCCACATGGGTCTATGTCCGCGGGTGCTCCCACCAACCATATCCCCATGAGCCGTCTATTAGTTGAATAAGAATTTGCAAGGGTTGCAAGGGTTACAGTTTTTTGTAGCTTACCAGTTCCAATGTCTGTCTGTACTCTGGCGTCACCAAGGAGTCAACAACCAGCATTTACCACCGATGTCCGCCCAGGAGTCACACCAGAGAAGCTCAGTATCCAAAGGACAAGAAAGCACATGGGGCGGCACTGATTGGGGGGAAGGATGGGTCATATATTTTTAGTGCTGCTTTGGGAGTAAGTCCCACCACCAAGTAGGGTTAGATTCCATTAGAATAGCAGAAAATAGTCTGGGTCAGATAATCATTGTGTTGGTACGGGAAAGGGGAGAGCCCACAAGGCACCAAATAGCCCTCCTCCAGTGTCCGGTAGAGGTGAAGGAATAGTTAGAGGTCTTACCCTGAACCTATCTAGGTTCAATCATGGCCAGGTCCTACCATCCCAATCTGATATATCCCCAGCCTCCAACAAAAAGAGGGGTTTCCACAACTGCTTGGTTTGTAACCTGGGTGGAAGCATAGCAGTAAGCCTCCACTCAGGCTGTAAGGTAATAAGCATATCACAAAAGTCAAACTAGAGGCTGCACAATCACAATCAGTCTACTTGAAAGCCCTCTGCAAGGCACTGTAACTCTCTCCTACCTTAGTGTGAACTCCTAGATCCAGTCAGCCGTGTGGCGTCCTGCTGCTTCAGCTCCATAGTTCTGCCCTGTTGCTTCTGCAGTTTAAATAGCTGTCACTTCCCGCCAAAGTGGCAGCTCATTGCGCTAATCCAGGCGCACATTGCGCGTCACACAGCGCGACGAATCACGCATGCGCGACCGGTTGGTGCTTCCGGCTGCCAGTCACTGGGCAGGCGCAATGCATCTCAATGACGCATTTCCGCCCTCAACCATAACATCACTTCCGGCAGGCTGTGATCGGCTGCCAGGAAGCAGTCTGGGAGCCCTCAGGTCGCCTAGGTGACCGAGGAAGCTCCCCTGCCAACAAGTGAACAGACTCCTCCCAGGTCACTTCCTCCTGGAGCTGCTCACCACCTCCCATACTACACCTCAACCACTCCTTCACTGCTGCTAGTGTATAATAAACAAAGGTGCCTAACACACATAAAGCAAAAAAGAGAAAACCGAAAAAGGGGGAGAGGAAGTGTTGGTGAGTGTGGGTTGTTAGGGTGGATGTGTGTAAATGGGGGACCTCTAGAATGTGCATGGGTGGCATGTGTGATCTGGGTGAGTGTATATAAATGGGGGGCATCTAAAATATTCGTGAGTGACCTGTATGGCAGATGTGATAAAGAAGGATGAACATGTGTGAGATGTGAGTGTATGTAAGTGTCAACTCCATGTGCAGATGGGGGCAGGGGGGAAGGGAAAGTAGTGATGGAAAGAGGGGACTAGGTGAGGGAGATAAATTGGGTAACCCCAATTGCCAGTGACTCAGTGGGCAGATGACTCAGATGATTTTTGATTACTTTTTGTTAGGTGTAAAAGGACATCTAAACATACATCCGTAGGGGTACTTGTTGGAACCAATAATACGACAAAACTTCAATTGTATATTGAAAATAGATAAACTCCGATCTCCTCTTTAGATCTACCAACAACTTTGTAGCGGCGGGTCCTCCCTAATAGAATACATGGTGATTGGAAGGTTTAGAAAGGTCTTCATATTACATGGTTTTGGAAGAACAAAAGCTGATTATACAGAAATTGTATGGTAAGATTGTAAGGTGCATGGGGGCCTTCTCTCCATTGGTCTGTGCTGTCAATTCTGAGCAATAACCATCACAGACTTGAATATCAAAGAAAAAGAGGGTGCATAGAATAGGTCTGTTATGTTACTGAAAGCAGGGCATCTAAATATATTGCTGATTTAAAGACACTTGGTAACTATATGGAGTGTAACAGGGGAATTTACTTGGCATGTAGAGCAGTAGCAGGAATAAAAGGGTCAAGAGATGGCTGGTTGCAATGTTTATTTTTCCATACAGCATGTTAGGTGAACAAAACAAAGTATAGCTTTCTCAGCAAACATTAAATAAACATGTCCAGTTTCTGTAGTTACAGTCTGCCACAGACTTGGAAGGGCCCTAAAGCTAGCTATACATGGGTCAATTAATTTGCAATTCGATCTAATTTGAAATCGATTGAATGATTAAAAGGAATTGATTCCTTCATAGTTATCAGTTCCACTTGTACGATGGACCAAAATTTACCAACATGTCAGATCACTTTTCAATCGGTTTTATGTTCAATTTCATTCAATTTTGGTCAATCGCACCAGGTGGGCAGGATTAAATTTCCATTCGATTGACTTGAAAATTGATCATTTAAATCCATTGAACACAAAAATCAAACCATATATGGACACCTTAAGGTGAACATAGACAGTTTTGTTCTATCGACATGTCTGTCGATTGTATTACAGTTTGATTTCACCCCCATATAATGTGATCGATTCCTTTATTTAGCCGTGTACACATGCACCATAGTACCATTGGATACAAATCAATTGAAACACCCATCAGATACGTAAACAATGTTCGATCACTACTTGATCAATTTTGTGTTTCATTTCGATCAATTTTTTTTTCAATAAAAAAAAGCAATAAATTTTTCCACGATTGACTCATACGATCACTTTTTATGTAAATCCAATGGAAAAATTTAATGAGTATGGCTATCTTTAGTTATTCAAACTTGCTTCAACTTGCTCCACCAGTATGGTATTTTTCAGGGCACGGGTACAATCTCCCAGCAAACCTGGAGATTTCTGGTTCTTTTAGATGAGCATTTCAACATGGAGGTGTACACATTATGCTTTAAGAGTTTATGTTTTTCTGCTTAAGGATAGGACAGGATCATGTACCCTTAAAAGTGGGGGGTATTCCAGCATGACAGTCACCCAAAACACACTGCCAAGGCAACAAAGAAGTGGCTCAAGAAGAAGCACATTAACCTCCCTGGCGGTTCACTGAGGTGCAGATTTCTGT
>CM070034.1:39066610-39092128 GCA_036250615.1 Ptychadena robeensis | reverse complement strand
TTCCGGATCTGCTCTGGTGCAGAGAGCAGAGATGATCCCACTAGCAGAAACGCTCAGCGCAAGCGTTTCTACTAGCGGGATCCACTTTTGAACTGGATTAGAGAAAGACATTTCTCTAATCCAGTTCAAAAGTAAAAAAAAAAAAGATTTAAAAAAAATTTTTTTTTTTATTTAAGACCGGGTCCTGCCTC
Source organism: Ptychadena robeensis (assembly GCA_036250615.1). Taxonomy (NCBI): domain Eukaryota; kingdom Metazoa; phylum Chordata; class Amphibia; order Anura; family Ptychadenidae; genus Ptychadena; species Ptychadena robeensis. Next base: position 39,091,937 of record CM070034.1, on the reverse strand, counting down.
CGTGACGTCACACGTCACTCCGGGACCCGGAAGAAGCCGGGGGAGGGAGAAGATGGCGGCGGCGGAGCAGGTGAGCTCCCACGAAGTTCGGGCGTATCGATTATTGCAGCGCCCCTAAGCCCGAACTGGGTTCGGGCATATCGCTAGGGAGGTTAAGGTCCCTGAGAGGCCAGACCTTAATCCCATAGAAAATCTGTAGAGGGAGCTGAAGATTCAAGTTGCCAAACATCAGCCTTTGTGTGTTTGTTATTTTGCCTTTCACAGCTACAATAATCCTACCATTACAATTATAGACAGGTGATTTCTTTGCCAGAGTGCAACATTTAGATTGCAGAAATACTCATATATATACAGCCAGGTCCATAAATATTGGGACATCGACACAATTCTAAAATTTTTGGCTCTATATACCACCACCATGGATATGGAATAAAACAAACACAATGCTTTAACTGCAGACTGACAGCTTTAATTTGAGGGTATTTACATCCAAATTAGGTGAACGGTATAGGAATTACAACAGTTTGCATATGTGCCTCGACACATTTTAACCTTTAATTGGGCGGCCTCATCAGGAGGGATCACTCAAAAGGTACACAGCATACACGGTACATTCACATAGTCAATAAAAGTAATCATAGGACACAGTAAATCGCATCCAGCTCGGGCTGGTCCAGAGCATATCCCAAACCCCCCCCTCCCCTATCAGACCAAACGATCCAAAGTTCACACTAATAAAGGTTATTATCACTGAAAGGGCAGATAGTCCTTCAAGCTGGCACCCAAAGCCTAGAAACAGGCTGGGGTTCGCATAGAAGGTAGGAGATTACCAATTGGAGGTCAAATATCCGTTAGGTCTACTCCTGTCCCACAGGGTTCAGCCAGGGCAGGACTATGTGCCCTTTTAGAGATTGTAGCGTGAACCTTGGATGGTTTGGTCTGATGGGGTCGGTGTGGCCAGGGGAGTATGCTCTGGATCAGCCGGGCACTGGATGTGATTTACTGTGTCCTTTTAATCCTTTCGTTGGTTAAGCAAATGCAACCGTGTATACTGTGTATCTTTGGGTGATTCCTCCTGATGAGGCCGCCCAATTATGAGGCTGAAAAATGTCGATGGAATCTACATCTACATCCCCGGGTGGGGGCAGCTGTTGCTGCTTTTGAATAAACATGGTTTTATGTTTTGACAATAGAGATGGTCGAATTTTTCGACTTGCAAACTTTGTGAGCTTATTGCAAAGCCCCTGAAAATGGTATAATCACCAAACTTGCTGGAGATGTAGAGAAGGGTTGGAGGAACATTTGAAAAAAAAGGTTTTGCTCTAGCACAAGTTCAAAGTTAAAGTCGAAATTCCGATTTTCGAATTTTTTACTTGACTTTGAACTTAATTTGTGAAAAAACTATTTGTGTTAGAGACTTACTTTCTTTTTTGTAGTATACCCCCAACCCTTCTCTACATCCCCAGCAAGGTTGGTGATGATACCATGCTCAGGGGCTTTGCAATTAAGTCGAAACCGGCGAAATGGTCGAATTTTTTAAATAAAATTCGACCATCTCTATTTGACAATTAGTTTCTTGAAGTAATTTTATTAGTTATCATGTTAAATGCTCAAGAAATTGTGTGGCATCTAACCCTTACCTTCTTTGGCAGGTATTCATTATATCAGACAGTTAAAAGCAAAGTATGTAGCAAGATATTAAAAGTAAATGATGTAAATGTTCTTAAGCATCTACTTGACGCAGCAAAATAAATTCTTCTAGAAATAGACATACATTTACAATGAAGTTATTGGATGTTCTGCGTCACCATACAGTCACAAATACCGTACAAGACATTTACGGTAAAGAAAGTTTAGTTTCATCAATCATAGTTGCCTAACCGCAGCTATTGCATTGACAAAAGCTAAATACCAAAATGGGAACAAACTACAGCTATGCAAAGTGTACAAGTGTATATGTAAAAATGTGAACACTACTGATGTCACTAAACTCGGAAACACAATGCCGAAACAAAACTAAGCCACAATGACGCCAAATAATCTGCTGAGTGTCACATTGGGAGAGAAGTAGGAAAGTACTTGATGTGTTTGTTCAAATAATGTGTTATTCTTTATAAAACAGGTGCTTTAGTGTCATAGCTTTATGGCAGGACTATTAAGTAAGCAACATATGTACATCAATCATTGCGTACAAGGGGCACGATGACAGGTCTGCTGATTACAAATGTTTAGTAAGAAGTTTGCTTAAATACTATAATATTTATTTTTAAATGTGAGTGTTAGGGCATGGGTCAAACTGCCAGTATAATGTTCACTTGCCAGAGAGTTTGTTTTCTACATAAACATGATGTCATCAAAGCAATCAATGCTGCTGAAAAGGTTGTTATATGGCTATACTACAGGGATGTATGAAAAGGACATTCTCAGTGCTATAATGGTGCAATAATGATTTATTGTGGGTGTGTGTGATAACTCACAAAATTGTATAAGATTAAGTCACAGGTAACCTGCACACAGTTACATTAATATTACATGTAAACAGCATTGGATTTATTAATATATATGTATATGCTAAAATGTTAATGGTCAAAGGTTTGAATTTTTGTCAGTAGTATAAGTTCGCTCATGTGACCCTTATCCATGTCAAATGAGGGACATTGCCAAAGTGTTCAGTTACATTGACAGTCTCTCCTTATATCATTTAAAGAGGTCTATTGGAGTAAGGTTTTAACGATTCCCATCATCAAAGCTTATATAAGTTGAACTTATACTGTTGTTGGTGGGGGACAAGCAAATTTAGGTCTTAAAGCAAGTGTGAACTAAAAAAAAAAAAAAACAACCCACATACATTACATTGACATAATACTCACCTGTCAGCAGTATACATCTGTGAAAACTGCAACACAGAAAAAAAAAAGGTACTTACAATCTTCACTTCCTCATTCCCTAAGGCACCATCTTAAGTACTGGCACCTGAAACCACTTCCGACCATTGTTTGACAGTACTAAGGTGCCCCGCCCCTGCAGACATATTAACCAATCCCAAAGGGTTTGGTATGGGAGGACACTTCTGGTCCTTCCAGAGATTCATGTGCTGCATATGTGTGTGTTGCAGTTTGCATAGGAGACAGGAGTGAAGCTAAAGGATGACACTGTAGGAGACAGGAGAGATGGAGACTGAAGTGAAGCAGAAGGATGGGGATGACACTCGGTGACGGGGAATGGAATTTGATGTGAAGTAGAAGGATGGGGATGACACTAGGTGACAGGGTGGGATGGAGATTGGAATGAAGCCAAAGGATGGGGATGACACTAGGTGACAGGGAGGGATGGAATTTGATGGGAAGCAGAAAGATGGGGATGACACTAAGTGACAGGGAGGGATGGAATTTGATGTGAAGTAGAAGGATGGGGATGACACTAGGTGATAGGGAGGGATGGAATTTGACATGAAGTAGAAGGATGGGGATGCCACTAGGTGACAGTGAGGGATGGAGATTGGAGTGAAGCCAAAGATGGGGATGACACTAGATTGCAGGGAGGGATGGAATTTGATGTGAAGCAGAAGCATGGGACAAGAAGAGCACAAAGAGAAGCAGAGGATAGAGATAAGTGGTGGTGAAGGGGTTCAGTATGGAGGTGATAGGGAGTTGACATGGATTTGGGGGGGCACACAGGTAGGCTGAGAATGAGGTCAGGTAGAGAGGAGGTGATGGTGGAGGGCACAGAGGATTGCTATTAGGATTGTGCTATCATGATGGCTGATTATTTGTTGCCTATTTGACCTTGATACCTTTTATTCAATTAACAGTATCAAGGTCAGATGGGCAACAAATAATAATGTCTACTAGTCCCTTAAATGGATATATGTTGGTAAGTTACAGGCCAACAACATTAAAAAATTTACTCCATTAATCTTTTGGGTGTTTAGCCCAAGTTATTTTGGGCTGAATAAAGTTGCTGAAAAGTATTAGCCCGAGATAACTTGGGCTGCTGAAACCTGCAGCCAGATGGCTTGTAGGCAGCCCAGAGACTTCCTGCTCTTCTCCTCCGTGTCCCCCGCTGTCTGATCTTCAGATGCCGATGATCGGGATTGCGCCGGCGGGTGCGCGATGACGTCACTGGGAGGGGGAGGGACGGGAAGTTCAAAATTGTTAAAAAAATTGTTTTTTGCTCCTTATGGTTTATCTTTCATTCTGACATTGATTGGAGTGATTTTTTTTCGCTCCAATTCAATTCAAAATGAAAAAAACTAATTTTTAAAAAAAAACATGTATTTGCTTCTTATGAGTTTTCTTTCATGTTGGATTTGATTGGATTGATTTTTCTGTATGCAATCAAGTTCAAAATAAAGGAAAACGCATAAGAAGTAAATACTTTGTAAAGGCTTGCGTCCACTACGTCTTTTTCCCCGTGGTGGACGTACATCCGCAGCAGGGAAAAAGACGCAGAGAGGACACTTCCCATTCAAATGAATGGCACAGTGTCCACTCTGCGCTATTTGAGTGGAGCGTCCGCAGTGATGATATGAAGCTGCGGAATGCCGTGTCTTCATTGTAGCACCGCACATTGCCGCCAGAGACAACTCAAATCACCGGAGATCAATGGAGGTGTCCCAAGACGTGGAAAAACAGCGCCCATACTGCATGTATGAATGCATGTATGAATGCAGTACAGGCGCAGTTTTTCTGCATTTTGGCTCCGCTAAATCAATAGGGTGCACTCCCACCAATGCGGCAGGAGCGAGCCCTAAGCCATGGGCAAGCTGCAGATAATCCACCGGCAAATGTGCCAGTGTGCGACATTGTTCCTGCGCGGTGTAGCAGACGCATTGTCAGTCATGGTTGATTTAAAAAATGAATTCTAGTTTGAGCAGATTTTTGTGTTTTATATTTTATTTGATCATTAAATGTGATTTTTTAAAAATATTTAAGTGTATAAAACTTTATTCTTTATTCTATTCTTTATTCTACTAGACCTGTGTTTTTGGTCAGCAGTGATGGCCGAACTGCCCGCAAAGCGGACAGTTCGGCGGCGAACATGGATGTTCGCCCTCCTTCTCGCCGGCGAGCAGTACGGGTGTTCGACCCGCCCCGTTCGCCGACGAGAAGAAGATCTATATTCTTCCTCAAAGGATTAGAACCTGCGAGATCGTGCCGGAGGAAGAATCTTTTCACTAGAAGACCGGGCATGAAGCCGGTCTTCTAGTGCAGGCTCGGAGCAGGAAGTGACGTCAGTGACGTCACATCCGGCTCACTTAACCAGGAACTATGCGTTCCAGGATGCGGTCCAGGGACCGGATGTGACGTCACTGACGTCACATCCAGTTTTTCCGATTCTAATTCCTCGCCTAGAGGCGGGGAATTTGAATGTGTCCACGAACAGGCAGACGGCAGACTTCTTTAAAAGTCCGACTCGCCCGTTCGCGGACAGTCCAGGCCGATGTTCGGCCATCACTATTGGTCAGTTACAGGCCTACAACATTTTTTTTTCAATGATAAACAGCGTAACCCTTTTGTTACAGAAATCTGGACCTCGGTGAAACGTTTAGGAGGTTAAAGTCTATGGTGCGTTAATCTATTCTGCATTGATATATATATATATATATATATATATATATATATATATATATATATATATATATATATATATATATATATATTTATTTATAGGAGCTTCAATCTTTTAAGTTATTATTTTGTGCTCAGTGGTAGCTCAATGGGGCACTCGCAACAAGTGTGGAAGTCCACCAAAAATATATAAGTGTATATGAAAAAATCGAAAAAAATCGATCAATCAAAAGAGGGGTTAGAACCAGTTTCTAGGAGCGGATAGAGCTAAGGTGATGATGGTGCCCATGGTCAAATTAACAGAATTTTTATTGATAGAAGATTTTGCAGTACTCAAAAAAAGAATATGAGAAGCATCAATGAAATGATGTTTTGTTACTCTAGGTCTCTTCTTTAGGATAAGTAAGGCATATTGGTCTATTGGGGGACACTGAATGGAGCAGACCGATTACCTTATTCTGTGAAATGTCCTCTATCCCTATGGCAAATAATCCGCCTGGGTATCTAATGTATTTGTTTATGAGCACTGGACTTCCTGTTTTAAAAATGTTTTGCATAGTTTTATACTACAAAAAGGCAATACTAAAATAACAAATACTATGGAAAATAATTTTGTTATAGATCACTTCTGTGTGGTATGTGTGTACCGTATCTTTTCTCAGTATGTTTGATGTTCTTGCCATTCTCTAAAGCAAACTGTGCCAGGTTTCTTAAATAGAAATCCTGTGTGATAGACATGATAAGCAGCCTGGTTGAAGAAGTGCACATGGCAGGCTACCAACTCTGCTGCTATTAGAAAGACATTGACATAAATTTGTAACTCCAGGTAAGAACATTTTGAACAGATTGAATCTAAAAATGAATCCCTTAGGAAAACTGTATACTTTGTAGCATGCAAAACATATTTGGCTTTACATACACTTTGAAGAACACCCTGAAATTACCTTACCATACTATGCCCCCATAGATCCATGCTAATAGTGCTGAAAATGGGTATTGCCATCTTCCTTTCTTGTGGATAGATCTCAGACTGGGTCTACACTAAAACCATGGGTAGTGTTATGGTGCTTATCTGTGGTTTGCCCTCTATAAGGGCGCTGTGTAGGTCAGTTTAGGATGATGTAATGCCAGGCCCTATTGAGTGCAATGAACAAACCATGCCGAAAACACATTTTGTTCACATCACAAGATGTACCTATTCACCACGGCTTGTCCTCCATACAAAATATATGAGGAACATGAATAAGTGGTATGCAAAATGGACTAAAACCTAGCTCTGCGCACCTTTATTATCCTTTCTAACTGCATCTGCGTACTATACAGAGAGGGGAGAGATGCGCGCAGCTTCCTTTCCCCTCCACCCCAATGTGTGAGAAGAAGCCGTGCTTGTGTTGTGCTTTGACCGCAAGTGCTTTCTGGTGACATCTGGAGGCTTAAGCTAATATTGCAGATTTGAGATTAAAGCAAAAAATTTGGACTGAACGGTGTTGAAGATCTGGGGGCTGAAAATTAGAGTAGGCGCATGTAGGGTAAAATTTGACAAGAAAAAAGTTGCACTACTGAGGTATGAGATCTGGGGGCTTAAACTGTGTTGTACTGTGAGATTTACATTTGACCCGAAGTCAGATGCTGACCTGTGGATAGAAAAAATCAGAGGTTAAAAAAAAAGTAAATTTTAGGAAATTATGTGGAGCGAAAGAAGATGTCGTAGATTGAAAAAAATATGTTGAGATGGTTAGGAATACCTTAATTAAGTATATGACAATATACCTACCTATATATTTAAAGTTTTAAAATGTGGCTATTTTTTCATTTTTTAACATATTTTCTTTTTTAAATATCCTGTCCTAGCTACGAGGCTACTTAGGACCCCTATGCCAGGTGGCCCTTGCACGCTCTTGGTCCGGCCCGTATGTCACATTTAAAAAACCATTGTGGCCCACAAGTCAAAATGTTTGCCTACCCCTAGTGTAGACCCAGCCTTACTGTCAAATGTATCTGCAATCTCACTGGCCAGATTTACTAAACACATACATACAAAATATTTAAATGTTACTAAAAGGTTATTAGGGAACGTTATGAAGAAGGAAAGACACTTCTTCCACTTTTTAGTTTGCCAGCATTCCAAATGACTGAGTGCCTAATGAGTGATTAAGTATATTACTATAGTGATATAACAACATATTTATCAGTAAAGCATAAACGTGTGCTATTTGATTACTTAAATTATGCAAGGGCTGTTTTGTGCCCATATGCATGAAATAATGGTCTATTTTGTCAAACTGTAAAGCCCCCCATACATGTCTAGATTTTCTGTTCAATCAACCTAAAAAGATAAATTGTTAGGGGTCAGGGAAATTGGTGATTGATTGTATGTTTGTCAACTGTAGTAACAGATATTTGATCAACTTTTTTGGGATCGACTGAAAGTGGAAAGCCTGCCATACACGTAACGATCGGCGGCCGATTTTGCCGCCAACTGATGGGCGTGCGCCACCGCCGATTGGGGGTGCCCACATTGGGCGACAGATCCCTGTCGCCCCACAGCTCGGCCGGCCAGAGAACGGACATGTCCGATATTCTCTGTCCGATGCCGTTAATTCAATGAAGACCGGCATCTTTATTGAAGCTAATGGCCGACACACAAAGGGTGCCCGTCGATGCTGTCAGCTCGGGACTGCAGCGTGATGACATCATCATGCTGACATCATCAGGCTGCTTTCCAGAGCTGATCGGACCTGCTCTGTTGGCCCCCACTGTGTGGGGTCCCCCACGTGTGTTGGGGCCTAATGGCTGCCATACACACCCCGACGGGTGCAGACAAACCAGTCCCGATATGCTCCGGGATGCAAACGTGATGACGTCATCACGTTTGCACCCTGGTGCGTTATGGGGCCCCTTCAGTCGGCCGACACCCTTTGTGTGCCGGCCATTAGCTTCAATGAAGACGCCGGTCTTCATTGAAGCTAATGCCATCGGCTTCTATCGGCCAGAGATTATCGGACATGTCCGTTCTCTGGCCGGCCGAGCTGTGGGGTGACAGGGATCTGTCGCCCCATGTGGGCACATGCCGATTTGCGGCCTATTTTTCTGCTGACCGACGGCGTGAGTGCGCATGCCCGTCGGTCAGGTGAAAAATCGGCCGCTTATCGGCATGTGTATGGCAGGCATTAATGCATTTTAATACAACCAATTAAAATTTACCAACATGTCCAATCCTTTTTCAAATTTTTTTTTCCCAATTTTAATTGATTTAGGTTGATCTAACCATGTGGGCATCCAAGTTGATTGGATGAAAAATCTAGACATGTATGGGGGCCTTTAGCCAGTCATTTTACTGCAAATAATGGATACCGCTACAAGGTTTTGGAAAAACATGTCCCATGCTTCAAAGAGCTGCAACTAGTTAAACAATAAACAAATTGCTTTTTAAACATACATTTAATCTCCAGCATTTTTAAGTTTCACAGGGAACTGTAATTAACCAAAACCTCATCATGTTTAATTATTGTTTATGGGCATGAGCTGATTTATATATAGAGCTGAGTTTCAATAAGTATAAAATGAAAAGAAAGGTGCAGCTGTGCATATCCCCAGAAGCTGTTCCTTCTAAACATTTAAAACAAACTACAATGAAAGCACATATTCATTGTAAGAAAGCCATTACCTGCATGCAGCTCGTTTACAGTGTAGGAGACTGTACTAAACTGGGATTTATAGGCACACTTTTCATTAGGACAGAACAGATTGCCAAACTACCTTTCCTTCCTTGTAACCCTACAATTGATTGTTGTTGCTGACATGTTGATTTTTTTTCACTCTTTTACCGTTCAGACTAAAGTTAGTAGATTGTACAATCAGATTATGAAATGTTCAGACAAATTGAAAATGTGGCTAGTTCTCATGGACTGCTGGACTCTGAGGATTCCCATGTATTACAGTCTAAAAGTTTACAATGGCATTTCTAAAGCTGATAACAACTTATAAAACAACTCAGAATGGAATTACTGATGGAAAGGAAACACTGTTGAAATAACAGTTGAATTCCACAAAAGAACTTTAATGTCCAATAAGCAGGATGGGGAGGAAATAATACAATAGTAGCAGAGGACAACTCTGCAATATACTATTGTCAAATAAAAACAGGTAAGTGATGCAGCAGGGTCATATAATGACTAAACTAGACACATACAACAAAAATCTCTAGATATCTGCAATTTGTACCCACAAAAGAGCAACTTCTCTTTATCAACTCAAGCAATTTATGCAGAAATACATACACATAAACCAAATCTGAGTGCACACATATGGCACTTGTCTCACACATGACTCCATCTATGACTGCATCTTTAGTTCTGCTGACTCCATTCATTATTTGCACAAATATGATAGTTATGTAGTCTGTAGAACTGCACAGGGCATTCATATAACAGGAGACACCTAAGCTTTGAATTTGTTTAATTTAGTCACCCGCCCAACCACCAACCCAATGTTCCACCTTGCACCAGGAGAGGCCCTTCGGATGTGATCTCTTTTTTTGGGTAGGTCCAACTGTATGCTTACTTCCCTATCTACTTAGCTCCCTATAGTGAGATCAGGATCCTTTTAACCCTATTCACCTTAAAGAGCCTGAATAGATCGACAAGTAGATTTCTCTGCTGGCAGCCCTCCTAGAGCCTTGGCAACCTGCACCATGCATGGTACTTTTTTTTTGTTTTACTGATTTGTATAAAACGTCACTGTATGTTGAACCACGGAGCTAGATTAACGATTCATTGGAGTCTTAATAAAATTGGATTAATTTATGGAAATGATTTGTAACAGTTTTGGTGTTTAACTGTTGAGTTTAACATCTAGGCTAAAATGCGTTGAGGGGCTCCGGTGGTCACGGAGGAGCGGACATCTATGGGACAGTGTGGTGTTTCCATACTTATCCCTTTCAACTGATCATCCGACAATAAGGACGTAATAATTATTAAGCCCTTCTATAGCATTGAGCAAACCAAAGAATTTTTTTTGTGGGGGGGGGGGGATTCAGCAAAATTGCAGTTGCATGTTCCAACTGTGATTTCAAGTTTTGCCTTTACATTTCACTAAAGTATTCTGTTGCTGCTTTCAAATGAAACTTTTCTTGACAGCTTTCTCTATTTGTACATAACAAATCATATTCAAAATGCTGAGGTGGGCGTACAGAAAGATAACAAGGTCAAGTTACCCCATTGTATTGTAGTGAATGATTCAGGTTGCATAAAAAAGGAAGTCCTCCTGAAAGCTGAAATTGCTGTCTTTCAATCTAGTTTGATAAAGACATGCTGAATTTGTCTAAATGCTATGTTTAAAAAAAAAAAAAAAAGATAACTATGTTTTACTTCTGAAAGCCAGCAGAAAATTGTAATTGGTGTTTATTATCACTTGGAATAGAAAGAAAATAAATGGGTGGGTTTTCCTTTATAAGTTAAATAAATAGAACGAGGGTTTAAAGGCTTCATGACAGTGGTGCAGGGTGGAAAACAGAGCTGTGTCTTATTGCAGCAGTACAAATGATAGGTCTATTTATCAAAACTTTGAATGTGACAATCAGAGCTTAATTACTCCATGGGAATTTTCTACATGCATGCATTGGTTGAACACCAGAAAATGTGTGAGGAAATTTAAGCTATACAGCAAATACACTAATGGCACCTTTCAATGTGGTTGAAGCACCACATAGCACCACATGCTATGACATATTATTTGGATTGAAAATTTATTTTCATTTGGCTTTTATGTAATGGAACCAATAATGTAACCCAAATTGTAAAATAATATATATATATACAGTGTACTTATTTTTCAGTACTGTCACAGCACAGGAGTTAAAGGAGTCAGGGAAGCTAACTCTGACAACTTACCTTCCTCCACCTCCTGGTTCCTTCCCTCTGACTCTGCTAAACTACACACACAGAAGTAACATATGCAAAAGGAACAACAAGGCATATCTTCTTTCTGGTATTAGTGTGTGTATGTCAGCCGTGCTGAAGTTGCCCAGCAGTCATTCAGGGGATATAAAAAGTCTACACAAAAATGTTAAAATGTCAGGTTCCCACCCTCTTCTAATTGGGGACATAGCTGTGTTCAGAAGTAAGCAATCACATTCAAAATCATGTTAAATATGAGTCAGCATACACCTGCCATAATCTACAGTGCATCTGATTAACCTCAAATAAAGTTAAGCTGTTCTAGTTGCTCTTTTTTGAAATTTGTTTAGTTGCATCCCACAGCAAAAGGTATGGTCCACAGAGAGCTTTCAGAGCATCAAAGGGATCTCATTGTTAAAAGATATCAGTCAGGAGAAGGGTACAAAAGAATTTTCAAGGCATTAGATATATCATGAAACACAATGAAGACAGTCATTATCAGGTGGAGAAAATATGGCACAACAGTGACACTACCAAGAACTGGATGTCCCACCAAAATTGATGAAAAGACGAGAATAAAACTGGTCAGGGAGGCTACCAAAAGGCATACAACAACATTAAATGAGCTGCAGAAATATCTGGCAAGTACTGGCTACTGGCTATGTGGTACATGTGACAACAATCTCCTGTATTCTTCATATGTCTGGGCTATTTTTTATTATTATAAAAGCCAATACAATAAATTTCCCACCCACTCTAGCACGCCCCCACTCATTGCCATTGTCATCAATAGTGCTTGGAATGTGAGGACTTTGGGCACCTATACCTGTCCTGCAATACAGGCAAATTGCATGGGTAGCCCCAATGTTCATGGCACAAGGATGCTCTTAACTCATCTGGAATAGGTAAGCAATCCTGAGTGTGGCTCAGGGTTACGGCTTTTGGTTATTAAAATCTCATCTGAGCCAAACTCAGGAAGTTTAAGCTGCACACTTCACAGAGTTTATGGATCTTTATGGAAGAATGACCAGAAAAAAATGCCATTGTTAAAACAAAATTAGAAGAAAGCATATTTGGGGTTTACTTAACAGCATATGGTGGACATCCCAATCATGTGAAAGTCACGTCAGACTAAAATTAAGCTTTTTTTCATCATGTGAAACTCATTATATTTTTGCAAACCCAAACCCTGCAAACACAATTTCCAGAGTGAAGAACTATGGTGATAGCATTCTGTTCAGTGTACTAGTTAATAAGCATAAAATGCACGGCATAAATGTTCTCCCACATTTCTAAATTACTTCAGGATTTGCTTGGAAAGAACACAGTAAAGAGGATTTTAGCAACTTCTAATCCTTTAATTAATCCTACTTTCTGGCAATTGTAAGGACCCCCACAGTGATTTCTCCTGCTACCTACTTCCTTCCGCTGATTCCTGGTGAGGTGTAGTATACCAAGTGTGAACAGAAATCTCCTTTTGCACCATGTTTACCTTTTTCTGGTTTAGTAAATTATAGCTGATTGCAACTTGAAATTAAAAGGTCATATTCATTAACATTTATATACATTCAAATAGGAAATTTAATTTCAATTATGCTCTATTTGCTTTGTAAGTGTACCTGTGCAATCTTTTATGTATAAGTGTTAGTACATATATAAATATATAAAAATATAAATAAATATCTGTTGATCCTGCCTGATCCTGTTCTCTACGGGTACTCATTCTGAATGGTGGGGGTTGCTTGTGCTTTCATCTTATCTGCTGCTGTCAATGCCCCCTGCTTGTTTTCTTTTTTTACAACCCGTTTTAAAGTCCAATTTCCAGTTTTGCCATTTAAATGAATGGATCTCCATTAGACTTGGTGATACATGCATGATGCCATGAAATGGATGAACCTCTGCTGTGTGGAAATAGTCTTGTATATGGGTTACACTTTAGACTTAATAATTGTTCTCCTCACCGTATCATATTTTTGCTTCACACATACTGTATTGTGCAACTTGCTATCAGTTAAAAAAATTATGAGCCATAAAACCACAGTAAAGTGGAAAGTCCTATTTAATTCCAAGTAAATATATACTATAAATACTATAAATATGTACTTAAATATGTATTTTTATGCCAAGTAGAAATTAAAAAATTAGAAATTAAATAAATAAATTACTGACAGATGTACTAGAAAATACGAGGATATCCTCTTTAGGTTTGCTGTTCTTCTGATACTGGACCTTATCTTCTTTAATTCTAATTTGTGTTTAATTATTTGTATTATTTATATATATATATATATATATATATATATATATATATATATATTGTCATTTTATCATGCAGTACAAAAATACTTAAATTTTTGCAGTACTTAAAAATGTAGTTCAATTAAATAAAATCTTTATATTTCTCTATCGTTACTATTTTTTGAGCAGGCAAAATCAATCTTAACACGTCGCCCATTCATGCATTGTTCTCTAAGTGAATTATAGATTAGGGTAAGCATACTAAATGGTGTTGTGAACCATCACTGTGGGTTAATTACAGTAAAGATCTCATTGCCACCATATTAAATATGACAATCCTTTTGTAAGTTAAACCTATCATATTTTAAGAAGTAGAGACAGAAGCTATGTGCCAAGCTATGTTGACCAGACCAGAGAAAAGGGGGCAGGGGGTTGGTTTCCCTTATCCTCTCACAGCCACTCATTTAACAATTGTTGTGGATTGGTTTAAACACAAAGATCAGAAACCCTAGATGATAAGAGCAGGACTCGGTCAACCCCCCATTGGAGGCCCTGCATTGGCTTCCCCCCTCTGTTCCTAATTACAATTGGGCGCCACTTAATTATGGGAACTACCCTGAGAGTGACACAATTGGCTTCTCTGAAATCAAATTACTATCAAGTACTCATCCTTCTCCAATCCAGATTAGGTTATCTGGATGTTCTGCCTGGAGTTTGTGAAGGCCAATTTTTGTACCTTACCTAACAGAGAGGGCACTTCCGGGCTATGCATTCTTAGCACTTTGTTTCCCTCAACCTTTAACAAAGATGTTGAAAGAAATAAAAAACAGAAGTGGAAAACTTTTGTCCATAGTATTAGTGCCTATTTTTTTTTTTAATGAAGTGCTAAATGCTTTTGCTGAGTTCCATCATCCACATTAGAAATACTCTATACTATAACACTACACTATTATACTACTATATACTATATAACTGCTATTGCTAAAAAAATTATGGCATACGTTATCTGTGATATTACACGCAGTAGAGTGTGGTTACACCCTCAGTAATATTTTTATTGTCTGTACCCCAACTACGTAGATTCACCTCCTCCATTCGTACTGGTGACCATAGTCATGGAGACAGTATTAATAAGAAATTCAAAGGTTGTCTCCAGAACTTGAATAGGACAATTGTGTTCTGGTCTGTCAAAAAGGAGATAGAACACCACTTTCTAGAGATTTTCTTTTACTGTCTATTAAATATATAGGCAAGGAAGTGAAGAAAATATTTCCAGAAAAAAACATAACTACCTTTAAAACTTTCCCTATTCAATCAATAAATAAGTAAATGCCTTTTATCTATTTCTGTACATTAATGGCATCTTGCTCTTCAGTGACCTTGACTGTCATTGAATGTCTGAAACCCTTACACTGTGAAAGAACTTGCTAGTAATTCTTTTCAATGCATCTCAAGTATGTTTTGCAGGCACTTGTATACTCTACTTCATACACACAATTTGAATTGTGTAGACAAAATCTGTGTCTGTGAATAATGGTGAAAGTTATGGATTAAAGAATCCTTTAGTATATACCGTATTTTTTGGTCCATAAAATTCACTTTTTTACCCCCGGGGAGGATAAGTGCCTGCGTCTTATGGTCGGAATGCGCACCTTGGCTTCCCGCCAGCTCTCCCGAGCTGTCAGATGAGCAATGCAGCAACAGCCACATCCCTTATCTGTATTGTACTGCTTCTACCAGCAGAGTGCTGCTGATAGAAGCAGTACAGCAGAGACACATACATGGAAGCTGCTAGCTGGCTGCTTCCATGTATAGGTCTGCCTGTCAGCTGCAAGCACGCTGGCAGAATAAGGTAGATGAACAGTGAAGAATCCCCCGTTCTCCCCCTCTTACTGCCTGAAGTGTGCTCTCTAGCGACATCATTATTTTTTGTGGCTGAAATTGGGTACTGCAGGAATTTGAACATTTCACATTTTTTTTTCCTGCTCTAAAAACAGGGTGTGTCTTATGGTCTGGTGTGTCTTATAGTCCGTAAAAACCCAGACATTTTTGGTTGGTGTGCCTATATGCTTTAAAACTGAGGAGTGACTCCGCTATGATACATCAAACACTTAGAAGAAAAGGCTCATATAGGTATATTTAAAAAAGGAATTTGTTGTACATACAGCCTGATTGTAAAACAATACTACATGAAAAGGCCTAAGAGGCCTTAAATTGATTTTTAAATATTATACTGATGTTAAGAAAGTTGAATGTTCTTTAAGCTATATTAATATTCATATATTTAATGTAATACTTTTCATTTGAAACATTTCATAATTCATAAATGAACATTTAATGAACACATTTTTATGGATGAGCTATTTGCCTGAAGTAACAAAGGAAACTCACTTTGATTTATTCATAGATGCTAAGTTAACCACAGTCCTGGGCTATTTTAAGGATTTCTCTGGTTCATTAATTTGTAACAATTATGACTTTGTAAATAACTGCTTTCATTTTGTTGTTTTGTTTTAAAGATATTGGTATCCACTAGACAAATTTCCAGTAATTATATTTCACATTAAATCTTTCAATATATATGATGTAAAGCACTGATATGTGGTACAATAAACACACACACACACACACACACATATATATATATATATATATATATATATATATATATATATATAAAATGGTATATAATGTAATTAATTAGTTGAATGTATTTTCAGTTGATGAATGTTTAACTGTCACAGTCATATTAAAGACAAATTACCTTAAAATCATATGATTTAGAGCTAATTTATACAGGTAGTAGTTACCATATTTTTTGACGTATAAGACAACATTTCCAGTAAAAATATAGAGTTTGGGGTATACTCGCCATATACGACTACCCCTTCTCTAACGCACTCCAAATAAAAAAAAAGAAAACCATCAGATTTCAATATGGTAATTTAAATTCAAATACTTATAACATGGGCAAACTGCTTGCAAGTCACAGGAAATCCACTGGCAAATGTGCCAGCGCATGTCAGGGAAACAGCAGTGGACACATGGCCTTACATGAGTCTACTCTGACTTTCAACCCCCAGATCTCCAACAACCTTACATATCCCTAACTACAACCTTTCATACAACCCTGCAGTTATCCAAGTGACATAAATTGTACAATAAAAACTGAAATTGTAACTTCTTAAAAATTTACTTTTATACAGAAGGGAAATTGTTTTAAAGTCTTTGAGCTGCAATACCAGTTTCAGCCACTGGGGCCGCAGGCCTGCTTCGTCTCGGAGGAGAGAGAAAGGGAGAGGGATGAGGGGGGAGCTGGGGATCTCTGACAAGAAGACTTCTTCATCTGCGGCCGTGTTGATGGACTGGAACAATGTGCCACCCTTCATATGGTGGGGGGGGGGGGGGCTCAAAAAAGTAAAAGCACCCGGCGTATAAGATGACCCCCAACATTTGAGAAGATTTTCATGGGTGTAAATCTTGTCACAGCGTCATTTGCAGGCGCTGACAGACAGGTGTGCCCGGTCATTATAAAGATAAGTGAAGCAATCAATCAGGGAAAAAAAAGATCTCCTAGGTTCAGGTCCATGGTTTGTCCTAGGTACCTTGACAGGAACCTGAGAAGGAAGAACCCTTTTTATTCAGTTTGTATGGAGTAGTTCATTAACATTATTGTCAAAATGAATATAGGTTGAATTCCCTTTGATTGTAATGTAGAAAAACCTTCTAACTCTACTCGCTTTCTCATCTAACAGTGGCCCATTATGTATCCAAATGTTTCCTATCATGATATGACTACATTTCTAGTAGATTTCTTTCTAGTACATTGTACATTCTTGGCATGCTTTTTCAGTGGTAAAACATACATGGTTTTTAATCACAGAAGAATCCATGTCATTCAAGTAAATAAATTAAGTAAATATTTGAAAAAACCTTCCTACATTTTCTAAGAATGTACAGCACTGATAATATTAGCAGGATTTGTGGTGCAAAAAAAAACATATACATATATAAATTTATCAAGTTCAAGAATTCACCTTATCTCGGCATATTGGAAACATTCAGAGATGTCTTTTTACAGTTTTGACAGTCGTTGACAACAACAGATGCATCATTTCCACATAAATTAGCTGAAGAAAAATTGTAATAGTTTAATGGAAAAGTGAAATTGCAAAACATTAGAGCTTCTATTAGTCACCATAGGAAAAAAAGGGTAGGTGTGTGGCGGTGGGGGGTGTTAAAAACAAGCACCCGCATTAGTATTAAAGCGCACCTAAACCCACCAGACAATCTTTTGTACCTAGCTAGCCAACTCCCCATTATCTGTAACTAAAATATACAAAATCCTTACCTGTTAGGAGATATCTGTGTATTTCCCTCCTCCTTTCTGTTCCTATCCCTCTTACCAGCGCAGCAGTGGTGACATTGTCTGACACGGACATTCCTTCAGGCAGTTTTTTTTCCTGCTTTCACTTTGTGTCCATTGACAGACATTGTATTTGGCAGACCCATTCTGAACCCATTCAAGACTGGAGGCTTCAAAAATACAAAATGGTGGCTCCCACATGCAGCAGCATGATAAGTAAGTATATATTTTCAGGTTTTTGAGCAATTTTGAGCTATTGGGACAGTTTAGAGGTAAGTAAAAATGTAATTAAATTTTTGGGTGTTTTTTTTTTTGAGTTTAGGTGCACTTTAAGGTTAATAATAATAGTCAATCTAATGAATAATTCCAGTCAAGTATCTATCATTTTGTATTCATCATTAGTGTTGAGCTCGAATATTCGAATGCCGAATATTTTTCGCGAATATCGGCAATTCGAGAATTCGCCAATATCTCGAATATCTCGGCGGATATTCGCAATTCCGAATATTCGCAATATGGCCAGGTATTGCGAAAATAATATTCGCATTGCGTATTGCGAGTTTGTGATTATGATTTTCGCAATCCATGGTATTACCGCGAATATTCGCATTTCCGAATATAGAATCGAATATTAGTAAAATTATTCATGAAATATCACGAATTCGAATATTGCCTATGCTGCTCATCACTATTCATCATTAGATGATGAAATTGGGATTGTAAGTTTCAGTCAAACCCTATTTGTTCCAACTAGCCTTCATCCTAGAACTTGTTTTTCTGATTCCTTAATACATTGCTGGTGCTATGAGTGATAATGGCAAAAGGTTACCAGAATGCAAGGCTGAGGAAGATGAGCACATGGGTAATATGCATTACTATCAGCTTTAGGCATAAAGAGTTTTTATTGCCATATAAATGGCACATAAACTCACCTCCTGTACTTTACTGGCAAACACACTATTATTGTCATCTGTCCAAAAAAGATCCTTACCTGTAAGTGGTTATTCCTGAATTCCTCTCATTACCCTTCCATCCACCCTTTTCACTAAACACATTGTCTTTCAGCTTCTCACACTCAAAGACAGTTGGGATAAAGAAAGCAGTCAGGGTATCACATCACATCCAAGCCTATGAAGACCACATCTGGTGGCCTTTAGTGGCCATACACAATACTGCAGTTCATTAACCTTCGGAAGATTGGCATTCACAGAATTTATATCTATATCTATATATATATATATATATATATATATATATATATATATATATATATATTCTAAGGCTCATTAGCCTAATTTGTTTACACATTTCACAGTAAACAGACATTGAAAAAAATACAACAGGATGTAAATTTTCTGTAGTACACAAATAAAGAGAAAAAATATGGAGAACGTACAGGGTTCTTTAATGCTATATATGATATGAAACAATGCCACAAAACAAATTAAATCACACTAACATAAATAATAAATGAGAAATCACTACGCTTATGCTTATTGGTTAAAGACTGCAAAACTCTCATGGTCATAGTGGCTCATAAACTTTTCAGTACTGGGAAAATGTTGTAAATTACATGCTCAAGAACAGACAATTCCTAAGAGACATGTATACCATCAATAAATTTAGAGATGAATGACTGAAAAACTGACTTGATAGTATAAAACCCTCTGATGCCGCTCTAATGTTACCACATCACATGTTGACACATTTAGGATTGTTTGGTGCACATTTCCAAGACTGATAAATAATGCTTTCCTACCAGTTCTGTAACCTAATACACTTAACACACTTAATGCCTCTTCACTTCTATGTGTTTAATGTGCATTAAGTATGATTTAATAACTGTATAAAGCTGGGCATGTACGCTTCAGCTTTACATTCCATTGAAGAAAAGATTGTATATTACATTTGGATCGTTTTTACCGCCACATAATGTGATAGATTCAAATCTGACACATTCCTTTCCTTAGCCCAGTGAACATGTTCCAGAGTACCATAGGATAATTGATTGAAATACCTAGAATAGCTGTCATGATACTTGTATAATCGACTTAAATTTACTAACATGTGTAATCCCTGCTTGATAAATGTTATTTTTAATTTGTTTCCAATTTTTGCATCCAATTCAATTTTGATCCAAAAAAAGAATTGATTTTCTAACAGTCGACTTAATACAATTGTTGAATAGAAAAACTTAACCGTTCATGTCCACCAAGAGGCTCCCCTCTTTTGACCATGCCATGCATGGTGCATGGAGGGCAGCAGCCTTATGCCTGGCCAGATTACATGTCTACGAGGGTCAAGGATTAGGAATTTAAAACAGACCCTGCCATTATGTGACCGTAGTTAACATGGACAAACATGAGGCATCCTGGTGTTGTAAGGCTGAAAAGTAATTGATATTAGTGTCAAAGCTTTTGTTTGTAAATTATTGTTAAGAGGTATACCTCAACACTCCCCACTCCTGACGACACGATTAGGCAACTCCATGGGGGGAGTGGCTTTATGCCCCGGTTTAATGAATAAGGTAAAATTAGGTTACCAAAAACGTGTTCAATATTAAGAGGCACAATAGGATGTTGAAACTTTCCTCAATGAGACAGATGAGCACAAATTACGTAAGTTTAGGTTTGCTTCAACACATGGCCCAAAGCTGCACAGGAAGTCTAAATCCAAAGGGTGATAGAGATACTTTCTAAATTGAACCTACAAATGCACTTTGACATTTTAAATGCAGATATATTTGGCAGCAGATACCAAGAGATTTTTGAGTCTAGTACTCTTCTCTGATTTCTTTTTCCTTTATTACAGGTGTCTGACTGTGTGTCCTAGGAAGCGAATTATCACTGGAAAGAAAATGGCAGTTGTTAGACGTTAGCTTTATAGGCATAATAGGCATTTCTGTCTATTAGCAGATATTTTATGTTACGTTTACAATTGCATAATTGGGTGGACAGTATTAGTGGCCCTCTGATTGCTATGACATGGTACACGAAATTCCTCAAAATCATTGTCATATTTCCTTGCTTATGCAATAGAGAGCCAAGTGTAAATATTCAGCAGTGTGTGTGTGATCCATACATACAATACTTGTATAAGTAGTTGTAGTGCTCATGTTTTCTTATGATGGGGTTTGCTAAATAACTGTGTTTATCATAGGTTATGACTTTTCTTGATGTACGAACTATAGTATTCTTTGAAAAGTTTCCATTATATTGGCAATTCAACTCTTAACCTCCCTAGCGCACTGCATAGGTACAGATTTCTGAACCAAAAGCGCACCACAGACTTTAATGGAATTTTTTTTTTATGTTGTAGGCCTGTAACTTACCAAAACCTGTCCGTACAAGGGTCTAGTAGACATCCTGACTATAATAATGTTTGAAACACATAATTATGTCAAATCCAGGCGAACTGGTTAATTTTTGAACTGTTACAATGTGTTTGTTTTTATTAAAAGTTTAATACAATTAGAAAGTGTGTTTTGTGTTTTATTTGACTTAGGCTGAGTCTGCACCTAAAGCCCAAAGTCCCACAGCGCTCACTTTCTGTGTTGTGTGTCTGCGGCGGCACGGAGGCTTTTTGACGGAATCCCGGCTGCTCAGTGATCTCTCATCTTCATTGAAATCATTAAAAATTCCCGCCGACCACTGATGTGACGTCATCGCGTCACACCGGAGGGACGGAGGGATCACTGAGCACGGAGGCTTAGTGACAGAATCCCTGCTGATCTCTCATCTTGAAACTTCCCGCCGCTACCCCGGCGGGATGTGACGTCATCAAGTCACGCCACTGGGGGGGGGGGCAGAGGGATCTCTTCCTTACAGAAGAGAAGAGTCATTTGTGAGATCGGAGCCACCGCAGACGCGTGGATCGGTAAGTGAGCGCCACGGGGCTCCGATCAGTGTTGGACGAGTTCAGCTCGTCCAGTGCACTTTCAGCATGTCAGCACTGGACGAGCTGGACTCGTCACAACCGCTAGGGAGGTTAAGGATCGTAGCTTTAGAAATGCAGTCATCATTTATATCTTATAGTACAACTAAACCCTGTGTGTGGGATATAGTCTGTTACTTCTCTGTAAATAATAATTATATTTTGACCATAAAATATAAAATTTTGACCATAAAATAAAATGTTATGTGCATTTTGTTTCAGTCATAAAATAATCTTATCTATATCACTTTCTTTCCCATCGTTTTGTATTTTTTCAATATGACATAGTCTGTAAATGAGATATCAATATCATATACATGATCATTTTTTTATCAAATCAAATAATCAAATAGTGTGAAATGTGTGAATCATTTTTTTATCAAATCAAATAATCAAATAGTGTGAATGTGTGAAACAAAAAAAGTTTTTTTTCTCTTGAAAAAGAATTATATTAATATTTTTCTTGGTTTGATTATGTCTGTGTATGTCAAGTTGAAAGCCCCTACTTGATGTTTAGTTCTTTATAAAAATAATATATTTAATTTAATGCGCTGACAACACATAATATCATGATATGAAGAATCCCAAACCCTGTTTTCCCTTTTTGTGATACAACAGGGTGGGCCATTTATATGGATAGACCTTAATAAAATGGGAATGGTTGGTGATATTAACTTTCTGTTTGTGGCACATTAGTATATGTGAGGGGGGAAAGTTTTCAAGATGATTGTTGACCATGGTGGCCATTTTGAAGTCGGCCATTTTGAATCCAACTTTTGTTTTTTCAATAGGAAAAGGGTCATGTAACACATCAAACTTTGGGAAATTGGAAATTTCACAAGAAAAACAATGGTGTGTTGGTTTTAACGTAAGTTTATTCTTTCATAAGTTATTTACAAGTTTCTGTCCACTTATAAAAAAATTTCAATGTGCTGCCTATTGTGTGCTAGCATTTCTCCTGTGGTGTGTGAAGAGTGGGAGAAGAGGGTTGCATTGACAATCCAACATAATGGGCAGCACATTAAACACATTTTATAAGTGGACAGAAACTTGTAAATAACTCATGAAAGAATAAAGTTACGTTAAAACCAAGCACACCATTGTTTTTCTTGTGAAATTCCCAATAAGTTTGAGTCACATGACCCTCTTCCTATTGAAAAAACAAAAGTTGGATTCAAAATGGCCGACTTCAAAATGGCCTCCATGGTCACCACCCATCTTGAAAAGTTTCCCCTTTCACATATACTAATGTACCACAAACAGGAAGTTAATATCACCAACCATTCCCATTTTATGAAAGCGTATCCATATAAATGGCCCATCCTGTAATATAATAAACATGAAAAAGTATTTAAAGTAAACCTTTTTTACATTTATTTTTGTGTAGGTTTTTAAAACCAGTTGACTTCATGGTCAACTGGTGTCTTGCCAGTAAACAACTTTTCACTTATTCTTGAGAAGAGGCAGAAAAACCAGCCCAATATAGATAAGAGATGCAAAAGATAACACATGATATACAATAAATAAAAATTATACTTTAAATCCACATAAGTTCAGTTGTTGAGAAAATTGAAACTGCTTGTTATCACCAAGAGATTTTTCAACCCATAAATAAAGTATTTCTGTTACTATTCATGGATTTCTGACCATGTGGAACCAATTGTGAAGTAAATGTAGCATATGTGGTATGGCTTAGCATATCATTTAGTTCACCTGCTGTGCAGTGTGTTACATGTCTGACTATGCTGTTGCAGGCCTGTTGCTTCTGCTTGACCTAACTACTTCATGCTGTCTGTATTAACCTCTTCCCTGACTCCTAAATGTCTTAAGCTGGGCATAGATGGGCTGATTCCTGCCTGACCCGCGTGCATTTCCGCATCCAATCGGCATCGGGTCGTCAGGGAATCGGGTGCGCCAACTTGCGAGATTGAACTAGAATTTTCCTTCATGTCGGATCGCACAGTGATCATTTCGATCCGATCCCATTAGTTCGGATGAGGACGCCTGTCCCCAGCCGAAGTAATGGGCGGCACACAAAGGGTGCGGGACGATTATTGGGACTAGCGGCCATGCGTGATGAAGCCATCATGCCCCCTAGGTCGGCTGGGCTGGGATAATCCATCTTTGATTACTGACACCCTTTTTTGACTGTTGCCTCTGCTACTGTCTGAGCTATGGTCATCAACTGACTGACATCCATGAATGAGTTTTGGCTCTGCTACTGCCTTTAACCTTGAAAATTATGTGCA
Organism: Ptychadena robeensis; assembly: GCA_036250615.1. NCBI lineage: Eukaryota > Metazoa > Chordata > Amphibia > Anura > Ptychadenidae > Ptychadena > Ptychadena robeensis. Next base: position 39,067,684 of record CM070034.1, on the reverse strand, counting down.
TTGACTGGCTGACACCCATGTATGACTATTGCCTCTGCTACTGTCTGAGCTTTAGAATGAAATGCATGGCTTTTGGCTCTGCTACTGTCTGAGCTTTGGAAATATGTGCATTGGCTGACTGACACCTGTGTATGATTTTTGGCTCAGTTTTTGGACTTGTTACAGTATGGACCTAATTGACACTCATGTATGACAATTAAACAATTATTTGATTTGCTACTGTCTGTACTTCTCCCTATGTCCCTTTTCCTAAACTGCAGAGGACACAGAAATCTACTCCCTCTGCTGGTTGTAATAACAATAACCCTAGGTGTGACCTCTGTTTTTGTACTCTTTCTCTGCTGGGTATTTCTTGTACATCTCCTCTCATTATTCACTTTCTTCTGGATCTCTTGGGAACCTTGAATGGAAGTCCTTCCCATGCAGTTATGATTTAACTATTTAAGAATGTGCCAGCTTTGGTCTTTGATTGCTGTTACCGATAGGGATGAGCAGCAAAAGCAATATTAAAATTCATAACATTTCACAAATATTCTCCAAATATTTGAAGTAAATGTAAAATCTCCTGTCCTTTTTGCGCATATCAGCACTTTTACATGCGTATATTGTGATCACAAAGTCACAGCGACATTGAACTTCCTCAAAGACAGGTTTTTGTAACATAGGATTCCCGAATGAACGATTCATATATGGAATGGAAAATCAACCAGAATAATCGAGATTACAAAGATATATCACTATATTAAAAATCTCAGAGAATTCTCAAAATAAAAATTTGCAATTATAATATTCGCTCTCAACACTAGTTACCAATACTGACCATTGGGCTGTCCCAACTGTTGGCTGCCTGCCCTGCCCTTTTGCCTACCTTTTGACAACATTTCTGCCTGCTAATTTTGTATTGCATCCTATGCTTCTGCTGTCAGCAGTTGCTGTTGAGTGTTACTGATAGTGATGGCGCGAACCCGTAATTTGATGTTCGCGAACGGCGAACGCGAACCTCTGCAAATGTCCGCGAAGACTTCAATGGGCAGGCGAACATTAAAAAACAAAGGGACCCTTTCTGGCCACAAT
>CM070034.1:39030314-39063780 GCA_036250615.1 Ptychadena robeensis | reverse complement strand
ACAGGGTCAAAGTTTAACCAATGTAAAAAGATAGGGGGCGGGTCGAACTTGCCATATGTTAGCGAACACGTGGCGAACGCGAACATGCGATGTTCGCCACGGATAGTTCGCCGGCCCCTGAACATGGAATCAACACAAAAATTTGTTGATTGCAGTAACATGACAAAAGAAGTCATATATAACATATGTCGTTTTTGCATTAATTAAGTCTTGTTATCATGATGATACTATGTTCAAGGACTTGCAATCAACTCACAAATCAGCAAGTCAAATATTTAACTCAGAAAATTTCAACTGGAATTGACAGAACTTAATTTATACAACAACTACACGTACTATAGAAATACTTGTTTTTTTGTAGTATTACTACAGCCCTTCTTTATATCTAAGGGTCCCCATACACCTTTAGATTTCTCTATGAGATTTCCTTTAGATCTCATTTTGTTTTACCAAAACCATGTAACATGAGGGACTTTCTAAACAATCAAGTCTACCTGTGTTCAATCGCAGAGGACCCAGCACTACATAGTTGTTGGTAGATCTAAATGATATCTGACAGAGAGATCTAAAGGTATATGGCCAGCTTAAGCAATCTGGTGATATTATGTTCAGGGTCTTTGCCATTATCATAAATCAAAATTTCAGTCCAATTTTCAAAAATAAATGTGACCATCTCAACAAGTTTCCCCTAGTATTAGTTTAAAAGGAGCAAACACAGGAAAGGATGTGTGAAGATTCTGTTTCCATACACATATACTGCAAGAAGAAATTGTAGAACTGCAACCAATGTCTTAACTAATCTGTCTGATATATAATAAATGAAAAGTATATATAAACCAATGAAAGGTTTTAGGAAAAATGCTTCGTTACCTCTAATGATTTAAGTACAAGCCTACTTGGAAGCATTTTAAACTTTACATTATTTTTTCTCTAGCTAAAACATTACAGTAGACTTCTCATATAAACATTGAACTTGGCATAGTCTTTGTTGTTGAGAACCTGACAGTTTGTTAGCGGTAAATTATGTTTCCCTTTTATTGCATTTCAGACTGCTATGTCTCAAGTTTATGTTTTTCATCACAGGCCAGTCAGAATAAAATATAATACCAGTCCTCTGCCATCAGACATCAATACCAATAACCCATCCTAGATTTGTGTCTTTAGCTGGTTCTACTTCAAATATGTATATCATTAAGATCTAACAAATTAGTCTATATCTCTAACCCAAAGCAGACATGGAGCCAGTCCTCTGGCACGTCACGCACCTCATTTCCTGTTATAGGACCAAAGAAGTCGGTCTAACAAGCTGTTGTTTTGACCACCGGAAAAGTAGTTCCTTTGATAACGAATTCAGTATTAATAAAGTCACTGATGTCTATAACAGAATGACAAACAAAGGAACAAATGCATAAACAGAAAGGACTAGTGAGTTTACAGTAGGGTGCCATTGGGAGAAAAAATTTGGTGGTTCAATAAATGGAAAGTAACAACATCCAGAAACATAAGGTTTATAACACTAAAGCATACAACTCAAGTTATATGTAAATGTTTAAGGAGGTGATCACTATAATCACATGTGTTTTACTTTTACATGTTTCATGTATTTTATGATGGACATATTTTCAGATTAAAGTGTATACTATATTTTGCATGTGTATTTCGTTTATACAGACAAATGCAACAGTCATATTTAAAGTTTCATCATTATATTCAGGGGTGCACATAACTTTTTAAGTGAGCTACTCCAGGAGATGGTGTTTGGTACTCACCCCATATGTAGGGTGGTTTTAATAAGTGCCGTCTCCCTCACTGTCCTCTGTATCAGCTTCCTGCATGGTAGGTTCTGCTGCAGATGGACCTCCCTGTTCCTGATTTATCCTCCGATTAGCTGCCTCCATCCACAGGTCACCAGCTGGCTTTGGGTCAAATGTAGTTCTCACAGTACAGTACCATTTGACCCCAAGATCTCATACCTCAGTAGTCAAACAGTGCTTTTCTCTTGTCAGATTTTACCCTCACTTATGCCTACTCTGACTTTTAACACCCAGATCTCCAACACCCTTAGAAGTCCAATCTTTTTATTATTAGTAATTTACATTCCCAATTTCACACCCCTAACTGCTCCTGTTTCATACGAGAAAGGCTACAATGGATGGAGAGACCAGTGGTCCTGGTCCATCCACCCATTAAGTTTTGAATTGTTCCTGTTTCATAGTTATTAATGTTTTCCATGCAGTTATCCAAGTGACATAAATTGTATACATTTAAGAATAAAAACTAAAAAAAATTTACCAATCTAAAAAATTATATTTTATTGTGTTCAAACTTTAATTTCAATTCAATCTGTAATATCAATTTCAGCCACAAGATGTCCCTAGTGAACCTTTGCTGTCAAAGAACAATGCCAGCTTCCTTTTCACACATCGGGGGGGAGCAGAAGGAGCGGAAGGGGGCGGTGCATGTGTCCGCTCTCTGGCTAGTACACTGCTTAGTAAGAATAATAAAGGGTATTCATAGCTATTTTTGGGTCCATTTTGCGTACCATCGTACCACTTATGGGCAGCCCTGATTATATTTCCAACTGACATTTTGCTCATTGGCTTACACCTCCAATTTACCTCCCATTTATTTACACTCCATCTGCAATAGCTTATCAAAAATCTTTTTAGGGCATGTATATAAAACAGTAAAATTTCAACCTACATTCACTGGCACAGGAAAAGACAGTCAAACAGTTACATTCAGTTTCATGACAAACTATTGCTCTAGTTTTACTCACTATTACAGATTGCCTGTCTTTATGGTCTTCTGGTACCACTCCACGAAAACTATGCTATGACATTTGATCTGCTCTTTTTATCAGGCCATATGACTAAAGGTCACCATAGACGGTTAGATTTGCGGCTGATTTGGCTGCAGATTGACCACCGTGCATGCTCGCGGCGATCAATCTGGCACAAAATCTGCCGCAAATCGAACGCTTTCACCATTAATTAAGCCATAAATCAGCCCTGAAAATTGATCTGACAAATTATGGACATGTCCGTAAATTTTTGGATGGTTCTCATTACTTTGGATCCCCATGCAAACTAAATGCCAGCAGATAAAGTGTGCACAACCGTTTCTCGGCACGACCAGCCGTGCGTGATAACTTTATCATGCGCGGTCGATCTGACCAAAAATCGCCCCGGCATCGAGGCATCTATGCCCAGCTTAACATTTAGAACGATATTCCTTTCCATTTTAGGTACGCTGTAAAATGTTTGATTGTTTTATCTCATAGAAACATCCCATGGAATTCAATATATTCAACTATTCCTCATGACACTCTTCAAACTGTTTAATCACTGAATAAATCATTTGTTAAATCAAACGGCCAACTCTATCCCTGAAAAGGCTTAATGAACCAGAAGCTGCAAGATATAATATAGCCAATATATTATTTTCCAACGCCTACATTATATCAAAGGAATGAGACAAGTACCGATGAGTTTGCTGTATTTGACAGAATCTATGTAATTTTAATTATGAATTAGGTTGATTTCATTTTATGGAACATTGAAGATTAAGATGAGATGCAATTAATGGTTTCAGTTAATAAACCCACGTTTGAGCATGTAACATATATTATGCGAGGAAAAAAATGTAATACTATAAAAAAATTATTCAGATGGTAATAAAGTAATAATGAGAAAAAAAATCATTGCTTTATAAAGTCACTACTCGGAAATCATGTACCCTACTGTGTTTGTAATCAAGCCAGTAATGATTGTGGTCATGCCTGAGTGGTCCATCATTTACAGAATACACCAAAGGTTCATTGCTAAAAAGAAATCATCTTTAGAACTTTAAGGCTGTATAACTAATCAAACAAGTGAGTGTCATTTTTCCTGAGGTGCCTGTAAATAAGAACAAGACATATACAAGGTTTCGTTACCTGGGAGTTTGGTACATTAGCTTTTTATTAAGCTTTGAAATGCATTTTCAAATGCTTAAAGGGTGTTTTTGCCAGACGCTTTGTTAACCATTGCTAGTGAAATTCTAAATAGTTTGCTTCAAATGCTTCTCATATGCTCCATTATAATCTTCCCAAATACAGGCTGTAGAATTAGATGTGAAGAAACATAAGCACATGAATGAGTAATAACCTATTTAACAATGAACTTTGATAATACAAGGTCCTTCCGTTGCCTCACTATTATAGACTCATCTGCACATCAGTATGTAAGTGTGATCTTGGAAAAAGTATTTTGGCAGTATAGATCAAATTCAATTATTTTGCTCTTGTTGCAAGAAATTACACCCATATTGTTCTGCAAGTTATCCTTATCCATAACCCAGAATTCTACAGACACCCACTAGCAGTCTTTTGTTGAATCTCCCATGTTTTGTTTCCTCTGGCAGAACAGAAATATCCTCTTTCCCAAACGGAAAGGGTTTATATAGCTTCCTATTATGACCTTATATCATTATATTGTTTCCTTTCTTCAGGCTATTGGCTTCTGTCTACACTTGTTAACCTCCCTATGCCCTTTGGCACCCTCTGAAAGGGTTAACTTCAAAGTGCACACCTGTCAATGCAGATGTGCCCTTTGAAGTTAACCTAATTTACATTTGAATGTCCTGCGGCGCCCCACCCCCCAATGTGACGTCATCACATCACAAAGTGGGGGGGGGGGGGTGACATCCGCTTGCTTCAGTGAAAAAGCCAGCTAAGAGGATCCACCGGAACCTGCATAGAACAGTGAGTATGTGCTGCCGGGGATCTGATTTTCTGACCTGACAGCTCAATCTCATCGTCTGCAATACTGACAAGTCAGTGCTGGGGCCGTCAGAAGCGCTAGGGGGATTTGTAGAACAGTTAGGACAATATAAGTTATTTGACTGCATAGTTTATTGGCATTTACTGAGGATATATGTGAATGAAAACAATACTAACTTAAAAAAGTAAGAAGAGATTTGAAGCAGTCAGCTCATAGTTCCAATATCACACAAATACAACAATTTCAATGGTATATTTACCATTTGGCGGAACGGAAGTAAATTAAAAATAAGCAGGCTTTTGAGCATTTTCCAAAGACAAATTTGGAAATTTCAGATCTTATCTGCTACTGCTGCTGTAATTGATATATTAGAGCTGATGCTTGTTAAACTCATAATACATTTTTATTGTAGGTGGAATACATTTTAAATGGTTAATTGGCCTTGAACACAGACAGCAATTGCATGTGTTCCTTTTTGGTATGCCACAAGTGTGTGGGATTTAGTTGCCAGATGTTCATTGACAGAATTGATAAATAAAGCTTACAAGGGGAAAAATAGGAATAAGAGTATAACTCAATCAAAATATTATACAACAAATGCCATTTGTCAGTGCAAAATGTCATTCATCCTTTTAATTTGTTTAGTCCTATTGCCAAAAGTGGACACAATCATGCAATGAGCTATGCAGTATGCATTGACAACATTTCTGAAAGAATCCGTAATTTTGAAGAGCACAGTTCTACAGTGATACTTTTATAGAACAGCACCCTGGTAAAAGTCTTACATCACTTTGCACAATGCCAAGTGTCATGGGAGTGGTGTCTAAGGTGTTTTTTAGGGCCTGGGGTAGCATATAAAGTTTAGTTGAAAGAATCTCTTAATGTAATCATTTTGGGATGATCCTTTTTGTACCTAGTATGTCTGTGCATAAGAGTTGTCCACAAACCTGTGATTGGGTAAAGTAGCATAACTGAATGGGACTGTTAAGAGTCTCAATCTCAACCTTCAATTGAACACCCTCAGATTAACTAGAGATTGCAAACAATGCTTCCTTAGCCAACATTACTGCCTAAAGTCTTCTGCAGAAGTGTGCAAAGATCCCAACAGATAAAATCAAAAAAACTTCTTAAACACCTTCCAAGATTGGAAAGTAGGTTAAACCAACACAGAGCTTTTCTTTAGTAATGCTCTGGAAAGAACAGGATGTTGTGTTGATAACTTTCCATAAAAGTGTAATTTGTGGTCCACTTTGACTGCTACGATAAGAATATTTGTTTCAATAAAATAAGAGGTTAACCAAAAATAACAAATACGACTTAATAACTCTGGCAACGTTCTGTACAGCTGACCCAGTTAATGTGTTCAAAAACTTTGATGGTAATACAACCTTTGTGCAGCCAGTGTTTTCTTTCTGAGATTGAGCAATTAACATTGACTTAGAAAGGCAGGTCAGTCTGTAGCACAGAATGTGACTCTTCATTCCAAGAGAATTTTTAGCATATTCATTCAAACAGTTACTTTTTGGTGCTTCACTATGGTACATATAACTACTTTAAATGGAGATACAAAAGCTTAAAGAAAACCATAACATAATTGAAATGTAAAGCAATGTTCCCCATGCTCACCTAAATAGACTTACATTGCTAGAGTGTCTACCAATCAACCCAACAACCACCACCTTGACAATGAAGGTTTGGCTGCATCGATACCAATGTACATTGTACCAATGTACAATGTTGACTTTCAACCTCCTGCCTGTTTTCAAGGCATATGTATTCCCACTGATGATGTTATGTAAACTAATCATTTGACTACATTTTATTTTTAAGGCAAAATGTCAAAGAAAATAGAACAATGAATGTGACATGTTTTGAGATTAAATCAATATATATTAAAACAAAAAAACTTTACAAATGTGGCTGGTTTATGTGAAAAGTGTCAAATTAAAAAAGATGAAAGTTAGAAAAGAAATGCCTGAAATAATTATATTAGAAATTTTCCATTAAAGTAATTACATTTTCTTGTGTTACAGTTCGACAGCGCTTTATGCTTGGCTATAATAATTCCATTTGTATGACAAACAGCCTTCTGTTCTTTGGTTCCGATTTTATTTTATTTTTGTACAACTGCTAGCTTCAATGTTGGCATAACATTGAGTAATAGTTGCTTCAACAATCACATAGTCCCAGAAGAATTAGAGATGACAAATATAATTTGATGGACTAGTAAGAAAAGGAACCAGACTTTTCTGTAGCTAATCATGGCAAGGTATTTCTGAGATACATGCAACGAGTGTGAGATTAATGTGTTTCTGTCACTTACAAATAGCTTACAATTGGAAAGAAAAGACTATTGTGTTAACCGCATGCTGGTGTTGAACAATGACTTATTAAATTAAATTATCACATGTCAGTCACTGTCCTTAACTAAAGCTTGTTGCCTATAAAACAGATGTATTTAAACACAATACTCTGTGTTATGTTCCTATTTACACAATGAACTTTGGCACCTGCCCTGAGTTATGTGCATCATAGATTGACATTCAAAACTTAATCATGGCAAAACATTTGTTTAAAAAAAGGATTACCATAAAACAAAATCCTTCTACATTGGTTTAATATGGACTAACATGTCTCAATTTCCACAAAGCAAAGCTTTGTAAACTATGTATCATTTGTAACAGTCATTTAACTCATTCGCCAAAACTGTTAAAAGCAGAATTTAAGAGAAACTTCTGACCTCTAAGCAGCTTCAAGTCAATAGATCCCCAAGTGAGCCAAAGATTTGGTAATTAGTTACGGGTTTGTTAGGCTTTTTATCAACAGTTTAAACAAAACTTGGAAAATGATGCTTTATTGGCGTATGACTCCCGAGGACATCCTTGGTTTCTGAGTATGTATCAGACTCTGCCTACCTACACATTCTTGGTAGAGATCATGCCTAAGAATTTACTAGTGCTGTACCTACTGCCTAAAAATCCAATAATATGATGAGCACAAGAGTCTCTCATGTGGGTCAATACTACCATTTTTTTTCTGGCAGGAACTTCTTGCAGGAACATGCTACCCACTATTCTAATCATATTCAGTGTTTGCATACATTTTAGCCCTCGTGCAACACGGTAATGATTTGCATCAATTCATATTATGTACCATCCCCTTACCTCTGTTTTTATACATTAGAACTTTTTAGTTAAAGTCATTACATTTTCTGGTGTTACAGTTAGACCACGCTTGATGCATGGCTAGAGAAACCTGGGGCTAAGAGGTGCACAAAAACACTAATGTTCAAAAAGACTTACAAAGCTTTATTTCATTCCATCTATAAACACAGTTAACACCCAAAAAATTATTGTACTAAAATAAAATGCCAAACATTCCAAAAACAGGAATGTATCTTCTCAATGTGTTTTGCTTTGTCAAGAAGATTATACAATTATTAAACACACAGCTTTACAGAATTCACTGCTTCAGTTCAAATGAGGTTGGCATTCACTTGTTGATTCGCCCTAAATAAAGGTAGATTTTACCAATGACCTCTTCTGTTGCACCCCAGATTCTGGCTTCTGTATACACCGTCCTCAGTTTTATATACACCCGCAAGGGCAGAGGTGTCCTCTGTCACCTTATATGTTAAAAGGTTGACATCTGATCACTTTATGTCAGATGTTTGATGTGTTTGACACAAACATGTCAGGGATAGGGTCCGTGCTGCTCCTGCCTGCCCCCCTTCCCTGGGCTCTGCCTCTGCCCCCCTATTCTCATCGTATTGCTAAAGCTTGTTTGTCAGCTGCTCAGGGGAATGGAGGGCTTTCTCCAGGATCTAGCAACATCTCCACCCTCTGACAGAGCATTGTTTATAAAAATTTTATTTGTTTTAACATATTCACAAGGAGTACCTATAGGCTTCATTTACTACTTTCGTGCACTCATAACTTTATGTCTTCTTAGCAAGTTTTTGTTTGTAGAAAGAACATCTGTGTTCAATAACTGGTTTAAGCCGTAACATCTGAATGTGCTAGTGCACTAAATAGGCATAACATTTATATCTGATAGAAATGTTCTACAGCCGAGTGAAAATTGTTAGTGTATTAAGTGCATGTTCAAATAATTAACTACAAATAAAATGTTGCTTCACAGTTTCACAAAATATGGTTTTGTATGGAATTTTCGATCTCTGGTATAAATTATATACTGTATATCATGACTAGTGAAAGTCTATATGGTCTATATGGTTTCTCTTAGTTTCATGAATCCCCCATGTAATGGAGATTACCAAAGGCTGACATGTTTGAAGTTCCTTTTATAAATACATTGGAGAAATGAGTGTAGCCAGGACAGGATAGAAAGGTGATTTGTGTAGGATTACCAAATAAAAAAAAGTGATAAAGGAAAACTAAAGCTGGAAATATATTTTATTTTGGGCTAAATACACTTTAGGCATTTACATTCTTATTTGTAGTTGCAACCACTGGTTTACAAATAAAGACCTAATACATGGTAAAGAATACCTGCAGCAGTATGGATATTCTACAGAGACAGAACAGCAGCTGTAACATACTGTTTAAATTTGATTAAACTTTGGAATTTGGTTTAGAAGAAAGTTTACAAGTTACTGGTGTTGTTAAAATACTTTAATGCCTGGGTTATCTTTTCTCTGTTTAGAAAAGTTGGAATCCTTCTTTGGTTACCACTTTTGTGAGGAAGACATCTCCTACTGGCTGGTGTCCTACTGTAGGAGAGTGGCCTGTGTCATGCATGCAAGTAACATGTGTCTAAAGGGTTAAAGTGGTTATTGTGAAATATGCCTTTAATCACTTTAAAAGTGATGATGTGATTGTGACCAAGCCATGTGGGAGTGCCCAGCCATTATAGTTCTTAAAAGTTCCAGTTGTGGGTGGAGCTAGGTTTCACTCTTCATTTGAAGGAGAGTTCAGAGTAAGGTTCACTTTTTGTTCCTGTGGTAGGCAGACATTGCAAGTCTGCGGGACTGGAGACCCCCATCTTAGCAGAGAAGTGATTACAGACATCCCCCTTGTCCCTGTTTAGGGGCAAGGGTGCCCTAGTCCTAGGGAGTTGTCACTATGTGGAGTGAGGGCTAGGCCAGAGACTGTTAAGAGGCAACGGCACATTCCATGTGGCTGACACAGAACTGATGGACTGTACCTAAAGCAACATCAATAAATACCAGTTCCTACACCAACTTGGCAGTGATTCTGTGGACTCCACTCAGGGATGGTGCACCTGTAACACTACTAGAATCCAAAAAGAGTCTCAAGAGAGGACCATCACTCACTGGCCAACATGAGTAGAACTACAAAGCAAGATTAACAAATCTCCTGTATCTGGTTACAAGGCTAGCCAGATTTTGGATATGTTGCAAGTGTTATGGTTACCAGTCTAAACAAATTCTTATTAAATCCTAATGGTAAGAAAAACAACATTGAAACATATACCTGCTGCTGGATGTTGTTATTTAAAAATAGGGTTTAGGTCTGTCTTAATCATGGATTGCTTTAATGAATGAGTCGAAACTCATTCATTTAAGTGTAAAGCTAGGAATAGATGGTAAATAGACGGTACGATGTCGTCACGCCCGCCCGCTAGTGCTGAGAATCGGCCAGCACTCTTCATCTGCAGCTCATTAGTTCGGCTGGGGGCAGCCATCCCCAGCTGAACTAATGGGATTGAGCTAAAATTTACCATCCTGTCGGATCTCAGGGCTGATTTCAGCCCAATCCTCGTCAGTTGCAGCATCAGATTCCTGCACGACCCGATCCCTGAGGGATGCGGGAGCGCTCACGGCATCGGATCGGGGATCAGATCATGCAGGAATTGGTACGTGTAATCCCAGCTTTAGGTTGAAAACAATCTGAACTCTTAGTAGAACACAGTTTTAGCAGTTAAAGCCCAATAGGACTTATTTCCAATTCTGTTGTAAAATGGAAAGTGATACCAAACATACAGTGTAAGTAAACAATATATACTTCCTACCTTTAAAAAAATCAAGAAAACAACTAAAATCTTTTAGATCAAATGAAACATGAGGAAATGTTGGCTCGCCTGATTTAGTCCAGGTTAAAATGGTATATTTGACATGAGGTGGTAGCATTAATATACAGTGTGTGGTGTGGTACCTCATGCCAAGTTTTTTCTATGGGACCAGAAAAAAAGGACACAGAGAGTACCTGGAGGAAGCACTTTCTTTTTAAAATATACAGCAACACACCAAAAGCCCTATATACTATATATAATCTGTCTGTAAGGAAAAGTTAGGAATAAATCAGGACACACAAAAATCAGGGCTAGCCCCTGCTAGAATATTGTTTTTCTGCCAGGCATATAAAACGATCCTCATAAAAATTTTGTTTTTTATTTCATGGGATATGTTTCTATTTCCCTGTTTGCTATTTGCTGGATATATTTTCTTAGCTTTCAAAATTCCTTATTCATTTTATTTTGTCTAAATAACTTAAAAAAATTGGAAATAATTAAATGACAGAAAGAGCTTTTCCCAGCCTGTGGGGGGGGGGGGGGGGGGGGGAGAGTCAACAATTCCCATGGGCAGTGTGAAAACCCCAAACTTGGCTCTTTTCCTCAACCACTCCTTTTGAAGACTTTTCAGACACCAATTCATTGTTCCTCTCCTCTAAAATGACTTCTAAGTAAGAAGTTGGAATAAACAATCCATTTAACCCATTCAGATGCTATTAAGCTGTATCCTATGTATACAGGGAGTGCAGAATTATTAGGCAAATGAGTTAATTTACACATCAGTCCTATATATGCTGTTGTTTACTTCCAAGCTGTATTAGGCTCGAAAAGCCTACTACCAATAAGCATATTAGGTGATGTGAATCTCTTGTTAAGGAGAAGGCGGTGTGAGTCTAATGACATCAACACCCTATATAGTAGGTGGCATAATTATTAGGCAACGTCCTTTTTTGGCCAAAAATGGGTCAAAAGAAGGATGCTTGACCAGGCTTAGAAAAGTCAAAAAAACACAATAGTGAGATATATTGCAGAGGGTGCCCAGCACTCTTAAAATTGCAAGCTTATGAAAGCATTGATCATCGACAATCAAGCGTTATTCAAATAGTAAACAGGGTCGAAGAAGCGCGTGGAACAACCAAAGGCGGCAAAATCACTTGCCCATTATTGACTGAGACAGAAAGAAAAGTCAAGGGGCAGATGCAAGATGCCACTGGCCACCCAGTTTGGCCATATTTTCAGAGCTTGCAACATCACGGATGGTGCCCAAAAGCACAGGTGTGCAATACTCAGAGATCTATGGCCAAGGTAAGATAAGCTGAATGTGATGAAAGACGACCATACTGAACAAGACACACAAAAGCTGAAACGTCATAGACTGGCCAAGGAAATATCTCAAGACTGATTTTTCTAAGGTTTTATGGACTGATGAAATGAGGGAGTGAGTCTTGATGGGCCAGATGGACGGAGGGGCACGTGCCTGGATTGGTAAAGGGCAGAGAGCTACAGTCCGACTCAGAAGCCAGCAAGGGTGGAGGGGGACAAGTTACTGGTGGGTGGTTCATCAAAAGATGAGCTTGTGGGGCCTTTTCGCGTGAGGGATTGGAGTCAAGCTCAACTCCCAGTCTAATGCCAGTTTCTGCGAAGGGACACCTTCTTCAAGCAGTGTTACAGAAGAGAAGTCTGCATCCTTCAAGGAAAAGAAAAACATGATTTTCATCAGGACAATGCTGCTCCATCACACGTGTCCAAGTATCCACAGCGTTGGGCTTAGGCAAGAAAAGGGAAAAAAGAGAAAAAACTAATGACATTGGCCTCCTTGGTCACCTGATATGAACCCCCTTGAGGAACTTGTGATCATCATCAAATGTGTGTTCAAGGAAGTAAAACGTACACTCTCTGAACAGTGTCTCTGGGAGGCTGTGGTTGCTGCTGCATGCAATGTGATGGTGAACAGATCAAACACTGACATAATCCCTGGATGGCCGGCTTTTGAGTTCCTTGCAAAGAAAGAAAGGTGGCTATATTGGTAATGATTTGTTTTTTGTTTTGTTTTGAATGTCAGAAATGAATATTGTTAAGTGGAGATGTTAATTGGTTTACAATGGTAAAAATAAATAAATGAAATGGGTTTATTATAAATTGTTTTTTGTTAGGTTGCCTAATAATTAATGCACAGTAAGTTAATAGTCACCTGCACACACAGATATCACCCTAAAATAGCTAAAACTAAAAACAAAACTAAAAACTGCTTCCAAAACTATTCAGCTTGATATTAATGAGTTTTTGGGTTCATTGAGAAATGGTGTGGTTTCAATAATAAAATTATTCCTCAAAAATACCACTTGCCTAATAATTCTGCACTCCCTGTATGTGTTCATTAATAAGGCAATGAGAAGGCAAGTCTGCATGAGTATTTTTGTTAATGTGGACTGGACATTCTCTAACTATCATAATGTTGCATACAAAATAACATAATAAAGAAGACTCTCCATATCCCTCGACTGTCCTGCTTTTAGCTCTATCAACTTTAGAAAAGACTTTGCTTAGTCTCAGGGATGAGCAGAAGCATGAGACTGACAACCAACACTGGACATTTAGGCCTTCCCCTCTCAAAAGACAACAGGTCTTTTTTTTTTGTCCACAACTGATACTCGGACATTTTGTACTTCCATTATTAAAAAATGCAAGGGGCCTAATGATACAAACTTCTCAATGCTGTATGCAATGTTTTACATGTTGTTGTCTTGACTGCTAATCTTGTTTCATTTACTGTAACCCATCACTGAAATAAGGTAATTTGTTTGAGCCTGTTCTTTACATTGGGCAATCACATATACTAGGTGTTCTGTGATTGGTCAATGAGCAAAGGTAGGCATTCAAATGACTGAAACTGAATTACCTTGTTTTCTGTACTGTTCAGTAAAACAGTAAAAACTGTGTTTTTGTACTGAATGGCGCAATCTGAAGGGGTAAGTTTGGATTTTTAACACGTTTATAAAATCTGGAGTTGGGCTTTAAACAGCCAAGTGTACAAATGTTATATTTACCTCTAAAAAATACAACCTGGGAACAGGCTGTGCAAAATGGACAGTTTATGAATCTGGACTTTTTTCTAGAACCTGACCCATTGAAATCAAATATTATAATGGCCCCTATGTATAGAGTTACCTGGCCTTGAAACTCAGACATTCACTTCCCAAGGCCGAAATATAAAAACATGAATCAAGGCACAGATGCTTTATTCAGCTTTACCTCCTTACTTCCTCACTCTGCTCTACTGGTGAAGGCGATACACTCTTCAGCATGTCTGAAATGTTGGGTGGCATTTCAGGAATGTTCCTAACGTGCCTAACACATAATTCACATTTTATTGCATATAATTTACTTTAATAAGAAAGATTTATGTTCTAAGAAATCACTAGGATACTGTGATACTAGACTAGAATTCCTGTAAGGACCTGTGTCTCTCAAGCTCAAAAGTCAACATCAAAGGCAGCACACAAAATGTTACAAATTTTTGTTATATAATAGAACACACAAAAACACAAGCAATTGCTGCAAGCCAGTTTACTCTGACAAGGTGTCCTCCCTCGAGTTGTTCCCCAATGTGACCCTGTGCCACTAGTTATGTAGGTATATATGTCACTTGTCCTACCTAATTGGAAATGTATTTGTTGCTTCTGTCTATTCCAATGTAGATGCAATAATTCTGATCATGCTCCCAACAGCTGTAAATAATATGTATTTATATATCGTTTGCTTGTCTGTTTACTGGGGTGACTGCAAATAGTTAAATCTACTCTGTACAGAAAGGAAAAACTGCAGTGGTGACTTCACTATAATTATAAAACAAATTATAAAATTATAATAATGGCTTTATTAATAAAACTTCACTTTGCTTTTGCTTTGCTGATCTTCCTTTAGTTAAAGTCAAATCTTATGAATCTTCAGACAGTCAGAAAGCAATGTACTCTCTATGTGGCCAATATCTTCTCTCAACAAAGTTCAATTAACAGATTCACGAGCATCACTTTTCTACTGACACTAAAAGTAGCCATAGACGGGATGATTATTTTGCGATTCCATCATATTGCGCAATAAAGAAACCCACAAATTGATACTCCACCATTGATCGAATGTACCACACAGTGTAATAGATTCACAGATGTTGCTTTTTTAACATGCCAGTAACACTTTCTGCCACAAGAGGGCATCTGGAAACCCCCAAAAAACATGTACATGTGACTAGTGAAGCAAGGCGGACAGTTTGGTCGCGAACAAGCATGTTCGCCCTTCTTCTCGCCAGCGTACAGTACGGGTGTTCGACCCGCCCTGTTCACCGGCGAGAAGGAGCCCTTTATTCTTCCTCCGGTGGGATCATGAGCAGCGAGATCCCACCGCAGGAAGAATCTTTTCACTGAAGACTGGGTAGAGAACCCAGTCTTTCAGTGAAAAACCGGTTCGTTAACCCGGATGTGATGTCAGTAACGTCACATTCAGTTAGCACAACCAGGAACAATGCGTTCCAGGTGCCGGATGTGACGTCACTGATGTCACATCCGTGTTTTCAGACTCAAATTCCCCACCTAGAGGCAGGGAATTGAATCTGCCCGCGAACGAGCGGACGGCGGACTTTTTCTAAGTCAGGTGGACAGACATGGCCGAAGTTCAGCCGTCACTACATGTGAAATATCGAATCGAAGTTACTGACATGTTCGATCACTTTTCAATCGATTTCAATCACTTGTGCTCGATCTAACCAGGTGGGCAGGAATCGATTCCCATTCAATGAACATATCTATTTTGTGGTCGATCAAACGAACCAGGTGGGCAGGAATCAATTCCCATTCAATCAAAATATCTATTTTGTGTTCGATCAAACAGAAATATCATCCCGTGTATGTCTACCATTACACTTTCAAAAAAGCCCTGAAAACCTACCTCTTCAGTGTACTTAATAATAATAATAATAATAATAATAATAACAACAACAGTAAACACATGGCTGTGAATGTACCCTAAAGTAAAATCAACATGTCAGAGCTAAAACATGCTTTTGGTCTGAATAAAGTAGGTGAGGTGTTTTAAGGTGACAGTATTACTAGGAATGGTATTTGCCAGTGTCGAGTTTACCTGTACTATGCAAAACACATAACAATGTCAACATCACAATCTCAAGCAAGAAACAGAAGAATGGTGTAAGCTCAGCCAAATTGGAGATGTTTCAAAGTCAACATAAAGCAACAATTATCTGCTCTCATGTTTTTCCTTTTCTATGTCCCCAGTGACCTGCAGAATATCCATATTA
This sequence comes from Ptychadena robeensis, assembly GCA_036250615.1. Lineage (NCBI taxonomy): Eukaryota > Metazoa > Chordata > Amphibia > Anura > Ptychadenidae > Ptychadena > Ptychadena robeensis. Next base: position 39,047,715 of record CM070034.1, on the reverse strand, counting down.
CATCTATCTATCTATCTATCTATCTATCTATCTATCTATCTATCTATCTATCTATCTATCTATCTATCTATCTATCTATCTATCTATCTATCTATCTATCTATCTATCTATCTATCTATCTATCTATCTATCTATCTATCTATCTATCTATCTATCTATCTATCTATCTATCTATCTATCTATCTATCTATCTATCTATCTATCTATCTATCTATCTATCTATCTATCTATCTATCTCTATATCAGTTTTTTTTTTTACTTTTACTATTTTAAACTGATGAGCCTACAACTGTTTATGTTAACATACAAGAAGACATCATGAACTTTGGCTTATTTGCAATTGGCATTTATCTTTAGAGAAATTAAGCCCCACTAAGACATTGGAATATAAACAAAGTAAAATGATTTGATATGCCTAAAACAGATCTTTCAGCACTTTATTAGTAGAATGAAAGATTACTATAAAGTTTATAGGAGTAAAAAAGAAGCGTACAATAAAACTCTTTGATCCTCCACAGGAGAATCTGGGGAAACCCTTTCCATCTTTTACTTGGTTTATTCTGAAGATCTGGCTCACAGTTAATGTTCTCCCGCAGTAGAGATGGTCGAATTTTTCGACTAGCTGACTTTGTAAGCTGATTGCAAAGCCACTGAACATGGTATCACCACCAGAATTGCAGGGATGTGGGATGTTGCTTTAGCACATGTAGTTTTTGCATGAATTATGTTCAAAATCAAAGTCAAAACTTAAATTTTTGAAATTTTGACTTGATTATGAACTTAAGTTATGCAAAAACTATTTGTGTTAGAGCAACCCTTTTTTTGTAGTATACCCCCAACCCTTTTCTACATCCCAGCAAGTTTGGTGTCGATCCCATGCTAAGGGGCTTTGTAAATAACTTGAAATTGTCGAAATGGTAAAATTTTTAAAAACAATTTCAACCATCTCTATCCCTCAGCTGACAGAGAAACAGGTCAAAACATTTCTCTGCGTTAAACTGTTATTATATTAAATGACCCTGGAAACCTAAAGATATTATATATAAATATATCGTATAAGGGAGAAGCGGAGGTCAGCGGGGCGGACACAGAAGATGCAGTAGAGAGGACACGGCTGGAAAACCGCCAAGACCAGGGGGCTGCTTCTTCTTTTTGCCAAACCAACAGCCAAGATTGTACAACAACACACCTCTTCATTAGAGGGAGAAAAATGATGTTTCAGTAAAAGAACGAATGGTTTCAGTAAAGAGGACAGTGCATGGGTTTCTTGAAAAAGTCCATCAAAGACGAAACGCGTCGAAACCAAATACCCAAGTATACGCACAACAAACGTGACCCACCAGCGGTGGTTGGTTTCTTTTTAACAAAAAGGGACCCAACAGGAGGAAATGGGGACTACTGGTTGTAGGAGGTCCTCTTTTCCCCCTGCATACATGTCTCTTCAAAATGTCTGTATTTTTTATTGTATTTTACAAATATATATAAGAATTCTTTTGTATTACTTGTGAATAAATTGTACCCTTTTGGGCTTATAAAAAAAACATACATTTTGTGGCGAAAATTTTGTTTGTCATAAGTAAGAGCCTCATAAATCCCTTTATTTTCTCATATAGCACCAGGATATTAAATCATTTTTTCTTCATATATAAATATATTGTTTTTCTTGAATATTCTTATTGTAGTTTTTTGAAAGTATGGAGATAAGTGTGATTATATAGAAGGTACACACAAAAGGATTTTCATGATAGAAATGAGGGAATAATGAACTTAAGCTCCATAACCTCAGGTCCAAACACAGTTGCATATTTCATTATTATTAAGATTAAAAACCAATGGACGTGGACATGGATGACTGGATTTCCAGTGCCACGACTACAAACAATAAAGCAATAAAGACACCTGGAGAACTCCAACAGGTTTTTTAAGAGGGGTTAATATTAGATGATCTCTATGATTAAGACAAAAAACAACATGCTTCTATTGCTAGCTAATCAATGTGTTTACTGAAAAATAGCAAACATTTTATTAAATGTTAAAATACAATTTGGGAGGCAACACCACTTCTTGGAGCTGCAATATCTTTGTATAACTTAAGCCCCTCATACATGATGCGATCTTCCCTCGATTCTTGAGGGACCTACTGCAGTGTGATGATGGCAACAAGCTGCAGCTGGTCGACCAGAGGGTTGGCAGGCACCCCTTGTGAAGCAAGTCCCCATCCAAACTAATGTGATCGGCCAGAGAAAAACTGACATGTCCGTTTCCTGGCCGATCAAGATTTTTGCCCACAGGGAATGGTCACTCCATGCAGGCACCCATGATCCACGGGATTTGTCCCATCCATGGATTGCCAGGTGTATGGGGGGCTTTATTTATATATAAAAATACTGGTGTAGAGTTTAGATTTTAGTATGATGGTATGATATACAGTGGAGGAAATAATAATTTGACCCCTCACTGATTGTGTAAGTTTGTCCAATGACAAAGAAATGAAAAGTGTCAGAACAGTATCATTCAATGGTAGGTATATTGTAACAGTGGCAGAATAGCACATCAAACGGGAAAAACGAAAAATAACTTTAAATAAAAGATAGCACTGATTTGCATTTCATTGGAGTGAAATAAGTTTTGAACCCCTCTAACAAAAAAAGACTTATAATGGTGTAAAAACCTGTTTGCAAGCACGCAGAGGCCTCAACGTTTCTTGTATGATCACCAAGTTTGCGCACATTTTAGGAGGAATGGTGGGCCAACTCTCTTTGCAGATCATCTCTAATCCCTAAAGTTGCGAGGTGTTCTGTGCACTATGAGCTTGAGCTCCATACAAGGGTTTCTATTGGATAAGGTTCAGAGAGACTGGGACTGGAGACTGAAAGGATTTCATGATACATGCCTCCGTCCATTTTCCCGTTAATGCGATTAAGTTGTCCTGTCCATTAGCTGACAAACACACCCAAAGCTAATGTTGCCACCCCCATACTTGACGGTGGGGACGGGTGTTTTGGGGGGCCATAGGCAGCATTTTTCTTCCTCAAAACACAGCGAGTTGAGTTAAGCCAAAGAGCTTCTATTTTGGTCTCATCAGACACAGAACCTTCTCCCAGTCACTCTCTGAACATTCGATGTTCATTGCAAACACTTTTCAGACGGGCACACATGTACGTCTTGAGGAAGGGGGACCTTCGGAGCCTGCAGGATTTAATCCATTGCGTTTGAATGTATTTCCAATGTTTTCTTGGTGACTTGGCTCCATGCTAATTTGAGGTCATTAACTAACTCTCCCATTGTAATCTAGGCTGCGTTTTCACCTTTTCAGAAACATTGACACCCCACGAGGTGAGATCTGCGTGGAGCCCAGGCGAGTCGATTGATGGTAATTTTGTGCTCCTTCCATGTTCGAACAATAACACACAGTGTACCCTTCTATCCCAGCTTCTGCTACTGGTTTTGTAGCCCATTCCAGCCTTCGGCAGGTCTACAAATTTTGTCTCTGACATCCTTGGACAGCTCTTTGGTCTTTCCCATGTGGGAGAGTTGGACGTATGCTTGATGATTGATTCTGTGGACGGTGGTTTTAGACAAGTGACTAGTTAAGACAGTCCTTAATGAGGGTGAGTAGAAGTGTCTAACCACTCTGTGGGAGCCAGAACTCTTAATGGTTGGTAGGACCAATGCAAATCAGTTGCTATCTTTTATTTAAAGTTATTTTTTCGATTTTCCTTTTGATTTGCTATCTGCCACTGTTACAATAAACTTACCATTGAAATGATACTGTTCTGAGACTTTTCATTTCTTTGTCATTGGACAAACTTGCAAAATCAGTGAGGGGTCAAATAATTATTTCCTCCACTGTAACTGCCACTGTGCACCCTTATGCTATGGACAACATCAGTTCACAGGTGCTGGGAGTGGCAGATGCACAGCTCCAAACTGCCTATTTGATTTGAGGTCCAAATCAAGCAAAAATCGATCAAGCCATGATCAGACATGTTGGTAAATTTCAGTCGATTACTTGATTATCTGTTTACTAAGTATTGGATGGATTTGTATCCGATGGTACTATGGAGCATGCACACAGGGCTTTGGAAAGGGATTGATAGTTTTTGACTATTTACATTATGTGGTGGTAAAATAAAGCAATTGTTACAGGTAAAGCTGGGAACAGACGGGTCGTGGGATCGGCAAGGAATTTAGGCAGATTCCTGGTCAATCTGACCAGGTGGGCGCACCCAATTTTCTGCTGGCCGACGGCTTGGCGGGAACACACATGGCGGTTGATTGGCTGAAGAATCAGGTAGGAATCTGCCTGTCTATGCCCAGCTTAACAAATGAAAAACTGTCCTTTTTTAAGTTGAATGAACTGGATAATGGAACCCTGTATGCCTAGCTATAGAGTGTTTACTTTTATTCTGCTACCGATATCTAACTTTATGCTACAGTGTGGCGATACCATTATGGTTTGATAGCACACACTTTACAACTCATTGTTTCTGTAGATCACCAAAATATAAAAATAGCACCTGCAAGTCAAGACCTTCCTTGGTCAAAAGATGAACCTATGTGACAGCAAATGGAATACTCTTTAACTTTAGGTTTTGGTTCATACATTTTAATTTAAACCCCTTTAGGTTACAACTTGCAATCAAATCAGGCTTCAGGCTTATAGATATTTTCTTAGTCCCTAGTCATTGTTTGTTAGAAGCATGTTTTGAATATTTCTCTGTTTTTTGCTCTCAAAGATGCTTTTAAGTGCTTTGCACCTAAACCTTGTATGGGTTTTAAATTGATGCGGGAACTTGTAATTTTTCTCTTTAAAGCACAGTACATGTGCAATGACTAGGGCCTCCTTTCATCTAGGCACAAAAGATGAGCTAATACCTAAGTGCTAAGCAATTAGACATCATTCTGAACAGAGGTGATACAGGTGTCCAATTTTCCATCCTAACTCTAATGAGGAAATGTATCTATAATGTTGCTGTCTCTGAGTAGATGAATATCTATTCACACCTGACCTGAAAATAGCAGAGATCAGAACTAAAGGAAAAGGCTCTAGCTTATGGAAGACATGAGTGTATAGATTCACTGATTTTAAGTAACAGATTGGACTTCTAAGGTGTCTGATTGTAGGGATTGAAGTCCAACAACTGATCAGAATAGAATCTGATCGCTGTGTTATATTGTGTATAAAGCCTGCCATACACACGCCGATGTGTGTAAGCAGACTACTCCAGATATCTTCCGGGAGGCTAACGTGATGACGTCATCACGTTAGCACCCCGTTGCATTATGGGGCCCCTTTAATCGGCCGGGCACCCTCTGTGTGCCGGCCATAAGCTGCAATGAAGACGCCGTCTTCATTGCAGCTTATGGCATCGGCTTGCCTCGGCCAGAGAAGATTGGACATGTCTGGGTGTTTGAGATCTGGGGGATGAAAGTCCGAGTAGGCATATGTAAGGGTAAAATATTATAAGAGAAAAGCATTGTGTGACAGCTGGAATATGACTATGAAAGGTTGACATATAGGCTGCAGGTAGTCTCAGGGGTTAGGTACTAACCCAGAAAATCTTGAGGTTGCACTACTAAGGCATGAGATCTCAGGGTTCAAACAGTGTTGTTCTGTGAGAGTTACATTTGACCCAAAGCCAGCTGGTGATTGATTGATTGATTAAAGCAGATGATGAAGCATTTTATATTTAATCTCAGAAACATTGGTGAGCGTTACCACAGCTGGCCACTTCCATCAGGAATGACCAACAGTCGCTGTGTCAAAATATATAAAGTATGAAAGCACAAAAGTTGTATTTACATATTAATGAAGAGAAAAGGGAGGTACAAAGGTAAGCAGAATATTAACTCCAACTAGTTGGTTTTCTGAGCCTTTTACATAACTGTCATTCATTGATCAATAAAGGAGAAGCCGCCTTGAGAGTGTGTGATTTCATAGAGACCACCTGATGTTTTATTAGACCATCCTAACGCTAGTCATATGTAGTGAGAGTCAAATTAACAAGTCTAACAGGGTCCTTAGACTTACCAAATTCTTTTTACAAAAATATAAAGTACTAAAAGATAGAAACAACTCAGCCCAATGCAGGCATTTGCTTCTCTGGAGTAGCTCATTGGAGTTCAGAACCTTACTTCACCTGATATATTTTGGGTTCTCATTATCTCCATGACAGACCAAAGCCCTCTTTGGGTTACTTGCTAAGCCTTTTTCAGAAAGGGAGCAAGTGGGAAGAATATAAGCTCTACAGCCATTACCTTGGTAACTAGTGTTGTCAATGACTCTTCAAACATTAGCAATCTTCAAATAATTTATGTGGATGCTGTGTCTTCACGGTGCCGAGCTGCTCCGCCAATGCAAGGCTCAACGTAGTCGAGTACATTGAGCCTCTGCACCGGCGGATGTGTAAACAAAGCATCTGCCGAGCAGGCTATGTCTATGTGCCAAGTCGGGATCCCCACTAAGCATATACGCTTTTTTTATTTGTGAAAACAATCCCTCAACCCTACCTGAGAGCAGAGACTGATAAACACCACAGGTAACCCGAGGGAGAAAATCCAGAGCAAAAGTAGTCCAACATATGAATAGTGATGAGTGGCATATTCACAGTAATAATAATGGCCTCGCAATTACCTTAAAAATGAATGGCTATTTATTGTCGCATTGTGAATATATATATATATATATATATATATATATATATATATTGGAAATTGTGAATATCCGCTGCCATATTCGCAAAATTTCAAGAATTCTCGAATAGCCGATATATTCACAATTTGAATATTCAGGCTCAACACTGCATATGAAGTAGCATAATGGTTGAACAGAAGATTGTTTGATTGACCTGGACAGCAGCATTGTCTACCTGGGAGGTGTGCAGTTTTAGGTTTGACATGGTTTTGCATGGTTTTGCATGGTTTGGTCCAATTTTCCTGCTTTCTCTTTTGCTGGACAGCTTGGTCTATTAAAGGAAGCTGATAAAAAATAACTTACAGGATTTACAGCTAATACAACTATGTTGAATGGAAGAGGAATATATATACTATGTTATTGCTAGAGACAGATTCTATTGTGTGTGTAATTTATTTTTATTTGCTCAGAGCTCTTCTTTAACAAAGCATTTACCAAAGCTAGGTGTCAATATTACTTTATTTTACAGCCCGACATGCTTGGGTAAGTCTCGTTTACTGCAAGAACCTTGTAGGAGACATGAATTGTTGTAAAATACACAGGTAGAACATGAGAACAATTACCCGGCTTTGAATATGGTTTGTGGGTTTTTTATGGCCTCCTGGGAAAAATTAAACTCTGGGCTTTTGCAAACACTGGATCCTTTTAAACACATAAACAAGTCCACAGCAATATACCATTTTATTATCACCCATTTAGTTAGCTTGTAATGTGCAGCCAATCACAAATAATTTGTGTCTGGGGAAAATAAAGACGAGATCTTCAGTGCTTTTTAATACTAGGCCCACTTATACCAGCGGTGTAAATGTCAACACTGTAATTCTTCTAGTTCTCAATGTGTCATAATGAGAATCAGTTTTTTTATACTTTTAAAAGAATGCAATCTGCATTGTGAATGGTTTTCTTTACATTCTTGAAGACAATAACACACACTGATTATCTTATATAGTGTAAGCATATTGGATTTTAACAATGTTTACATTTAAAGATTTTAATTATGTCTAACCCTGCCTGCCATGTTCAGACACTTCCTGTTATAAGATGACAATGCTGTATCTCTGTCTACTAATTGTTTTCCTAGGTTGTAACAAAGGCTCCTGACACAAATTACAAATGGGGTCTTTTAACAATGATTCTGTACACGGTTTTCATTATCAGGATTTCTATCCTAAGAAATATTTTTATATAGCCAGGGAGACTAGGCAGTTCTCTATAGACTGATCTCCTTGGCCAATGGCTGTTATAACTCATAAATGGTGCTCCTAGACCCCAGGTGCCCAACCTGCGGCCCTTTGGGTCTTCTTTGGCGGCCCCCCTTGGTCTTCCCCTAAAACCTTACTGTTAATGCATAGGTCATAGGAACTCACCTGTCCACCGATCCCCCGCTGACAGGTCCTCTCCCGGAAACTTCTTAGAGTGGGAAGAGGAGAAGAGGCAATAAACTTACATCATAGGCATACATAAAAGCCAATCAACGACCAAGATGGTGCCTGATCAAGTCCCTCTCCTCTTCTCCTCTAGTGTTGGTGGGGCATCAGCAGACTGGTGAGGGCCTATGCTCGCTCTATTTCACCAATGAATGGGGGTGATTGTATATTATATATTTTGCGGCACATAACAGGTAGTGTTGAGTTCGAATATTCGAATTTCACACAACCACAACCGCAGGCGATTGCGAATATTCGCAAAAATAGAATTGAATATTAGTAGAATTATTCACGAAATATCGCAAATTCGAATATTGCCTATGCCGCTCATCACTAATAACAGGAGAATAGGGGCACATAACCTTTATAAGCAGTTTAGGTTGAAAATTTTATGTGCGGCCCTTTAGTTATGCTGAGGGCTGCACTTGTGGCCTCCATATCCACTTAGATGGCCACCACTGTCCTAGACTCATTTAATCCTCTAACCTTGAAATTTCTGCTGCTCCTCTCTGCAAATCTGTACACTAGCTTCTAATAGCCAAAGTTGTATGCCTTGCTTCATTCAACACCTCCTGTCCCACCCTACATCTCCAGCCTTGTGCATAAACATAACCACCCCTACACTCTTCCACTGATCTAATCCCCGTTCATTACATTATCACATACAGCTTCAGGACTTGTGTTGGGCCGCCCCAACTATCTGGGTTTCTCTTCATCCTCCCACTAGACTTGCTCCCTCTTTTTAAACTTCAAATAAGCCTTAAAAACCCACCTCTGTGGTCTGTCTGACCCATCCAATTACTTCCAACATCAGTACCCTGCCAGTTCCAGCTTCCCTACCTATTGTATAGATTGGGCAGGGTTATCTTCTGCAGTGTCATGGTTTGCACCTGTATATTATGTTTTGTTGCCCTTCAATGTACAGTGATGTGTAATATGTTGGTGCTTAATAAATAACAGTAAATAATGAAAAAATTATCTATATTTCATTCTCTTAAATATAATACAATCTTGTCTTATATACAGACAAAAAGATATATCACTCTGTCTGAGTCTATGAAATATCATCTTATTTATATAGAAACTTTTATCTAAATCTTGTTTTCCTTGGCAAATACCAGTGTGAATGTCAAGATCCAGTATGATTATTCATGAGTTAACCAGCATTTGTAACTGATTGTTATAAATCATACTTTCCAATGATTTAAACCTTTTAGACTTGGTGAGCGCCCAGACCTCAATGGCATTTGCTAAATCATTGTGTAACATAAGCAAAAGGTCATTCGTAAAAAAAGATAACAGTTTTTAACATGTTGTTTAGTTCAGTGCTGCTATTATGCAGTCTTTTTGCATTGGTGGATTTCCTGACTGAAGCGACAGTAGACCATGTCTTCATAAAGTGTCATGAAGTCATGACTTGCAGTCTACCTTGGACGGCTATGTGACAAAGTGACAACAATGCAAAAAAATTGGAAGAGAAAGATCGGATGTTGTCACCCTGTCAACAGCAAAAGCCTGTTATGACGTCATCACGCAAGGCAGAGAATTGGCCGCGCTCCCTTTGTGTGCCGGCATTTAATTTGGATAGGGATGCTGGTCCACATCCAAAGTAATGAGGTCGACCTAAAAGCATGTCCATAATTTGGCAGAGGAATTTCTGGGCCCATTTAAGGTGGGTGCATTAGATTTGCGGACAATTTCAAGACAGAAAAATGGCAATAAATAGATTCCTTGTGAATTTTGGTCTATATGAACATGATAGCATCTCACACTACACATTCATGTGAATCTGCTGCTCTACTACATCCAAGCAATGTCCTGTTGGATTGAAATCTGGTAGCAGTGGACAACATTTGAGTATGGTGAAATCATTGATTTCAAGAAATTATCCATTTTAATGTGCTAAAAAAATACACCTAACACCATTTCACCACCACCAACCTGAATTATTAATACAATGAAGGATGCATCTATAATTTTATGGTCTGTTATTATGTCATTTAAAGTTGCATGGTGTTTTGCACTCAGTAGTAATGGCCATGTAGCATGGCCATGCTGGGATCAATCATTGTCACATTCCTGGAAGGGAGAAACTGACTGAGATCATCGGTGGAACATGAAATGACTACCTCTTATGATGTAAACATAGGGCCTAAAGCCCCCCATAGACCGGCAGACTCCCGGCCATAGTTGTAGCCGAGCACATCAAGGTTGGTCTGCCGCAACTATGTGGGAGCCCACCTTGCGTTATGTTGAAATAAAGCTGGCAGGTCGGATCGCACACGGATCCGACATGCCGGTTCTTTTTCTGCCCGACTGACAGGCTGACAGCTGCAGGCTGTCAATTGGCTAGAGTCTGACGGGAGTCCCGTGTGTCAGTGGAACACACAGAATTCCTGTCCGACATTTAGCAGACTGCTCACAGCGTGGTGACGTCACCACGCTGTAATCAGTCTGCTAAAGGTCTGCCATGGATCGAGGTGTCTATGGCTACCTTAAGAAAAGGGAAGTTACCATCTAACACAAGGCTTTATATGTATCAGTTTTCCAGTATTGACAGGTCTTCTTCTTCTGAAAAAGTTAGTTAAGGTAATTTTCTGTCTATAAGATGCACTTTTTCTCTGTACAAGTGGGAGAAAATTATGTGTGCTGCTTATAGCTGGAATTCACAACCACTGGTGACTGAAAGATGTCTCTTGCAAATTTAGATCTGCAAATGATCTCCAGGAGGCAAGGAAGCTGTCAGAGGGAACATTTGCATTTGCCTCCCTGTCTCTTGTAACTGAAGGACGACAGGTAGCTGGTAGCTCCGTGCTCTGTATATAGCTGTATATAGCAGTGCATCTGATATTGCAGTGTGTCTTATAACCTGACAAATATTACACATTATACATAACAGTATATAGCTTTTTGGGAATTAAAAAATACATCCCTTCACAACTGTTCTGCTACAGCTCTCCTTCTGCTGGATGTTTATCTGTGGTAAAAGAAAAAACTGGGCCACTTTTTCCAATTAAAGCAAACATTTTGTCAACAGCTGTTTTACTTTATTCTTAAGATATGGGTGTAAAATAATGCTTCATTTAAAAATCAAGATTAACAAGAATTCTCAACTTTATAATGTCTTCCTTTTTTCTGTTCTACCGAGATCCACATAACCATTTTTAAAGGCATTTAGAGAAGTTTTCTAGCATCCCTCCAAACCTACTTCAACTACAAGGACAATCAAAGAATATAAAAGCACACCCTGTCTAATGAGTTGAAGTACTGCTTTGCTGGGTGGTTGTGAAGCACTCTTTAGCTAATTAAAGTTTAGGAGGGTTAATCTAATAAATTAGTACAAACAGCTAGCTCAGGGATGTCAAGGGATGTTTAACGCACCACATGTGACCCTCCCACAGCGTATCTGCAGTTCAAATTAAAAAAGAAGGTTCCTTTGTAACACATGGACTTCATCAAGAACCGTTTTATTCAGTATCAATGCCTCACATCAGACAGAAAACCTTAGATTTCTAAGGACCAAAATCCAAGATGCAACCTTAAGCTTCACAACCACCAGGTCACTGTAGGGGCACTATTTCTGCTGTGAAAAGCCCTGAAGAGGGGGTACTGTTGAGCCTTCAAAATGTGTTGGCTCTTCCTTAATTTGTGTTTAGAGTTTGAGCAAGGACATTAGGACCATTTTAAATGTTATTTAAATGTACAGATAGTAATATAGATGTCTAGTGTTACAGGGTTTTGACTTACCTCCCAGTTTCCCTTTAAGTTTTAGATTGGTTCAATATTTAACTTTAAATGTTCATTTGTTAAAATGTTTACACTTAAGTGTGTGAACATGTAAATGTAACACTGAAATTTACATAATACTGAGACATCACAGTATTTATCCTCATTAGCCTCTGCTCACCTTGAGAGATCCTACACAATTACAATGTCTCTATTCCTCCGTGTGTCCAATTACTGGGAGAAAGGTAACGAAGACAATACATCCTACTGGCTGCAGAAGGCTGATGGTATCTTCTCAACCTGGAAGTTACTGAACTGGAACTCAAGGCACTGCTTTCACCCCCCCTGGCACTGCCTCCCATTCCCTTCACATAATACAGGCATAGGTGTGGGCAGCTCGTCCATGCCCCCAGTGTCACTTCCTGTGCTTATTCCTTTTTTTTTTCTGACAAGCATAAAGTCCATAGACAAAGGTGATCCCTGGTTGGCATTGCTGAGGACACTGTGGGATTGCCTGGAATGTGACCCTGGAGTATGCCCTTGGGGGTACACTAGGATATACCGGCAAGAAGGTTAAGTGATAAACAGTGCAGTTCTTTTAAGAATAATTCAGTTTAACCCATCATACATGGAAACCCATTAGGTGCCCATGACATTCAGATCATTAGCCAAATGTATACCTTACCAAATCTTGTAAATGGGATAGACACCTGACTTTTTACATTTCTGTTCAAGCTATTGAGCTTTGTAGACAAAGGTTTTTTTAATTCCTATCTCTTGTTATTGCAGATGAAAATTCTTGTTGCAACTGCTAAAATTTGATTATCTATGGCTCACTGCTTGTCAGAGACGGACACAATTTACTAATATTTAGTAATTAAATAGTTTTACTTTTTGATTTAAGAGAAATATGAAAAGAAGCCTACAGTTTTATTTTGTGCCAGTAAAATATGGTCTTCTACAATCTTTCATACTTGTTTGATTAAAAAAAATTGTGTTTTGTTTTGTATGACTTATGAAGACAGTGAGAACCCTTTCATGTGAACATCAGTTATTATATTTAAAAAGTTCAGATGCCAGCCTTTGTAATATTTTTTTTTTCTATATAGAACAGGACAGAATGTGTACTTCACACCTTCACCTTTTGTTCCCATTTATGCAAATGAAAAGTCATATTATAATTGCCACAGAGTCAAATCGCACTTTAACCTTTTGTAAAATTAGCATTTTAGATTTTTGGAGTGATTGCGCACTGTTGCAATGTACGGAACCACCTTTAACTCCTCTAAAATTTATCTATGTAAAATAATTAAAAAATAACTTTGTTTTACATTTCTATTTCCCTAAATGTTGACAAGATGGATTGACACTAAAGCTATAATTTAAACAGAAAATGCAACAAATTTAGTGTTTACTTAGTTCCCAACAAAGTATTTGGCTCAACCAATGTAGTATACAGAAGATATATTTTCTTTCATAGTCATATAATAACATGTTTCATTGTCTCCTTCTGCAGTTAAGCCTACCTAAACCCAAAGACAAAAGCAGTTCTTAAGGTTAAATTCATAGTCAGTTTCAACTCATCTATGTGGTGCCTATAAGTTACCAGGCAGACATTAACGCCAAACGGTTCCTGATGGACCACATGTATTAGCACTTATTGTAATGGCTGTATTAGGTTTATTTAATTGCCTATTGATGTTGTCAGTAATACATTTCCTTTCTTGAGATCGCAATGACTACTCACTGTATCTGCATTTCTGTATCTTCATAAGAGCACTGATGTCAACCTAGAATTGAAAGTGGCCTATGACCTGGATAGCTAAGATGGTACCTTCATCACCCTATCTTCACAATGTACTCAGAATCCACCCCATCCATTACTCATCATGAACCTTAAATAGGGAAAAACACTTTGAAGTGGTTTTAAATGTCGATAATGCCTTTGATTACTACATAATTCAAACACAATTATTTTTCCACATTTTTACAATTTCCAGATGTTTGATTGTCTCATCACATAATATACATACATAAATATATTTCTATGTAGATTCCCAATGCCTGCCGCCCAAGTGAACTCATCGGCACAAGGACAACTAAGGCTGCCCACAAGTCCACTGAGATCGCCACAACACACACACTTTCTCAGTTCCATCTGACCATAATTACTGGAGATACCATCCTGTTGATGGTTCCTCACCAAACGTTTTAACCACCAGTACCTACCTTCAAAGCATTAAAAATTCAAATAAAGCTTACCAGCTCACAAGCAGAGAAGAAACCTGAGTTAAATACGTGAGGTCTTTGTGATATCATAGAAAGGCCAGATAATTATTCATGAATAGTATTCATACACAAATCTAGAGACAAATGTTAAGGAGGCTAGTGAGGTGTTCAGCTAACCAGTGTTCCCTGTTTTTAACCACCCTAGAGGTCGGGACGGCACCATCTTGTCCAGCGCTGCTAGTCCCACTATCGCACTGGACGAGCTGGTGCCGTCCAGTGAAAAGCGGGGCTCCGACAGAGCATACTTACAGATTTGCGCTGTCCCGGTATCCCCGATGCGACATGCTGGTTGCTGGATCCTCCTGCATCTTCTTCCCCCCTCCGGGTGACATGGTGACGTCACATCGGGGAGGCGGCGGGAAATTTTTAAGTAAATTGCACAAAAGCAGTTTTCTATGGAGAAAACTGCTTTCAATGTGCATCTATGTCAAAAATATCGCCCAAATAAAGTCACTGGTGCCCCAGACATGCCCATTTGCAGTAACCCTCTCTTCCCTGGTGTGATTTTACCACATCCATCACACCAGGTTAGAGAGGGTAAACTGCAAATGGGCACATCTGGGGCACCAGAGACTTTATTTGGGCGAGATTTAGTACATAGCAGCATAGCTTTGTGCCCTGATTTTTGTGTTTTCTCATTTATTAAAAAAAATATATATTTTACATAATTGTTTGTTTCAAACATTATTATATTCAGGATGTCTATTAGACCCTTGTACCAACATATTCTGGGAAGTAGCAGGCCTACAACATAAAGAAAAATTTACCACTGAAGTCTATGGTGCACTTTTGGTACATAAATCTGGACCTCAGCAGTGCGCTAGGGAGGTTGAACAGAAAGACAAAGCCTTTGAAAATGACCAAAGCTAATCTTCAGTCACAAAGTAACTGAGATCCGTATTCATAGATGAAAGATGACATGAATATTAATGCAAACAGTATAAGTTCTTTTTATTCCAGCACAACAACTACTAAGGGGATAATCAGGGTGAATTCTGAAGGCAGAGGAGAGCAGGGTGATACAAGTCCTTTGCTCTGCTAATTCGTCTTTTACAAACAGAGGTAGGGACTAAAGCAGTTTTTGAAATTTCAACTAGCTTTTTTGTGATTTAATTGCAAAGCCCCTGAACATGGTATCATCAGCAAAACTGCTGGAGATGTAGAGAAGAGCTTTGGCATTAACATACAAATCAGCTGGTCAAAATTTCACAAAAAAATATTGTTACAATTTCATGACCAGACCTGTTTTACTTAAATGCAGAAGAGAATAATCAGGTGAGGTGAAATCCCAATGAAACATTATAATTTACAACCTTTTGCCACTGAAAACTGTGCTTTCCCTTTAATTGCAATGCCAGACAGGCTCGCTCAGTAATATTTAGCATACTCAGACCATCAGCTTGCTGTTCTTGGTCTTTAAGTGAATGTGTCTTTCATAGTTCTCCTCACAGGACCATGGAGCATGCAACTGCAATCCATGGCACAATATTCCATTCAAGCATGAGAAATACTCCTCTAAGGCACTTTGTTTAGATTTTTTCTGGCATGTAATCAGCAAACACATCTGACAGTATGTTGGCAGATAATATTTTAACAAACACCACTTGTAATTTCATAAACTTCACACTCATAATTAACAGACAATGCACTCAAAGTGCCCTTGTGACGTCCATCTTAATAGAAACACACATCAATTTGGTATTAGAGGGGCTGCAAGGATAACATGCCACTGGTACAATGAGAAAAAAGTTAAAAATGTTGTATTACTTTGTTTTAACACTTTTATTTATTGTGACAGACTGGCCATCTGTCACTGTGTGAAAGGACCATTAGGTGGTGTCCTGAAAGGATTCTGGGATATTATTGCCCAGAACCGTTAGGTTGCTGAGTGTTTTGTTTTAGTTTTCTTAAAGGGCTCCTGGACTCTGGGGTAGGAAGGATGGAACTGGGTGGGTTTTCCTATTACCCCAGGGTCCACTGAAAGGGTTAACACCTGTTTGCAGGTGAGTGGAGCCAGGTGTGTCTCTACAAAAGGAGCAGAGACCAGTCTGTCAGTGGTCCTATAAGAAGCTGGAGACACAGATCCTGATATGGATACACCTTAATAAAATGGGAATGGTTAGTGATGTTAATTTCCTGTTTGTGGCACATTAGTATATGTGAGGAGGGAAACTTTTCAAGATTGGTGGTGACCATGGTGGCCATTTTGAAGTTGGCCATAATGAATCCAATTTTTGTTTTTTTCAATAGGAATAGGGTCATGTCACACATCAAACTTATTGGGAATTTTACAAGAAAAACAATGGTGTGCTTGGTTTTAACGTAACTTTTTCTTTCATGAGTTATTTACAAGTTTCTGTCCACTTATAAAATGTGTTCAATGTGCTGCCCGATGTGTTGGATTGTCAATGCAACCCTTTTCTCCCACTCTTTACACACTGATAGCAACACCGCAGGAGAAATGCTAGCACAGGCTTCCAGTATCCGTAGGTTCAGGTGCTGCACATCTTCGCCATTGTGTTTCTTGTGAAATTCCCAATAAGTTTGATGTGTCACATGACCCTCTTACTATCCAAAAAACAAAAGTTGGATTCAAAATGGCGGACTTCAAAATGGTCACCACCCATTTTGAAAAGTTCCCCCCCTCACATATACTAATGTGCCACAAACAGGAAGTGAATATCACCAACCATTCCTATTTTATTAAGGTGTATCCATATAAATGGCCTACCCTGTATAGCGCCAACATATTACGCAGAGCTGTACATAAACTTCCATACATGTACAGATGGTCGCACAATTGAGGACCCGTTCGAGTGCTGGCGTCATGCATGCTCATGGTCATTGATCAGACGCAGCCACCCCTGTCTTCACCCGGGATCAAGCGATTTCGCTCTAAGACAGGTCTGTTGAGCAGTAAACAGACATGACTTAAATCCTAATCGAATGTCATTCCTTTCGATGGGAACCAGGGTCCCCTAAAGTGGTGCTTCTTGATTTCCATGCAATCGATGGGCGCTCGGTCGCAGCGTGGTGACGTCACCATGCTGCACTCAAACAGGTCTTCGATCATGCGCCCATATGGGCAACGGTAGAGTTTAAATGCAACACAAGATAACATACAGGTACAGTATGACATGGAAGGAGAAAAGGGGGGATTTTGTATACTTTCACTCATTCCAGTTTGTAGACACATCTTTGACCTCTTTACAGGGAGTGCAGAATTATTAGGCAAATTAGTATTTTGACCACATCATCCTCT
>CM070034.1:38990512-39016306 GCA_036250615.1 Ptychadena robeensis | reverse complement strand
TGTCTCGCCGTGGCGATCCTGATACCGCAGTCAGTGTGGGTTGCGTGAGTCAGGGTTTTGTGAAACCCCTCCCGTTTTGAGAATGACACAAATATTTGAAATTCAAAAAGTTGCTGCTTAAGTTTTTATAAAAGCAAGCACCAGGAAGAAAGTCCAGCAAGCACCAGGGTCGTCTCCTCAAGAGGATTGAGCTGCGGGATCGGAGTGCCACTAGTGCAGAGGTTGCTCAGGAATGGCAGCAGGCAGGTGTGAACGCATCTGCACGCACAGTGTCCAAAAGACTTTTGGAAGATGGCCTGGTGCCAAGAAGGGGAGCAAAGAAGCCACTTCTCTCCCAAAAAAACATCAGGTAAAGACTGATCCTCTGCAGAAAGTATGGCGAATGAACTGCTGAGGACTGGGGCAAAGTCATATTTGTTAAAATGTAAACTTCTCTTGTATTGACTTGTTCTAAATAGGATTTAGCAGTTCTCTTATTTCTCAAACTTCCTGTGTTGCTGCTCTGAAAGTCGACATCTATTTGCCAACATCTATATTTAGAAGGTGCTGTTTCAATTACTTTTTGAGATTGCTAATTGTACATAAGGTTACAGCACAATGGAGAGGTTATGTGAAGAATATTTGTCCATGTCAATGATTAATTTATTTAATCAAAAATTAAATTATCTCAATGGAGATAACTCTGCAAATGGGAGTTTATGAACTCATCTTTAACGGACGGTTGAAAAATTTGGCTGGACATCAATTTTATTGTTGGAATTTACGGAAGAAACGCTTCATATTCTACCAAACGTTTTTGTTGTTTTTCTTTGTGTGGACTTGACTCTACAAGGTCGTTATTTGATTCCTTTCTTTTTTATTTTAAGGAGAACAGATAACAGGATTGTATTACAGAAATGCCACGTTGTTGGTTTATTGGAAGTGATAGCGTCCTGTGTTTTCAGACTTGAGCTGAAAATGTCAAGTCACAGTTACTGACATCTGTGAATGCAGTTTACAAACTCTTCAATGTCAAATGTGATAATTGATAACTGGGACTGTTTTAAAAAAAGTTAATTTCTTCTTTAAACATGAATGTTAGTAATATCCTATGCATATTACTTGGCTATTATAGTGATCTGCAGGTTCTATTAGTTTATGAGCAGATCAGTAAAGTCAATCTGTCAAGAATCAGTCAGTATTGTAGGCAGGGGTACAATGTGACAACTAGTTACAGTTGCAGTATAAAACAGGAAGTCCCTGGTGCACATATGAAAGCGGGTTAAACCTTTAAAAAAAAACCACAAAAAATACTCATTACTTGCCTACATAAAGTCTTCATTCTGGTAAACTGATCCCTAAAAATAAATCACATAATAAAAGCAAATAAAAGCAGATTATTGCCTGTACTGGGCAATAAAAAAATGTGGTACGAGCTGACTGCGAGCGAAGTTACTATTCTCCCCAATATTGAGAAGAGTAACTATGTAGACTTCAGAGAGAGCTGAGAAAATCATTTATATAACATAGAGAAGTACCCGTGAAGGTTATGGTGAGAAGGGAGGAAAGGAATCAAAAAGCCCTCAACTCGAGCAGTGCATAGCACAATCAAGCCTTCTTAAATAACATAAAAAAGACATCACCAATTTTAGCTTTTTTGTAATTTGTTTTAAGATGTATTGATCAGAGAAAATAAACAAACACTTTTAGTTGTATATTTGACAGTTCAGAAGGGAGCAAAAAAAGGTGCCCACTCTAAGGACCTGGTCCTATGTCAATGCAGACCAGAGACCAATTCCCCAATTTTCACCTATAGACAAGCCCCCACTCAGGGATGCAGGGCAGGAATGGCAGTCGACAAAAGAGTAATAGGATTTTCTGGTACAAAGGCGGGCATACACAGTTCAAGTTAAGATCTAACAGTGATCGTATCGTTCTAGTATTTGAGGGATTTCTTGTTATGTAATCGATTTGTATCAGATGGTACTATGGCTTATGCGCACAGAACTAAGGAAAGGAACCAATCGGTTGTGAATCAATAACATTATTTTTTTTCAAACTATCGTTTTAAGGCGGTCAAACAGAAAATCAAGCCATGCATGCTCAGCTTCAGGTCTCTTCCATGCAGTAAGTTCAATCTCTGTTACACTACCTGTTATTAGTCTAATCTGGACAGTTACATATATGTAATGTGCATTTTTAACTGTAATAGCTCAGAAATAGGGTGTATAGTGGGGAATAATGGTGCCACCACTAACACATAACATATACTATAGAAAACACTACTCTGGGAGATATCATGAATGTACATTTTTATTTCAATTGTGGAGGACCCCGGGGATGGGTCCTGGATGGCAGATTTGTCTCCCCATATTATGGATTGTGGTCCTCAGTGTATTCTGGGTAAGTAGTCTGGGGATAGACAGGGGTAACCGGGGGTTGCCATTTGTTAGGTTTTTTTTAAGGTTCCCAACTCTACACTCCGGGATTTGCTGCTAAGTTTTGGGCAGACAGGTGCTCTGTCTGAAAAAGGCTCAGGTGCTCAGAGAGGGAGTGTACTGTGGGAGTAGTGGCCAGCCTGTTGGGAGCCTGTGTTTAGTAAAGCTCTCTCTAGAGACGACTCCTGTGGAAAGCCAAGGGGGGGTGGCAGGGGCATTGAGAAAATCAGACAGGCTGAGCAACAGTGGTGAGCTGCAAAGCCTTACTAAGTACCAGTGAATGGTTGTCCAGTGTACTGAAAGTTTTGATTAATGTTTTCCTTCTGGTGACAATAAACCTACGTTTTGTTTATCGCCCGGCTGCGCTGGTGATCCTTCCCCCTGAACTTTACACAATATAATTTTTGTATGGGATTTCAGGCAATGAGTAAGTGTACTCACTTTCCAGCCAGTGAGTCAATGGATGTCCAGGAGCTACCTTATTTAATGGGCCCTCTAGATTTAACATAAATATACACCTAAAACATTGGAGGCATTTACCAACAGGATTTGCATGGGCAGAAAAAAGGAGATCTGCTGACAATCACTGCCCCAAACAGGTGTTTGGATTCCTAATCTGCATATAACATGTCTTTTTTAGCTATTTTTTAGCTATTTTTCTTAGTTGGAAAGGGGACATTTAACAGGTATGATGACAATAAATTTGTATTTACAGTTTAAAATATAGTGCTTCACATATGAGGAAAAATTAGATAGAGAATACAAAAGGAAAAGGGAAAAGTCATTGAGGCCTCAGATGCTGAACTAAGTCTAGAGCCCACACCATCTGAAGAACATGCAGCAACATGCATTATGAAGCAGCAAAGGTAACACATATCTTTTACTAGAAAGTAAACATTGAAAAGCCATAAAATATTATTAACATCACATCACAGCTCTTACAATACTAAGGTAGCATGTAAGGTGCAAAGTTCCCATTACAGATTGTGAGATGACAACTTCTATATGGCAAAGAATGTTTTTAAATGAATAGACACCATTTCTTAATGTAAGGAATGTTTTGCACTGCAATAGGATATCTTTCTGTAAGGGATATATTTATAAGACAACACATGTAGAATTTACTGCAGGTGTTTCTTTCTAGAAAGTAAAACACATCTTGATGATGTTTCACTACTTCATGGTACATCTGTTTTAAATCACTTTAACTCATGCATGTGCATTGAATATTGTGTGTAGCCCTATCTACTAACAGATCCAATAACTCTGAATGCAAATCTGAATGTGAGCTATACATTTTTCTATTCTACAGATCATTCTTCCAATCTCACACCAAGTAAACGTTAGTATTTAATAGCGACTGTTAAAAATTTTGTAATCAAGGAAGATGTTTGGCTTCTGCATAATGCATTATTTTATGTATGATTTTTAATACTACTGTTGCAACTGCCCTAATGTTGCCTTGTAATGCCCCAATCACTGCTTGCCATCTCTTATGGATTCATGATCAATTTGATCTGCTGATTGGGTTGATCTACCTTGATTTGCTGTTCACGATCATTTAATCATGTCAGCAAATCAAAGCAAACCTATTTATGTTATCTTTAAGCTTATAAGATGCTATGTATAGAATGCACCCTATGCTTCAGAGCGTCTGATGGCTGAAAAATATTTCAGCTTTCTCCTACTCTGCTGGCTGAAGCTTCATGCTAAGAGTAGGAGGTAAACAGGTGGAAAAGCTATTTGCCAGCTTCTCTGTCTCTAGCCCTGACAGCCAGAGCTCTATGTGAGGTGGCAGCTTGTGCCAAACTCCCAATACAGTGCAGATATCAACTTTCCTATCTGCATCTGCACTGTCTGTGATTTGAGCTAAAGCAGCCCAGCTCGCAGACAGTTAACCCAGATCTGCCCACAGGCATACCTCTCCTCTGCAGTGTGTTATCAGCCAACAGGCTGATACACATGGCTGATACACATTACTCAGCTGTCTTTGTAAAAAGCTGGCAGCATGAGTGCAGCTTTCCCACAGGCAGAGCTAGATGGGAGCAATGCCGGCTGGCAGCACATTCATTTAGCTCTTCCCTTCATTGCTTATATTCATGGGTGGATGGCCCATCTGACAGCTCGTCTGCAATCCCAGCTAATCTTCTTACCAGAAGAGCTGGCGGGTAGCCCAGACGCAACCACCCGCGGCCAAGTGACTGCGCATTTTGTATATAAGACACAGGCAAGTGTGTCTTTAAGTCCAAGAAATATGGTACCTTATTTTTCTGCTTATAAGACGCTCTGCTGTATAGGACTCAATACAGAGGAGCACCTGATCCCAGTAAAATACTTGGGAATTGCAGTTCTACCACTCAGAGCTCCGTGCTCCCTCTGGCACAACTGGAGTTAAAAGAGGTGGGGAAGCTCTCAGTGGCTCTCCCAGCCTCCTGGTCCCATTTTGCAGAGCTGTATGTTAACAGACTAAAGCAGCCATCACATACAGAGATCTGCAGGCCGACAATCCATCCATGGCTATGTAAGCTACGGCTTCAATCTGCTCACATACAGCTCTGAGCAGGGAAAGATTTGCCCACTGTGGTTCAGTGGTTAGGCATTCGCAATATAAGATGGAGTAATTTATCCCCCTGATTTTTGGGGGAAAAATTATGATAATCAGCAAAGCAAATCAATCATGTGCTTTTCTAGGAGGATTGGAAATCCCTAGTAGTAAGTACCCTATGTTAGTATGTAGTATGAGTGTGGGGCACAGTTAAATGCATTGATTCAGGCTGGAAGTCAACTTGTAGGAAAGGTTCTGAAACTGTTAATTTTTTTTATTTCATTTTCAAATATTTTGGCTAATGTTAATTTAAAATGTGTATGACAGGGCACATACATAAGTATTGTATTAACGTAAGATGTCAGTTTAAAGAAAATCTATCTATATATTAAAGTCAAATCTAGATTATTACAATTATAAAGGCAAGTATTTTTCACATCCCAAAGGTGCTCTTTTGGATTTGAGTACATTGAACTCATTGTCATGTTCAGTCTGAGATGATTCGAGCTGTATGACATGGTGCATTTTCTTGCTGGAAGTAGCCATCAGAAGAAGTAGCCATCAAAGGGATGGACATGGATGGACATGGTCAGCAACAATACTCAGGTAGGCTGATGATCAATTACTACAAAGGGGCCCAAAGTGTGCAAAAAAAAATGTACCCCACACCATTACACCACCAGCCTGAACCATTGATTAAAGGCAGGATGGATCCATGCTTTCATGTTGTTGATGCCAAATTCTGACCCTAACATCCGAATGTCACAGCAGAAATCGATACTCATCAGACCAGGCAACATTTTTTCAATCCTCTATTGTCCAATTTCAGTGATCCTGTGTGAATTCTGGCCTCAGTTTTCTGTTCTTAGCTGACAGGAGTGGCAACCAGTGGGGTCTTCTGCTGCTGTAGCCCATCTGACTCAAGGTTTGACGTGTTGTGCGTTAAGAGATGCTCTTCTGAATACCTTGGTTGTAACAAGTGGTTATTTGAGTTACTGTTGCCTTTCTATCAGCTCAAACTACTCTGGCCATTCTCCTCTGACCTCTGGCATCAACAAGGCATTTGCACCCACTCACTGGATGTTTTCCCTTTTTTGGACCATTCTCTGTAAACCCTAGAGATGGTTGTGGGTGACCAACAACAATGCCACGTTCAAAGTCACTTAAATCACCTTTCTTTCCCATTCTGAAGCTTGGTTGTTTTGCTATTGTATGGCATGTGTTGTGCATGACAGGTAACATGACAAGTGGCTAATGCAGCATCTACCCCTTGTGAGGGTTCAGCTCAAACAGCGTCCATAAATAAAGTAATTCCACAAGAACAGGATTCTTTTTAGGGCTCCTGCCTGTATTAATTGGCAGCACTCCAAAGTCCCAACACAAAATCACCCTCACAGGAGTTAACATAAGCCAAACGAAAGCCCTGAAAATGCCAAGCCTCTTGGCTTGGCACCATTCAAACAACAGTTCCTTCCTTTAGGAACCCCTAGTGGCCTGCCTCTTAGCAGCCATCAGCATGGGGCCACACACTTCTTGTGTGCCCTGTGTTTGCTACACCTAGCAGCACTGTCTCCAACCTCTCTCAGGAGCCCTGATCAGAGAGGTCTGAGCTCCTTTTGTGGAGACACAGCTGGCTCCACTCGTTAGGGTCCAGCAGGTGTATCTTGGTGGAGTGGGAAGGCCTTCCTGTCCATGTCATTCCTGTAGAGATGATCCGCATACCAGACTTTTATATGTTGTCAGCTCTAGGAATTATGCTTATGTACATAACATAATAATTTGATCTGTTTTCAGAATATTGAATGTATTTACTAGCTTATTACATCTGATGCTGACAGAGCCAGATAAAACAAAATACATGTATTCTTGGGTAATGAAGATTCACATGAGAAAGAACCCTCTAGTATCAAAGAACCAGATTTTATCTTTTATTTGAAACTAAAAATACAAGGGTGGCAAAGGCTGTGTGTTTATTGGTGACGTCATAAAGTGTCACAGTGCGCTGAGAATCCTCTTGTTGATTGGTATTATTGGGGTCACACCAGGCACTGCTGACTTATTAACATTGCTCATTCAATTCAGATAACACAGTTCCAGCTCTGCCCTCATAGCGTGGCCTTTGGGATCATTCTTATTACATGGCTGTCAATTCACCCACACATGCCGTAGCACTTATACGTCAGCCTTTTCCTCAAGGAATCACTTAGCTGAAGAATTCAGAAAAAAACAGACCATTTATTTGCAAGAACCTCGAGGGCAAATTATACAAATACTGTGGCTGGTGGTATCATTGCAATTCACTTTGTTGGCTCAGTAAAAACCATATGCTTGGGTCCTGTGGGAACAAGCCTAGCTGAATATTGGATGTGTGCAGTACAAGACAAACAGATAAATGTGGAGTTCCCACCAACATTTCTATAAAAAAAAAAGAAACGGAATAATAGGGAGAGGTTATATACTGCTATATTAACTATTGATGTGAATTTACTGTATAACAGAGAAAGCAGCAAATCGTTTACTGTAGTTAGTTTCCTAAGTTTTCTAACATTAAGGTGAGTGGATCCATATTTCACCTGTCAGTGTACATATCAGGGACACCTCTAGGCACATAGTTTGGAATAGAATGCATAACATACTTGCCAGTCTTACTTGGTATTTCTACATAATTTTTTGTTTTTTTTGAATGACACCCACTTGGATAGCAGACTGAGAATCTGTGCAGGGACAGTACCTTTGACCTGTGATACCCAGGTGAGTAGTATTTTGAGGGAAAAGGTCCACAATGGCATTCCCGGCATCTTTAAAGCTAGGCACACATGGGTAGATATGTAAAGAGATTTGAGTACGATCAATCAACGTGCGTGGTCACAGTGCTTGATTGTACTCTAATTTGTTTACAAACCTACCTGTGTCTGCTTTCCAACATGTTGGAAAACCCTGTTCAATCTCCATTACTTTGCTGCTCTAGCCTTCTTCCTCCGGCACAGCCACCAGGCTCAGTGTGAAGGCGGCGGAGCCAGCGCTCCTCACACTGAATCTGGCAGCTGTGCGGGGAGAAGCAGGCTGGATGGATTTCTTTCCAGTTTGTAGCCCGTGTTCTGATTCACACGCTACAAGCTGGGGAGTACGGCTCCCTGGGGTCCCCATTAAACGGGAATCGATGTGCCCATGTGGTGCACATTGATTTCCGTTCAATTGATCCCCGATCAATCACAGCGTGGTGACGTCACCGCGCTGTGATTGATCGGAGGTCAATTGCATGGGAATTTACTCGTGTGTGGCTAACTTAAATGTACAGGTTCTCCTGTAACAATGTTCCGAGGTTGAATCTCATTATACTAGAAGCTCCAGGACTAACATGGTCCTGTACCTTGTAAGCCTGCAATCTGGAAGTATCAGTTCCTGATTAGAGAGCCGCTATTTTTTTAATGAGTTTTTTCAACTAATTTCCACCTGATGAGCCAGCTACTTCCCTCCACACACATCCCTCCTTAGAGTCAAACACTTAACTGGAGGAGCAACAAAGCCATCACTGGACAACAGCATTGTCAACCTGTGCAGAGAACTAGGGGTATAGAACGGTGTGAGGTGGAGTAACAGGTTACTCTCCTACTTTAAACATTGAGAAGCAGTGTTGTCATTTCTTACACTTATTAAGATAGACGTAGATATTCTATAGTCTACAGAAAAAATGCTAACGCATGAAAAGTGAATCAGACATTAACTGCCCTAGCGTTAGGGATGGCAGCACCTCGTCCAGCGCTCCAACTGCTTCTATCGCACTGGACGAGGTGCTGCCGTCCAGTACAAGTCGGGGCTCTGGGAGAGCGCATACTCACGCTGTCCCTGTGTCCCCATGCGACATGCCTCTTCGGCTGCTCGTGTCTACCTCCCCCAGTGATGACGTCACTCGGGGAGGCGGCGGGAGATTTGAACAGTAAATAGAATGAAAGCAGTTTTCTATGTAGAAAACTGCTTTCAAACTCCCCCTATGTAGTAAACATCGCCAGAATAAAGTCCCTGATGCCCCAGATGTGCCCATTTGCAGTAACCCTTTCTTCCCTGGTATGATTTTATCACACCAGGTTAGAGAGGGTAAAGTGCAAATGGGAACATCTGGGGCACCAGAGACTTTTTATTTTGGCGATATTTAGTACATAGTTTAGTTTTTTTCATTATTTTTATAAAAAAAAAAAAGTTTTTTTTATTTTACATAATTGTTTGTTTCAAACATTATTATATTCAGGATGTCTATTAGACCCTTGTACGGACAAATTGTGGGAAGTTACAGGCCTACGACATAAAGAAAAATTTACCATTGAAGTCTATGGTGCACTTTTGGTACAGAAATTTGGACCTCAGCAGTGCGCTAGGGAGGTTAAGAACAGAAAATGATTAAAATTTCTTACAAGAGTTTAAAACAATAAAATATCAATTTTATAGAATGTTTAAACAAATATAACTAAAAACGTTCAGCTGCATATTTAAGAGTTCATTGTTAGAGCTTGAACTTCAACAACAATATCTTTACTTTATTTGCATTAATGGACATTGACCTCAAATAAAATGTATTTTTAAGTCATAGATTAGAAATGTAAAGAATTTCTGAATAGCTGCACTTTATATATGTGTGGGGTCATGCCCTGCCCTGTTTTGTATGCCTTGTGAAAATGTAATATAGCTTATAAATTGTAACAGGATAGTGTCACCCAGTGGCCAAATAATCCTAAACAAAGCACAGCTCATATGGGAAAATCACTTACATGAAAATGCCCATTTTTGTATATCTTAAAGGAAACCTTTGACCAAATAACTGGAAATAGTGAGGAGCTACTTGGCAATATTCAATTTTGCATAATTTGGTGAATACACGCAATAATATTTTATTCGTAATCTCGAATATCCACATTTGTGGACATGGATCGCGTTCTAAAAATCATGATGCGTTCAAATCAATAGAGCTTGGATATTCGACTGAGAGAATAGTCATAATTCGCATTAAAAAATTGCGGAGGATATGCGGTAAAATTTGAGAAATGTCGAAATGGCTATATCCGAGCAAAATATTTGAAAATCGAATATTCAAGCTCAACACTAATAGTTAAGACAGTGTAACAAATTCAAGATTATCAAATGAGCATAGCTACAAACTGATGAGCATTTGCTGATCAAACAGGGTGGCCAGCCCCTGGGACTTTAACCTCCCTAGCATAATGGGCTTTTAACTGCATTTTTTATGGCATGAAAAGCCACTGCCTGGGTAATCACGAGGGAGTACACTGTACTCCACCATGATTGCTGACTCTCCCGCTGGCCCTCAATTAGGCGCCAGCAGTGTGTGGGGAAAATGGCAATGACGCCGGAGACATGGGGCCGGAAAGACTGTGTGTGCCTGCAGCTATTGAGAAATGCTGCAGGCTCACGGAGAGCCGGCAGGTGTGCCAGATCCTGTCATGGGCACAGTTTGATTCACGATCAAACTGGGCCCGTACTGGCTTCGGGCGCAACGCTAAGCAGGTTAAGGCAATGTTTCCAAAAAGAATGTTTTTTTACACTTGTTCTAAAAATTGAGTTATACACTTTATTGCATAGTAAAAACACTTACCGTATTTTTCGGACTATAAAACGCACCAGATCATAAGACGCACCCAGTTTTAAGAGCAAGAAAACCAGAATAAAATATATTTAAATGTTTAAATTACTTGGCAAAGTCCTGCAGTACCCAATTTCAGCCACAAAAATGGTGTCACTAGAGAGCACACTTCAGGCAGAAGGGGGGAGGGGGAGTGAGCAGGGGATTCTGCACTCCAGCCAGCTGTGAATGGAACAGTGATCGAAGTTACAAGCAGACATACATGAAAACTGCTGGCTGACAGCTTCCATGTATGTCTCTCTGCTATACTGCTCTTATCAGCAGGGCTTTGGTGATAAAAACAGTACAGTACAGATAAGGGATCTGTCTGTGGCCCCATCTCTTGCGCATTTTGAACATAAGACTCAGCCACTTTTCCCCCACGATTTTGGGGGTGAAAAATATATTAAATGGATGAAAGGATAAAAAAAACTTAAATGAATGTCCATAATCAGTCCTGTGTATAAAATATTTTCCCACATGATTGGGGGGAAAATGCCTGCGTCTTATGGTCCAAATGTGCGACCACCTGTGGCCATTTTGCCGCCGGTGATCGCAACTTGGCTCCCCGCCAGCTCTCCTGGCAGATAGGAGATCAGCTGTTTGTAGATCTCCCATCTGCTGGGAAAGCAGTGGGGAGCTGAACTGTATTGGCTATATTTGCAGACCCCCGCAGATATAGCCAATGCAGAGTATGTGTGGGGAGAGCCACACTCACAGCAGCAGAGAGGAGGCAGGGAGATCAGTGTACAGATTCCCCCGTGGGCCCCCCCCCTTCCCATGTCTTAGGAAGAAGAGACGCTGAAGTGTGCTCTCTAGTGACACAATTTTAGTGGCTGAAAAGGGGTACTGCATGAGATTTTTTCACATTCATTTAAACACATGAAATATTTTTTTCGGATTTTTTGCTCTAAAAACTGGGTGTTTCATATGGTCAGGTGCGTCTTATAGTCCGAAAACTATGGTATGTTTGATGTATTGACATATTCTGTCAACACCTTATTTTTAACAGATCAACTATTGTTTTGGAGGGTAGAGGGTCCCCCACCCCTTAACCATTGTAGGACCTGCTGAATTTGGGGACACAGTTATGCTGGAATCTCTGTGTTTATTGGGTACAAACAACTCTCCTGACCATTAGGAATTATTACCTTTGACTAACGACATTATTGAAACCTGATACCTGGACTAGCCTATCTGCATGCCCCATTACCTTGGATGTTGGCTTCTAAAGTGAGTGATCCTTTTTGTAATATTCTATTGACATGTTTTACTGATTTAAGTTTCCAATAAATGATGATGGGACATATGCATTGAATTGCATGTGTGCACTTTTGCTCTAATATTGTGTTTCACTGTGTTCATTGTACAATGTTAATGATTGATGATGTATTGTACCACATGACTCTTTCGGTAGGGACACTGCCATATTGAGCATGCAGCACTTCTATAGGCCTCTTTTCAACAAATACAGCCTCCTGAGGAAGCCCTCATCTGAGGGTGAAACGCATCAAGGATAATGCTAATCGATCCTTGGACTTATTAAGGCTTGAATGGCTTCAATGTTTTATATTTTATACACAAGACTGATTATGGACATTTATTTCTGTTTTTTTTTATCCTTTCATCCTTTTAAGTGTTTTTACTTTGCAATAAAGTGTATGACTCAAATTTTACAACAAGTGTAAAAAAAACATTCATTTTGGAACCATTGCCACCCCACCCTGTTTGATCAGCAAATGCAGATCAGTTTGTAGCTATGCTGATTTGATTGTGTTTAGGGATGTTGGAAATAACGGTAATTTTTAGACACATGACACCCCAATTTTGTACATCAAATGCAATATTAATTGATTAGTTTTAGTTTTTAACTAGGGAATTGATATTTACAGTAAAATCTTTTTTGTTCCCAAAAGCAACACTGAAAAAACTAAAAAAAATAATTATCAAGAAATCCGAATCACTAATATAATGAAGCCACAAAAGGAAATCAAATGTGGTTATTGTTATTATAGAGCACTGACATATTATGCAGCGCTTTACAGTGCATATCACTAACTGTCTCTCAGAAGAGCGCACAATCTAATGTCCCTAACACAGTCATAGGTCACATGTTACTAACATAGGAGATTTGGGGAAGCCAATTAACGTACTGCATGTCTTTGGAGTGTGGGAGGAAACCGGAGTACCCAGAGGAAACCCATGCAGACACGGGGAGAACATTCAAACTCCTTGCAGATAGTGTACAGGCCGGGATTTGAGCCTAGGACTCTAGTGCTGTATGGTCAGAGTGCTAACCACCTGAGCCACCGTGCTGCACCAAACACAGAATTTGGAAAGGGACTGTAATGGCAGCAGTGTGCAACGACAATGTCAGTAACATCCTCTGTAGCCTGCTGTGCTAAATAAACATTGCACCCCTTTGATAATGCCAAAGGCCACACCTAAAGAGTCGTGACAAATGTCTCTTTCTTGCCCCCACAATGAACAACTTATACTTCTTTTCCTCTGGGAGTAAAACATGGTGTAAGTTTTGTGTTTGATGGTGTCATCTTCCTTATCATGGTACAGTGTTTTGCTATAGAGATTGGCCCCTTCGGTTGAGGTGGCAAATCATGAAAGAAGGTAATCTCCCCCATACCCAGAAGTGTAACGTATTCGCAACATTGAAATGGAGAGTTAGGGTTAGGAAATGAACTTAATGAACATATGGCGAACTTACAAATTTCTTTCCCTGTGCCTTATATACTGAACTTCTGAAAAATTTTGATTCACTTGCTGAGAAACTTTTGAATTCAGGCAAGTTATATTCGCCACAAGGATATCCTTTTCTTTCTTTCACTATTCGCTCTTTTTTGCATTTGTTTTTCAAGCTCATTTCTAAATAGAAGGATTATTATTATTTATCTTTTATTTATTTAAATTACTCTTGTAGTAAGACAAGCTGGAATCATCCTATTAGAGAACTACAACACATTACTGAAAGAGGGTATATGTGTGTGTTTCTTTGTAGTTTTCCTTCATTAGATGTGCTTGCTTATAAAATGCATTTTTTATCCCCCAAAGGTACGCGGAGGGCAAGGTTGTTCAGGCTTTTCCTTTTCTAATTTATGATGCATAAAATACAGTGGAGAACAAGGTTGTCCAGGCACCCTCCACAATACAATAAAACACACATTAGTGCAACTCCGAAAGATCTTAATATAAGATATGAGATCCAAAGGTCACAGTCTGATTTTGTAAGGCTACAGAATGTATTAGTAAAAGAAATAAAAGCTGTATTAAGTTTCTTTGTTAATAGAACTGCCTACGGGATGCCATATTGTCTTTCAGTTATTTTAAACAAAGAGCTGGCATTCAGACTTCTTAAAAAATGATCAAATAAACATGTGTGCACATGGTCACATACATATGAATGCATGACCAAATGATAGGGAATCACTGATGTGTTTATGTGAAAGTTTATTGGCAATGTGTCTCCTTGGTTACAGTAAGTTGATCATACTGTATGCCCTCTGCATTCACTCTCTACGTTATTTAATTGTGATTTGTGGATAGAACTCAAGCTATCTTATATTTGTTGCTAAACATGAAGCCTGTATAGCCCCCTAAGCATCATATTTAAGCACATAAGCAACACATACAAGATAGATTGAGTAATCTCCACAAATAAGAATTGTATGTTGGAATGATGGCAAAAGGTCTGTGAAAATGAGCCACAGCTCTATAACTTTTTCATATTTTTTTATGATGCTCTGATATATCCGGTTACACCACAAGGGAAATACATTAAAACAATAAAACAAAAGGATATGGTTATTATGGGTCTTCCCTGCTTTTTTTCAGTTCCTCTCTATTTGTGGTCCAATATTGATACCTCCCCTTACTCTGAGGGGGATTATGAACAGCCCATGAATACATATGCTTCATTGCAACATATGTAGCCTTAAGCCATATCCATGAAAAAGACAGAAGGGATAAATGCTTCACACAATATAACTTTGGATACGATTTCTGGACATCAACAGAATCATTCTTGCTTTTAATTAGTGAAGAACCAATAATAGAATATAAAGCAGTAGATTACATTTATCCATGTGTGCCGATATAGTCCTATGGTCTAACACTTGAAGCCAGAGAAACTTTCTTAGGAAAGAGTTTTACTTTAATAGAACCAGCGATCAACTGGTCAGCACAAAATAACAAGCTACCAAGCTGTGAGCAAGGAAACAACACAAGTACAGCATTGGGGAAAGTCCCCTATAGTATCTTGTTGTCTGTCAACAAGTCACTTTAAATCCCAGATGCCCAACCTGCGGCCCTTTGGACATTCTTCGGCGGCCCCCCTCAGTCCTCTACTTGCTGCCCCTAAAAGCCAATTATTAATGCATAGGGCATAGGAACTCACAGTTCCTTGTCTGGGATCTTCTTAGAGTGGGAAGAGGAGGAGAGGCGATAAACTTACATGATAGGATTATGTGACCCAGATGGTACCTGAGCAAGTCCCTCGCCTCTCCTGCTTTAGTGTTGGCAGGGGATCAGCAGACAGGCGAGTTCCTATGCACCCACTATTCCACCAATGAACGGGCGGTGATATATATTTGATGATATCTATGAGGCACATAACCATTGACGATGTATATGACACAAAATGTGCATTACCACACTACAGTGTTCCCTAATGCTTGAAGTATCATTTAAAACATAAACAATGTCTTCTAGCTTTGCCTTCTGTTATTTTTTATTATTATTATTATAACATGCTTATACAAGTCAGTATAGATTGAAAATGTTATGTGCGGCCCTTTAGTGATGCTGAGGGCCGCACTTGTGGCCCTCCAAATAAACTCAGTTGGACACCACTGCTTCAAATGGTCCAGTAGATACCAGAAAGGAGACTCTTTTTATTGTGTGCAAGATAAACCCCACTGGACCTTCTACTGCACAAAAAGAATAGTTTGTTTCTATAACAATCATTAAGAAAACATCAGAAAACCAAGAATGTAAATTGAGGGAATGTATTGTTTAACTAATCAATAGACTATGAGATTTCCATGTATGATATCATTAAAATATCCTTGTATGAATACTTGAGACAAGTTTACATCTGATGAGTTTTCATTTGATAGACTTTGAGCTGATGCCAACTGCATGGCATGTTAAAAATCTATTTATGTTCAACAGAGTATTATACTGCCATGTAGGACATTTATGAATGCATATGTACTTTATTAAGATATGTCACACTAGGCGCATGTGTGCAAACCACAGCATATAGTTTATATTCTATATTTTGCGGCTGAACATTTGTGAGTACCTTGACTAAGCATCACAAATACTTGTAGCAGTGAGTTATGTGCACAGCGTAGAAAAGGGCTCTCTGAGTTAAAACTTCATACTCCAGGTTTGGGTGTATTGATCTGCTGCTTCTCATTTAGGTTAGAAAAGAGACATTCAAAGTGACAATGTGCTTGTTCATGCCTCTCAATTTCTACAGAATTCTGCCTGTGGTTTTATATACAGTATATTTAGAACAAGTAAGCCTTAAAAGACTCTTTAGGCAAGGTCACTTGAGGTTTCTGATAGGAAACTGATAAATGGTGAATTACACAATACTGAATAAGCATTTATTTCTACTTGCAGTATCTCTCCTTTAGTGTCTATATACAAATACCTAAAGGCTCCCATACACGTCTAGATTTTCTGTTCAATCAATTTGGGGACAAAAATCAGGAAAATTGGTGATTGATTGTATGTTTGCCAACTGTAGTAACAGATATTTGATCAACTTTTTTGGGATCGACTGAAAGTGTAATCAATTTCAATACAACCAATTAACCTCCCTAGCAGTCATGACGAGCCCAGCTCATCCAGAGTTTGTGTCAGGAACAAACTCTGGATGAGCTGGGCTGCCATGAATGCCGCATATCCCTGGAAAGCTAAGGCCGTTCTGCTTCCAGCCGCATCATTTCCGGGGTTGTGTGGTGTCAAGATGACACAGAAGGGGGCGGGGGTCGGCGGCGCAATAGACCTCCTTGTTAATGGAGGAGCGTCGGCTTTCCAGCCCTCACAGCCGGCTTCATTAATGACACCGGCTGTGTGGAGAGGGGAGGGGGGACGAAGGAAATGGCAGGCAGTGTACCTTGTAAACACTGTTAAAAACAGTGCGGTATAGGCAGTGCGCTAGGGAGGTTAAAATTTTCCAGCATGTCCACTCACTTTTCAATCAATATTTTCCCCAATTTTAATTGTTTTAGGTTGATCTAACCATGTGGGCTGAAATACATTTTCAATTAATCAACAAAAGAAATAATTTAATTTAGGGTTGTAGTTTTGACTGGGGTCACCAGACTTGATTGCTTCCAGGTCCTGTCTCACCCCAAAACTTTACGTTCCTATCTAAGTAGCAATAATTGCTATGCTCAGGCTTTTATGTTACACTGCAGGAATGTCCACAAACACTGGTTTATTAAAGGGAATAACGTTACTAGTCTAGGTGTTAGGATCCTGGCTGTACCAGTCACCGCCTGCTGGTGGCACTTTGATTGCCCATCCATGGGTTGGTCCCACAGTCACTAGCAGGTGGCTCCCTACAAGCGTGGGCTGGGTGAAGCTCACACTTTCCTCGTTAGCTCAACGCTATTTAGGTGTGAGCTTCACCATGGTACAACCCATGGGATATAATCAGTTGCAAAAGATATTCAACAGTTCAGCTGGGGCTCTAACCCAGAGAGAGGTGCTGTTGTCTGTAATGGTAGTGGAAAATAATCTCTGTTCCTAGGCTGTAATAAAGAGGATTTATTTTTCCTCAACAACCTAGCCCTTCAAGAAATCAACACAAAGATGGCTCCTGCAGTCCCTCAGGTCTAGATGAGGCCCAATCCCTCTGGGCTGTCCTGGAGAGTAGTACAGAGCCCTGGTTCTCAAGCAGGCAGGTGGCAAGAGACATGGATATTTAAAATGTGTGTGACCAACCAGAAGCTTCACACATTCAATGGAATTCCCAGATACTACCAGAAGGTTCTAGTATTCTACAGCAAAAGCTAGTCTCGTTGCCAAACAAACACAAGAATTACACTACATACAGTGCACGCTAAAATAAAGGTTTCCTTTTGCTGGAACAAAAACATCAGATGACACATTTACAGTGTCTGCTGGGAACTCTTTCTGTGGGGTATTTAAATTGGAACATGTTGAAACTCATAAATGGAGGGGCAATAACCAAAACCTCAAGATGGGCAAGAATATCTGTTGGGGCATCCAACTATTGTCAAAAGCTGAGCCCACTAGGCTCCACCTATAAAATAAATTTTTTACGAGGAATCACCCCTAAAGATAATTACAGCATGCAGAAATATAAAATACCTTTGGCCATCACTAACAATTTATTCAAATGCTTAAATCAATCTGTAAGTCTGAGAAAGAGAAATCATGGCCAGTGTCCGATCAGCGGAGATGTGTTGATGTAAGCCAACTGCATGAATTGATTATGTACTTGGAACCGACCACTGAATACGTGCAGTTTTATGGAGACAAACATGGCATGTGTTCCATAGAGGAAGAACAACATAAAAAAAATTTGTAACTACAAAATTTAACATCCATTTCACGCCTGCAATACAGTACAATCTTTTCTTTAGCATTTTATACCTATTTGTCACATTTGTAATAACTTAAAGGTTATATATTGGAAATTACCGTATATTAGGTTGTTGATACAGAGTTATCACTCACTGTTCTATTTGATGGTCATATTTTCCACAAAGGAAGTGTGTTCACAATGTTTGATTTATTCCTTTGGGATAATGAAATGGTCACCAAGGGAATTTTAAAAAACGGGTTCCAAAAAAGAAGATTAAGTGATAATTTGTACAAAGAATAAATCACATCCTTAGCATCATCTGATATTTATTAAAATATCATTGTTAGTAAAAATGTTTTTTAGAGCCAATGTATGGGTCAGCTTAATAATTCCCAAGTGGAGAGATTGGGCCACTTTTGGTATAAAGATGATACTGTTCTACCAAGACTATTATCCAGCACTAACCCTTTTTATCCATTCAGTCTTTAAATTGTTTTTTTATGACATTTTTAGTACTTGTGGGTTTAAAGCCTCCATATTTGACATATTAAATTTCTCATGGTCTATGGCAACTGTGGGCATAACCAAAAGAGATGTGCCTCTTTTCCACTTCAGAAAGATGAGAGTGCTCTTTCTGCTTTCCTCCAAAAAAAATAAAAGATTAGAGGCATTACCTTCTTCTTGTTGGACAAGCTCCTGAGTTGGACAACCTCCTGAGCCTACTTTGACCTTTGAGGGTTTTTTTAGCCCTTTGCCCCCTAATCTTTTGTGTCTCTGTGGCCCCAGTGATCTCTGTGCCGCTGTGACCCTTGTGAAATCTGATCTTCCTGAAAATGTCTGTCTGATAACCCTGTTTTGTACTTGAGTTTCTTTTTAGTCACTAGGGACTCACTGCCTGCAATGGGGCCAGGGGACAACTGCATTGCCCCTTATGGAATGCTACAGCAAACACCATACACTCCTTCGGTACTGTGCCTTGGTCTCCCTCTATCTGTGCATATTACTACTTTTCAAAATAACCAACTTACTTAAAGCACTGCTTTAAAGTGGACCTATGAAAGCTGTAGGGAAGACCACCACCCCTTCATGCAGCATGTTGAATCTGGGGGACTTGTCTGGTTCTTTGTAGACACTTCAGCTATGATATTACCCCCTGGAACTCCGCAGACTCTCCGCTGGTCCTTTCCTGTTTGAATACACTACCCTTCCATCCAAAGGAGCCGCTCTGCGCACACACCTCTCACCTTTCTCAGTAACGGGGTGGTGGTCCCTTCGCAGGTCCTGGCTCACATCCCAATAAAGGTCCAACACATGTTAACTTTGTTGTGAGATACCCACTTATTTGGTGACTCACAGTACACTTCACAGGCTATGCCATCCTGTGCCAGCCATCTGGGAGCAGTGGCTGCCATTAACTCTAGCCCTTCTCAAACCTGGTGACACTCTTCAGACTAGGGTTGCCCTTGTCCCAAGCTGGGGTACAAGGGAGATGTATTTAATTATATCTCTGCTAATTCAGGGTCACCAGATCCACAGGCCGGCATGGCCTACCTCCCACAGTATCCAACAGATCACTGTCCTCCAAATGAAGACCTAGCTCCTCCCTTGTTTGGGACTTATATTACCTCTGCCCCAGGCTAGTCACTGTTACATTAACCATAACGTTTTGGCATGTTCTCTGACCTTTACAAACATATAACAATGACTCATCTTTCACCTGTCTTGCCCAGCAACAGGAAATGTCACTTGCTCTTACAATACCTTAAAAGAGCACAGTTAACACACCCAAACCTGGCTACCTATACACTTAATACACGGTCCACTTTCCCACAAAGCTACTATTGATAAACACATTCTGGTTGGATGCAAAGATGCTTTTGTTTTCAGTAGTTTCAGTCACAACATTGAAACTAGTATTCAGCATTCTGAGTGTCATTATGTAGCCCAATTAGCTGAATACCTAAACTGCATATTAATTTTAGGTCAGTGACTCAGAAAACATTAAAGCCAGAGGCTCAAAATGTCAACCGGGTAAAACATATATTTCAAACCAGGATAGCAATAGCAGTTGACTTCATTTCCCAGTATAGGTTCCCTTGCGACACATGCTAATGTTTGATTACTACATAATGCAAAACAGATCCGATAAAGTAGTACATCATTTATTTAAAAATCAAACTAAACAAAATGAATAGCAGATTAGTCAGTAATTGAAGCCAGCTGTATAAAATATAGTTGAACTTGTTAGCTTCTGTTCAGTAATATTAATTTTGGCTATGTGTACTTTGTTTTAAAAATGGTACAAACAATCCACTTACAGCTGAAGAGTGTTGGATTATTCAAATCATACCCATCAATGTCACCCCACATCAAGCCTGTGAATATGCGTATTTGTATGATTGCATAAGGCACAGATTGGCATTTGATAGGATTTATGCAATAGGGACACAGGTACTAAGTCACATACATGTCTGGAAGAAGCCGCCTGACAGCCATTAATTAATAATGATAATAATTACTTCGTTCCACAGAACAATTCTTTCTCTGATCAACAGCTCCTGTGAATAATTACCAAGTAATTGCATTTTGATTCTCAGCTGGTCCATGCCAATTTATGCCACCATCATAATCCTCCGTGTTGGCTCGACTGGTGTTTATGTTTCTTGTGTAGGTCAAAGGAGTCAAATGTAAAAGATCAAGCTGGGCCAAAAGTGTTTCAAAGTTGTACTTTCACAGGGCTGAAGTTCCATGCATAGATATTCTGAATGTGATGTAACTACTTGGAAACTAGGGATGAGTAAATCTGCCAAGGTTCCATTTGTAGGGGAAGTGGTTATCCAATCCTGCCAAAGTCAAACATATGAGCAAATCCAATTGACATTGATGGTGGGGCGAATGTTATAGAAAAGCTTACAGTTTGTAAAGATAATAGGTAAACAGCTGTCATATAAAATCATGGAAAGCCAAGCTAACAAAATAGATGCTTTTAAATGCAAAAAAATATTTGCTTTTGATGTGAATTTTTTAGCAGAATTAAGAAAATATTTCACAAAAAGAGGAATGCCTTTTATGTTTTGAGGGGTCAGACTTCTGGATGTTATGCACACCGCAGTAAAGGAGGGAAGAGCCACCTATGCCACTACTGTGTTTATGTCAGAGACAGACCTGTCAACCATTCTGTTTTGGCCAGGAAAGTCAAATTTTTTATGTGGCTTTCCTGGCCAAATCCCCATTTCGAGAAATCCCAGATTTGTTTTGGATATTGCACTAATTTAGCAGGAAGATGGCATTATTCTCCCACTCCGCACATTATCAGCACAAGCGGGGTGAGACATTAGCAGGGAGAGTAACGCCCTCTCCCTCCTGGATCAGCCGAGAAGTAAGCCCGGCACCGGTGGAAGAACCAAGATCAGTATTCAGGAGTGACATCACTTCCTGTATTTCCCCTGTGTTTTTTATACAAAATTGACAGCTATGTCCAAAGGGGTCCACCTGCCTACTGACATGAACAGTAGAGGCAAAATATACCTGTGGGGAGCTCGGCTAAGCTCAGTGCTTAGTGTTTTGGCTGTGGGTGGTCGTGTATTCACAATACGATTTTAGTAATGCTAATGATGAGCAGCATAGCCAATATTTGTATTTGCAAAATACCCCACATTTTTCACCTAATATTTGCAATTAATTCATAAATTTGAGAAGTCCAGTCATTATTACCTTCATTGCCCAAATGCAGGTTACTGTACACAGATTACCTTCATTGTGCAAAATGCCACTTGTGCACGCTCATATTGCGAATGCATCTCGAATCTCAAATATTTACGATTATGAAGATATGCCACTATATTTGAGATCTTTACGAATTCTTGAAGTGGCGATATTTGTAATAGAAATTTGCGATTAGAATATTTGTGCTCAATACTAATTTCTACTGTAATCTCTATAGTGATTGTGAAATAACCTCACTGTACTTAAAACACATTCTTTGGGCTTGAGTGTGATTTTTGGATCACAGTGTACAGTCTTTGCACAAGATAATGTTTCATGTGCTAATCATGTATTATTTTTATATTGGAAGCCACTTAACAATCATTTAATCTCTACCCCAGTATATGAACTGCATCTCTGGTATATATATAAATGTCATCATATGCTTATATACACTACAAATACAGCACAGAACAGGGTGACTTCATTTAGTGTGGAATGATAACCAGACAATTAACATACATATGCTTTACTATTATTTTACCTCTGTTTACAATAATGCCTGTGTTTAGCTTTATTTCCCATTTCTAATATTGCATATAATATACAATGAAATACCTACAAATGCAATGTCTCTATTTATTTTCAATGCTGCTGACAGCTGATAAACAAAAGCCAGGCTTAATTTGTCAAGAAACTAGGAATGAATAATCTATCATTCCAAGAACTAGCGTTATGCATTAATTCCGACCAGTTAGGGATATCACTGTTATGCAATGTATAATACTGTTTGCTATAGTAACCGTGATTAATTGGCATCAATTGTCAGCTAAATTAGGTAAAAATATGATTTTACACTGACATAAATGAAGTGGCTCCTGCATGAAATAGTACACATGATGGAAAATAAAACTACTCCCACAGAATGAACAAAGGGTGAACCTGATTGTGCAGGAGCCAATTAAGAAATGAAAACATTGAGGAAATACTATCAGAACAGTTGTTTAGGGACAAGGCCAACTGGAAATGCAAAGAATATTTAAGGAATTCAGAATGTCTTCTGCTGAGGTCATTATGTCTGTAGAGGACTTGGAATATTGCTGTCTATCTTTTAGTAAGTAATGCCCAGCTATCATATTCTGAGACCTGCATTATACTGTATAATGGTTTTATACAGATGGAGACCACTTATTAAAATTCCCCTTTATTTTGACCTTTAAAAACTCTTACATTTTTTGATTAAACTAATTCCAGAGAACAATGCAAGTGTATCTAGATTTGTATACTAATTTGCTATGAATGAACAATGCAGAATTAAGCAGGGTACACCCTTGCAGATATGGGCCAGATGGATTCATCTATCTGTGTGCTCACGGCCATCTATCTGACCCATATAATCTGCGCTCGAAAACAGCCATATCTGACATGACTATAAATACAGCCGCTGGTCTCCAGGCAAAGCTTCAGCTCTGCCGATATCTGACAGCAGCACGATGACGTCATCACACTGCTGCAGGGTACATCGAACGGCTCGAATGTCAAGCCGTCTGTACCCTGCTTTAGTGTGCAATTACAGATCTAAGTCACACCTACCACCAACCTAAAAATGTCGGATGAACTTTGGCCAAAGGTAAGAACTGCTACAAAGTCCAACTTCTCTTGCAACATTACACAACTGTGGTGATTGTGGCAAACATTTTTTTTCCTTTTTGGCAAACAACATTTTTTTATATAGTTCTATAGTTACAGGGCTTCTTCTTTCCTTTTTTTAATTAAGAAAGCATGTGGTTTTGATCTCTGCAGAATTACCACCATTAAAAAATAGATTTGTAGACATATTGTCTTATTGTAGATTGTTTGATAAGGACTTGATTGTGCCACAACTCTTCTAAATAGGCATTTAGTGACAAGTAGTGATGGTCGAACTTCTCCAATGTCCTTCCGTAAACAGGTGGATTGGACTTTTGAAATTTCCGCCATCCGTCTGTTCGCAGGCAGATTCAAACAGGCGGGGAATTTGAATTGGGTAACCCGGAAGTGACGTCAGTGGCGTCACATCCAGTCCCTGGAACGCATAGTACCTGGTTGTTATTGTCGGATGTGACGTCACTGACGTCACTTCCTATTTACGGAACTGCCTTTTTACTGCAAGACTAGGTTCTCTCCTTGGTCTTGCAAATAAATGATGATCATCAACATCATCAGATCTAACCATCTACGATTTTTAAGGAATCCACATCCCATTAAATCCAACAAATGCAGAAATGACTAGATTCCAGGAACTTTCAACTCAAAACATGTGTATGGTGTTGGATGAAGCATAGTAAAAGATATATATACATAAATGATATGTTTTAAGTGCAGGAAACACAGTGGGCAGTGGTTTTTCTCACCCCTGTTTCCTCTTTTGGAGAATCCATCTTCCCTACATCCAAAGAAGGAGAGCTTTTGTATGCCCACACACCAACACGATAGCAACAGACAATTCAAATTATCGTATGCCTCCTAGGTATATTGGTATGAACTAGTGAATTTGTTAAAAAAAAAATGGAATTTCATTTTTGTGTGTGCTTATTATACACATTAGGTTTCTTCTTTGTCTAAGATCTTAGAATTATCATGGCATTATGCTTAGGAAGCTCCTTTTGTGGCAAAACATGTCAACATGTTCTTAGATACAATTGGGTAGATGAACATGTTTTTACATTCAATATCTGTATCTGTTTTGTCCTTCACTCTGCTTCCTGTCTACTAACCCGGGGTAGCATAAGATTACTATTTTAACATTGTTTAGAATATTGTGATAACTAAATGTTAATAAAAAGAAATGACATGTTAAATCTAACATCTAGTCTATGGTACTTTGGTATGGTCTTGTCTGTGGATAACACCATGTCTGTTCCTGTTTACCTTCAAGTCTTCCAGGGGATAATAGCAGAAATGTGTACAGCCACCAAGGGGGTTCAAGATACCATGGTTTTCAATGGGATCAACAAAGTTAATAGTAGTGTTGAGCATCATATGGTATATTGCCTGAGTTTGCGTAATTTCGCAAATATATTAAGGAACATTCAAATTCGTAAAATTCTATTTGACTGTATTCTCTTGCCTTTCATCGTGCATAGCCTTTCACAATTATTCACAACTATTCGCAATCCAGCTTTACAGCTTCTCTTCTTCATCCTGTGATCTTAGCCAGTAAGAGCACTGTGCCTATTGCTCGTATCTATTTGCAAAGCACACACATGTGTGCGATGTATGCCGGTTAAAAATGTTAAAACATAATATGAGAAATATCCACCATTGGAAATATCTGAGCTCACATTCGCAAAATATTGCGAAATCTTGAATGTCGGATATTCGTCCAATATATTCGAATTTCGAATATTCTAGATTTGTATAGAGACTTGATGACATGAAAGCATTATTATATCTTGTAACTGGCATTGCAATTGTAAGTGTGACAGTGGTAAAGAGAAAAGAATATTTAGGAATATCTTCATGCAGG
The DNA here is from genome assembly GCA_036250615.1 of Ptychadena robeensis. NCBI lineage: Eukaryota > Metazoa > Chordata > Amphibia > Anura > Ptychadenidae > Ptychadena > Ptychadena robeensis. The sequence goes on along the minus strand of CM070034.1, from coordinate 38,990,917 downwards.
AAAGGATTTTTTTAAATCTTTTTTCTCTTAGAGATCATCCTAATAGTAGGGGAGTTGCCATTTAGGGACACAAAGTACATCAGGTAAAGTTAGCTGTGCTTTAATATAAGCTTTTAAATTCCCTATTCCTTATTTTAAAGGTCCACTGAATAAGATACAAGACTAAAGCCCCCATACACCTTAAGTACAATTTCCATTAGATCTACCAACAACTGTGTAGTAAAATGGCCTCCCTGATAGTGACAGTGATTGGAAGGATTAAGCCGGCCATAGACGTATCGATCTATGGCTGGCTTTTAGCAGACTCGTTGTGAGGAGTTGGCTAGAGAACGGACAGGAATTCCATGTGTTCCACTAACACACGCGATTACTGTCAGATTGTAGCCAATTAACTCAGAGGGGGAG
>CM070034.1:38971701-38989274 GCA_036250615.1 Ptychadena robeensis | reverse complement strand
TGGGGACCCATCCAGAGTACCGCACCTTGCCGCTCTACCGCTAATCCCCCACAACACATATATATATTGTTCAAAAGTAAATGTGTAACTGGTATAAGAGCATATGGGACCTTTTACGTTCCCAGTTATGCTTGGTTTGTTTCCCCCTAATGCCAATCTTGGGCAATGCCCCTGTTTTGCATTAGTAGTTAACAGTGGCTGAAGGTCACCTGCGGGCGATGATGCAGTTGAGCCTGCCCAGGTAAGAGTGGTGAAGCAGGTGGTAGTGGGTTTTTCCAACTTCTTAAAGCAGTTCCACCTGCTGGAGGGCAAACTGGCATGGAAATGTGTGATTTTCTCATTTCTTATTGTTCATTTATCACATTTATGAATAAAAGGTAAACACTAGTGGTTGATGTGTCTGTTTCTTAGTATCCATTTCCAGTTTAAAGCTTTCTAGGCGAAACACACAGAAAAAAAAATGATATAAAAGTTGGTTCACCTATTAAAATGATGTATAATGATCTCGGAGCAGTATTACTTCTGTCTGTTACATCTGTTCAAATTTAATCTTAAATACCTGTCCTTACTAGTTGTCATATTAACTCTTAAATTACTGAATGTGTCATCATCACTGGAACATCTCCCTCCATGAAACCCAGAAAGCTTAATTATGTGGGCTATTAGGCAAGGAGAGGATTAAAAATAGTGAGAAAGGTTGGGCTTGATGATAGGATTTGTGGTGTCTTTAGGTTAAATAGATTATATTGCGGCACTAAACCATTTTTATATATACTAATCTTCATAAACTCTACCCATTGTGAAGATGATGTGACACCTTTATTTTACAAACACACTCTGTGTTTGGATATAAGAATGCCAACTTCATTGCTTTGGCGTAGCCAACAGCAAACAGGCTAGGCTGCTCTATCCTTCAATGAATAACACCTTGTTCCTAAGGCCTAAATATTGAGTGCCAAAGTCAGCTGCTCGCTAATTAAGCTGCTAGAAAGAAATCATTCATGGGTGACACATTTTGTATGAATCATTTCATACTCATTCAGCCAAATCACTAGTGACAGAGACGAGTACTATAAATAAATGCTTGTAGATGAGTTTTGGCTATCTATAACTTTTTAATTTGTGCAGGAAGATCTGTCTCCTCTGGGTGTGCAAGTCGAGCTTCCCTGTCTCCGCCCCCTGAAACTCCCTCTCACCCCACTTCACCAGCCCTGTGGTTGGCCTGCCAGGCATTCTGTTGGGCAGACTATGAGCCCTCCACTCTACCACAACTGGTTGTGTAACCAGAGCAAAAAATATGGTATAAGAACTGTAGTGAGCATTTTTTTACAATAGTGAGCATCCAGCCAGGCCAGTCAAAACTTATTGAAGATTTTCAAATGATAGTCCTAAAATATACTTATTTATTTAACCAGGTTCATGTAAACTCGTTCAGTTGTAATCATTCTTTCTTTATAATAACATGAAATTTAATTAACTTTGCAAAATATTTGACCACAGAAATAAAAATGAATAGAGTTGCTACAAAATCAGTTTTAATTAGATTTAAACACGTACATTTCCTTCATCCTGGGATTTCATATTATTATTTTTTACAACAATCCCAATAGGTATATAGAACTATAAGCTCATTTATCATCATATGTTTCATCTTAATAATGCCTATTATTGTAATTCAGTCCTTGATACTTTACTTTTATTGTATTTAACACATCTTTATAACTACAGGAAATGTTACTGAATAGGAATACATATGCTGCCTTTGCTTAACTAGCGGCTGGCTGTTATCATAGCCTAGAGTCAATTAACTGTAACAAGAATCAAAGCAAATGTATGTGAAGTAAGGCTATGTCTCCACTTGAATAATCTAAGCTTTGAGCTCTAGCACATTAAAGTGCAGATACAGGGAGTGCAGAATTATTAGGCAAGTGGTATTTTTGAGGAATAATTTTATTATTGAACAACAACCATGTTCTCAATGAACCCAAAAAACTCATTAATATCAAAGCTGAATATTTTTGGAAGTAGTTTTTAGTTTGGTTTTAGTTTTAGCTATTTTAGGGGGATATCTGTGTGTGCAGGTGACTATTACTGTGCATAATTATTAGGCAACTTAACAAAAAACAAATTTATACCCATTTCAATTATTTATTTTTACCAGTGAAACCAATATAACATCTCAACATTCACAAATATACATTTCTGACATTTCATTTGCCTAATAATTCTGCACTCCCTGCAATAATATTAAACAAATACTGAATATTAAAGGCCTTTATCTGTTGACCTATTTATCTGCACCCCTACTAATCTCTTTTACCACAACCTACTGGACATTCTGCTTACCTCTACAACCCTTGTCCACCTCTACATTTCCTCTACACATTACACCCTGAACACTTATTTCACGATCCCACCTCCAGCTTGACACTCACACCAATTGTAACCCTGTAGCAGGGTGCCAAAGGATAAAGCTTTAAGGTGTGTATTGTATGCCCTGTCCTCCCATTTGTTTTGCAAATGTTGTTTTGGCTTTCTGAAAGGTCTGAAATGTGCCAGTCCAAGTGGGAGTTGGCAGCCGCAAAGTGTATGAAAGTGTCCCCCTCAATTGGGTGTGGGATCTTTTGGGAGAGCTGTGTCTGCAGCTGCTACTAAGCTGCCATATCTGTCATTACCTCATGGGACGGTTACTAGGCCAGGGGCAAAAGGACCGATCCTGGGATGTAAGCAACTATATTTCCCCATGCCAAGGAGGGAGTGGGTGTCTCCTATTCAAGGACTGTTCAGAGGCTAAAGAAAATATCCAGGAATGGCAGTGCAACTTCCACAACGTCTGGCACAAAGAGGTCGTTTATAACTATGCCTAATGGCACCCATACACCTAAAGCTAGCCATACACGTCTAGATTTTCTGTTCAATCAACTAAAAAAGATACATTTTTTGGGGTCAGGGAAATCTGTGATTGATTGTATGTTTGTTAACTGTAGTAACAGATATTTGAAACTTTTCTGTAGATAGACTGAAAGTGTAATGCATTTCAATACAACTAATTTAAATTTACCAACACGTCCAATCCTTTTTCAATCTATTTTTTCCCAATTTTAATTGGTTTAGGTTGATCTAACCATGTGGGCTGCCATAGATTTTCAACCAATCAACCAAAAAAATTTATTGAATTGAGTTGATTGGATGAAAAATCTAGATGTGTATGGGGGGCTTTATAATCTTTCCATACAATTTCTGTACAATCAAATTTTGTTCTACCAAAACCATGTATTTTGAGGACCTTTCTAAACCTTCCAATCACTATGTTTTCTATCAGGGAGGCCAATTTACTACACAGTTGTTGGTAGATCTAATGGAAATTGTATGGTTCGATCTTAAGGTGTATGAGGAGCTTAAGACTGAACCCTGCAGTTGGGCTTGACTGCTGAGAAAGTGATAGTTCCCCTTTATTTGAATCTACAAATAAAGCTCCCCAGTTTCTTTGCAAGGAACTGTTGTAATTATGGACATTCGTGTGCTTGCTAAGGGAACTGTGACACAAGAACCTGCTGCAGGTAACCAGTAATTGGTAGAAGGCCAGAGAGACACAGTCTGCAGTCTGGGATTCTCTGAGGAAGGCATCCCTTGTCTGGAGAGAGCAGAAAGAGAGGGGGCGCCTGCTTAACCCCTACCTACTCGCACCCATTACAACCCTACACACCAATTCTTCACAAACCTTTCTACAAACATCTGCAGTTCCCCTCTCACAGGCTTACTTTTGCCACTACCACAGTACACAACACATCTGCAACCACTGCACCCTTCCCACCCTGCACCCTTAACTTACCTGTTCATATCTTTTTCAGCAGTCAAACTACCTCAACAACCACCCTTTCTCTCTCATCTTTGTCTATATGTTTCCATATCCATATATAATCCCTGAGTGATCACTTGTAGATGACAAAGGAAGCATCTCCACAAAACTGCAGCCACATGGCCTGGCTATATTATATGCATAATGTAAAGTGGAATCACCAGTGCAGTTGCTTTAATAAACAAAAAGTCTGGTTTATTTTCACCACATGCAACAAACTAAACTCATATTGCAGACAGCAAAAAATCAACCAAAACATTCAGTCCTGAGAGTCCTTTTAGCTCACCAATTGGGCTGAGTTTGGCAGTAGGTGCAAAAGTCCTCAAGGCCCTCCTAGGCTTGACTCCATGCAGGAAGTTAAACACCCGACCACAGCTCCTACAGTCCACACTCTCCTGACCTGCACTTTTTCAGTCAGAGTTCCTGTCTAGCTGAAAGAGTGTACCCCAAGAGGAGTGGGAGTGCCCACCACGCCCCATTCTAGAAAGCAGGACCCTAAAAAACAAAACAAATGGCAACCAAGGTCTATGCCAGGACTCCTTACTTGGAATACACCTGGGACCATAGCCCATAATATAGGGAGGTATACCTGGCCATTCAGGACCCATGGGATATGGATATTATTTTCTTGAATTTAAGAAAGCATTTCTCTATATTTGGGATTTTCAGATTTTTCCAAATAATTATGATGATACTTTGCACAATGGAGAGGGCTCTTAAGTCTGTGCATATTAATTCATAGGAATCTTTTTTTTTAATTAATACTAATAGTAAGGTATTTTCATTTTAATAACTAACCAGATTGAACTCATTAGGGTACATATATTAACAGAGGTCTTTGTAATATACACTGACCATAACATCAAAACTACTTATATGATATTGCCAAAGTCGTACTGACACAACTCTGACTAGACAGCTCTGACCCTTTGAAGCATGAACTTCACAAGACCTCTGAAGATGTCAACCATTATCAGGCTAAAACATTAGCTAAACATCAAGGGTCAAATATTTAATGAAACTGGAAAAGAAAAATGGTATACAGTGACTTGGTTCAAAGAGAATACAAATATGTAATCCACAAGAAAGAACTAGAAAATATTGGCAGAAAAGTTGCAATCTCAGTTGGTAACAGAATGGACAGCCCACTAACATGAATAGAGTTGCTTCTGTCATACACAAAGTATAAATACAATTATAAAGACAAAAGGGATTTGTCCAAATAAGTAAATTAAATTAAAACGTGTTTAACAGGAATAAACAATAACATGATAACAACATTGTTAAAGGAGCTCAGAAAAAAATTAGGGACAAACAGTATCCTCTTTCCTGTATTCTGAAGAGCCCAGTAGGAGAGAGTCAAAAAGCCCAAGCCAGTACATAATCCTTCATGAATTACCCATAGCTAAACATTATATTCAAGTATACAATCAAAGGCAGGGCATCCTTCAGTTTTGTTTTGTCTTGTACCAAGTGGTACACAATGGAACACTGGTGATAACTAAAAGTAGTCACACTAGACCTAATCCATGTTAATATACATATTTTAATGGCTAACAGACAAACTTGCTCAAATGTAATACAATTTAATAAGAGAATATGGAATGTCTTGGGGCCACTGCAACATGTACGAGGGCTACACTGGATTGTACTGGAATTCCTTACACTTTGGACAATGTCATAGAATCTGTCATTTGTTTTAATATTGCATCTGATTGGTGCATGTGAAACATGGGTCATGACAGCTCTAGCTAAAGATGGCAGCTGTAAAGGTAGTTACATTAAACCAGTGGTGGCCAACTGAATTGGTATGGAGGGCCACAACTAAAGGGCCACACATAACATTTTCAAAATATACTGCCCCTATTCTCGGGTTATGTGCTGCAATGTATATTATACAATCACCCTTTGTTCATTGGTGGATAGTGGCTCTTACCAGAGAAGGAGAGGAGAGGTGAGCGACTTCAGGCACCATCTGGGTCACTGATTGGCTTTTACATACATCTATCAGGTAAGTTTATTGCCTCTCCTCCTCTTCCCACTTGCACAGGTTAGTTCCTATGCCATATGCAATAACAGTTTCAGTTTCTAGGGCCGCAAGTGGAGGACCACAGGGGGCTGCCGAAGAATGCCCAAAGGGCCGCATGTGACCCCCGGGCCACAGGTTGGGCACCTGGGCATTAAACACTTGTAACCACCCAATTTTAGTTAGGCACATTGCTGACATCTTCAGTGCATAGGGAGTATTTTGGGCTTATATATAGGGTCCAGCGGAAGAGCAGGGAGGTTAGTTAAGTACAGTAAATCTGCCAGAAAGGCTTTCATTTAATTTGAGAGGAAGAACTAAAACACAAAACACTTTCCTTGCTGAGAAATTCAAGGTACTGGTAGTGTGATAATTGAGAAAATATATTAACCAGCTGCTATTTATTGTGATCTAACAAGACATCATATCCGAGCTCTGGTCAGTGTACAGGGAATCATCATTTCCTGACATTAGCGCGCTAACGTGCTTATTGGGCTATGATTGACAACAAAATAAACAATAATTTCATGTCTATTTATTTCTGTATACCAATAATACAAACATGGATATTATCTAAAAGAATACCACGTTTCATTTAGTTTTATGATGACTTCCTGGTGTGGTTAGTAGGACAGGAAATGATAAGGAATCTTCTCCTTGACATGAGTGGAAATTAAGCTCTAGAAGCAGAGCTATTCCTCTAAAGCTAGCCACACACGGTTCAATTTTGGTTCAATCGATGCTCGATTAGATTGAGGAATTTAATCGTTTAATCGAAAATTGATCTTAATCGCATCAACATACACCCCACATTGAGTTTGCGATTGTGGTGAGATTGTGGTGAGATTGAAACGATTGAAGTTCAGATTGAAGTGGTCTATGTTATTATATCGAATCTAATCGATCCAGGAGAAACACCACAAACATCGACGGTTACAAAACGATTTTGGCATCGACAATGATATTCCAACATGTCCCATTAAAATTTTATCAATTTTTATGCCTTCATCGAACAATTATCGCCGATCGTACCATGTGGGCATTTCTCGATTTTCGTTCAATCGATGAAAAAATTAATCTAATCAAGCATCGATTGAACCAAAATCGAACCGTGTGTGGCTAGCTTAACAGCAAAATAATAACACATACTAACTAGCAAGTGCACATGATTGTTCAGCAATATTAACATGTGTTACCCAACGATTGTAAAAAATGGATAGTTGTGAACCAGGCCTTAAACATTTATCTTGAGTTTAAAATAGAAAAAACATTTTTTATGTATTTTATTTTATATTTTGGAAGATTACATTCCTGGGTATTGCCTAAACTAAACATAATAGGTTTTTGTTTTGTATAATATCGTTTAAGTAATTGCATTTATTGGCTAACTGAGGTATCACTGTTGTTCTTCTATTCTGTCACAATTAAGAGCTTGTCTACAATAACGCGGAGAAAACTGTGCAGTGCGGACACCCCGGCTTTCCCCTATGGGAAATGACATGCCATCTATACTAGCACATCATTACTCGCATTGGGGCACTAATTTTGATGCACTCACAATGCTCTGTTCATCGATGTTGAAAGTGCCCATAAATAAAAGATGAACTAAACTTTAAATTAATAGGGCACAGTTTTGCCAAAATGGTGAACACCGCCCCCTCAACACACAATACAGTGCCCAAACAGTGAAAAAACGCATGAGGGCACCATGGAAACATCACATTGACCTGTCCACGACATCCACCCTTGGATAATTGTAGACTCAGTCTAATATTGAATTGGTAGTCCTACTGGAATTATACACCTTTTTAGTGGGTGGTGGGGGGGAACAAAGCTCCAGCGAGGCACTCCATATAAAAGCTTAAACCACCGCAGTTGGTTCCTCCTCATTTAAACCAAAGCAGCTCTTAGGGGATGCCTGGCTATTGCGTTTTATATCTTATATGATCATCTTTCATTTAAGACTTTAAACCATACACATAAATGTATTACTTACTTGGATTTTGTAGATCAGCAATGTGTTTGCAGATCATCAACTTAGCCATTTAATGCCCTTGCATATGATGATGTAAGTTTGAAACATGCATTTTAACCTATTGCCTTACCCCCAAAAAAAATTCCTTTTTGATCCTTTACCAACTTGATTAAACAATTTGATGTGGTTCCAAAAGGAATTTTATAATACAGTATTAAGCAAGTGCAGTAAAGATAGTTACTTTGTGTGACGTTTATGGGTATTGGAAGACCCTAGCCCTTTGTCAGCTGATGTAATTCCCCAATCTCTGCTGCACTCTTCACCTATAGACAAAAAGCTGAAATTGGATTACAGGAACTTTTGCACAGTATTCAAATTTTTCCCCAATCCCCTGTCATATAAATTTTTGTCCTATTCTATTTCAAATGTTAAGGCCCCCATACACGGGTCGGATTCCGGCCGGATTCCGGCCCGATCGATTCCGGGCGCGTGCACGTGAATCGATCGTGCCGGAATCGTGTGCAGCCCACCTTGTCCGTCCGATCACGTCTGATTGTTCGGGGGCCCAGAATCGGATCCGTCAGAGAACCAACATGTTGGTCTTTTTGATCCGATTCTGCACAGATCAGGGGGAGTTGCCATTTGTGAGGTGGAATCGGAGGTGGAATCGGACACGGAATCGTGCTGGAATCCATTGGACAAGGTGGTATGCAGCGATGGATACTCTTAATTGGCCAATTGATCACACCTGCGATTCCCAGCAGAATCGCCGGAATCGATCGGATGATGAATCGATTGGACATGGAATCCGACACGTGTATGGCTAGCTTTACTGTAACCTAAATGCATTGCTCTATATTTGTTGCTGGAGTAACAACCTGACAGTAGATCTGATTCATATCTCACCCCTTCAAAATTGGAAAATAAAGTTTAAGGTATACTTGTACTTAAATTCTGGTGTATTCTTTATTTTTGTTGTTCACAGTCCACAATTTAGTTTTAGTTTTTAGTTAAAGAAAGCAACTATGAATCATTCAACACATCAGATCTTTCTAAACCAAATATATTTTCTTGCTGCTGTTTAAGTGTAATTAGTCAGCAATGGTACAAAATTGTCTATAAAAGGGACTATGATATCTAGCTATAACATAGATAGATTATATAATACTATTTGCATGTCAATTTTATTGTAGATTACACAATGAATGTTGGTCATATTGTAATCTCCTGACAGATGGAAGGGCAGGAAGCAGGATGGGAGTTGCGAATGATTAGCGTCATCGTCCGGACAGGGTGAGAAGCATGCAATCTGTCACGCCATCAAGGTGTTCATTCAGAGATCCAAAGTAACCACAATGTAAGCTCCATGTGTGTCCAACAACATGGTCCAGCCCGTGCCGAGGGAGACCTGCCAGCCTTAAATAAACAGTTAGATGAAGCTGCATCAGCAGGCGGATAAAACTCTGTCCTTCTGTAAACATGGAAAGATTCCAGGTACAACGAGTGAAGTGCAACATGACTCATTCATTGCATGGGGAGGTGAGGCAAAAGGTACAGGATGCAAGACACGTCATACTGAACATTCCTGATCTCTAAATCCGCAGTCATCTCTAGACAATACCAGCTTTAAGCAATAATAATTCTGTATATCATCAGGATCATATCAGTAAGGAAATGTACGGAATGTTAAACAATGACAAATTATTAAAATTGCAACCAAGCATAGACAATGATAAAAAGTAAAACCTACAACTGAACTGCTATCGGTAGCTTTACGAATTTAGAGATTCTTGAAATAATATACAAGCAATTCTTGAGCTCCAAGCAAGAGACCATGCATAAGCTAACACGTCAAATAGGGAGGAATGCCATTGGTCTGCTGCAGACAGGAAAAGACATTTCCTCTATCTTCCTTGTCAGTTATAAAACTGCAACATTCTAAGATTCTTTTAGGATAAAGGACAGTAGCAGAAAACTAAATTATGTAAGACTACGATAAGATTATGTTTAAGACATCAATGTTATTACAAGAAGTTAATGTTTATTCTGTGTGATTTAAGGAAAAAAAAAGATGGAATCAGCAGTTTAGAAAGGAAGATGAAGATGCACCTAACCTACAATCTTGAACAGTTCACTGTCCAGTCTGTGAACTTCTAAATGGCATGTGTATACTGGCATGTACCCACAGCAAGGGTGACACCGATTATTCATAGGGTGTGGACCCACTGGATCAACTTGCACAGTTGGCAAAGGTGCAATCTGGGGCGTAGAGTCTAAGGGACCGTCTGGTGTTCACCAGAGCAGCCTGCGAGGGCTGATGGGCTGTGCTGCAGACGAACCCCAGGTTGCAGTTCCTGGATGCACCCGTGCAAGTTGGCTGCTGATTATATACCAATGTAGTGCCAGGAGTGTAGAGATAAGCAGAGTCCATAAGACAAGCCGAGGGTCTGGAGCCAGAAAGACAGAGGTGGTATTGGAACGATGTGCCGAGGATCGAGAAGTAGGGATAATGCGTTGGACGAGCAGAGAGTCTAGAACCAGGAAGTCAATAAGCAAGGAGGCTGGAGGTAAACACATGAGACCTATTGTCCAGACACCTTCCTGGTGCCTGAGACACTCCTAAATACTGCAGCAGGGAGGAGCAGCTGACAAGGTAAGGAGCATCACAGGTGTCCAGCAGAGGGAGCTCGGCTACAGGAGAGTTAACCCTCTGAGGCAAGGAAGGTATTAGGAGCTAGATGCAGACAATGCAGACACAGATCCCCTTGCCCTGTGGAGATCTATGACACTGGTCCTCCACAAATCCCTTTTCTAAAACATCCAATAGCTGGAATGGCTTAACTAGTCAGAGACTTGTTTAAAGGTGAAGTGAGTGGTACTTGGCATCTGGCCTACATTAACCGAGAACCAGATCCATTTTCCTCTCTTGTACTGCAATAGTTTACTTTGATTTCAATGAACACAGTGAGCTTCTCATTAACCCCCCCCCCCCCCCCCCCCCCCCCCCCCCCCCCCCCCCCCCCCCCCCCCCCTGCCGTTCCTGATGGTCCCAGCTTGTCCAGCTCTGCCCTGTAAGAACTGCAGTGGACGAGCTGGGTTCGTCAGGAAGCGATCGGAGCCACAGGAGAGCAAACTCACTGATCCGTGTGGCTCAGATCGAATGAAGAGGCAGCTGCAGGATCACCCCCCCCCATGCTCTCCCATGTAACCTGGCACATCTGCACTGCCATCTAGTGGTTGCAGTGCTAATTTACCTGGCAAAGTAAATGATTGAAATATTAATTATCTAATATTGTGAGTTATTCACAAAGCATCTGAACATGTTATTATATTCAGGATGTCTACTAGACTCCTGTATGGACATACTTTGGGAAATTACAGGCCTACAATGTAAAAAACATTTTTTTCCATTCAAGTCTATTGTGCACTTTTGGTACAGAAATCTATACCTCAGCAGTGCGCTAGGGAGGTTAAAAGCTACAGAAAGAGATGATCCACTTCCAATGGACAATCATTATCTTATCCTTTCTTCACCATTCTTGCTACTCCTACCCTGTCCTTTTATACATTGGGTTCAGCTTCTTCAATCATGAAGGCTTACCACCATATGTGTTTTTCATAGCTTCTACCATAGTACAATGACATGGTATCTCAAGATTTTTTGTCTACCTCCATCTTGTTAAACCAGGAATTAGTAAAAAGTGGGATTAACCTGTAAATGTCATCCATTCAAGAACCCATTTAGTCACTTTTATCTTACATTCAGTCAAAATCATTAAAAACTAATTTCAGCCTGCAAACTGTATGAACTGTTAAGGCTGTTAAATGCCTATTTGAATTTTATCTTTTAAAGTCATTCACTTACTTTTCTAATACCCAGTAATTTAAATGTAATCTTATTTCATAATCTGACAAAAAAATGTCAATCCTTTAAAACTGGTATTTGAAGTGAAGGTCTTAATTTATAGCGATAGCAGACTTACTCAACTGTACTCACACAGACAAAAATACCCTTTGATACCAACTGCCCCTCAAATACTGATATATCGAATAAATTCAGCACAGTGTCCATCTGTTTGCTTAATGAACAATTGTATGGCATCGCTGTGCACATTTACTGTAAAAAAGTACTGGTTTAATGTAATGACCAGACTGCCCAATCACATTGTGCTACATGGTGGTAATGGGTTGGTAAATAATTAGCTGTTGAATCTCTTGCAGCCAAAAAGTAGTTTGGGCTGAACGGATACCTATGCCAGACCAGGGGTCACCAATGTGGGATCACAGCAAGGGGGACTTCTTGCAAAAAACTAGCAAACCAAGTAATCAGACCACAAAGAATTAACACATAAAATATATTACCTCTCACCAATTTTTTTTCTTTATACTGTCTTTTCCACAGATATCTATATAATTAATTCCCTTAGGGATCTATAATAAAACCAAAAGGGGAGGCTGGTTGTTTAAAGGGGGGCCTTTGCAGGACTTTGGGGCAGGTACTTCCCTTATCCTGGAGAACACAGTGTGATTTGTCAGTAGAAGTACCCATATGCCCATGTCACCCTATTGGGTGTGACATCCTACATAAGCCAGGACACATGTCTTACCCCTCTAAGAGTCATTGCAGGGGTAAAGGGTAAGTAAGAGTCAGTTTTTTTCCTGCATAATGAATTGTCTTCTAAGGCACAAAGGAGGAGTTTTATACCTTGAATATACAAAGCAGCATGGGAATTATCTGGCGCTTAATTAAAAATGAAATATTTATACTTTCAAAGCATTGTCTAGTCTAGGAAGCCAATCTGAATATATATTATGTATAGATATTTGTACTTGTAGACTCTGTGTGACTTTGGAACAAAGACCATTACCTTCCTCCATCCTGTCGTAAAAGCCTTTTGTCAACTGTTTACTGAGCAGTAGGTGGTCAGGAGGCAGTTGATGAAGGGCTCGAGAAACTTATACATCACAGGAATACCTTTGTTTACAGCCCCCTTGAATTGACTATATAATACCGAGATTCACTTGAATAAATTGGAACATGGGTGTCTTGAGTCTGTTCCCTTGCAATCCCACAATGGATTGCAATAATACATATTTTAACTCCAACAGCTGATGTAAGGAATCTCTTCCTTAACACTATGAACCAATGTCTCTCACATGAAGCAACACTGGATGGATAACAATTGAAACTGCACACATCACAAGTGGAAGTAAGTGTGACAAATTTTGTTGTATTAATTGTCTTAAACAATACCACTAGGCTTTATGGGTTGCTTTTTCATGGTCGGGAAATTTTCACTAGTCTACTTGGAAGTTTTGCAAAGATGAACAAGATATCATCACCAAAATTGCTGAAGATGTGTGAACAAAAAAAAAGCATTTTTTGTTCTAGCGCATATCGTTTTTTAATAAATTAGGTTAAAATGTAAGTAAAAATTTGGACTCAAATAACTTCAAATGTGAACCTTATATCTTGTAAATTCTGATATATGAAATAAACATTTTTATTCATTTCCATGTATTATATATTTCATTATTTAAAGATACTGAACTTTGAGGTTATTAGAAATGATCATTTGTATTACATAGCTTCTTGACTATTTGATATGCAATTCTCATCGAAAATGAGTGTAAAATCGTGTATCTTAAATTGTATTTCCTTTAGCATTACGGAAGGAGTTAATTTTTTTATACAGGAAAGGCTACGCTTCCGATCCCAAACCAGGCATGTCCTGTTAATATTTTTTTCTACAGAATCATTTTCCTCACTTAATATTACAAAGATGTTCCAGGAATGTGTAAAAATTTAAACACTTGCACAGTGATCACAAATGCTGCCTTTGACATTACCAAAGGCTCCCAGGTTATATTCAATGCACATAATAGTAAAGAAAGCAGTCCAGTAGTGTACAAAGACTTTAGTTGAGGGCCAGAGACTCTCCACGTGCTGCAGTATCTGGGATTTTTTAGAGTATGTTAAAAGTTTCTGTTGAAGGAACTTAGAACAGAACATCTAAAAAACATTATGGCTATATTTCAATATACTCCATAGTATGGAGAGAGGCCAATAGGTGGGAAGAGAGAAACATTGGTTGTTGGATAGCCCCCTTTGAGTAATCCATCTTGCAGCATTACTCCATGGCTGACATTTAGCATCTAGCAGTGTTGTTACATTTTACTAAGTGTAAGTTGAGGGTTTAGGTATTTCCCAGGAGGGTTACTGTTAGTGGTTAGGTTCCATGAAGGTAAGCTTCGGCTTAAGGATAAGCATAGGCAGAAGTTTAGGTATCGGGTTATGGTTAGGAACCAGTGAAAAATGGTTAATGTTAGGAGTTAAAAATGCAATAAGAAACCCCCCCCCCCCCCAAAAAAAATTATTCTTAATATAGGATAAAACTATAAGACCTTATTACATAACAATAGGTCTCACACACACAACACTACAGAGAGTGCAAAACTTGTGGGGAAGTGGAGGCCATATTTTATGGGAACTCCGTATTTTTGTTATGTCCACTGTTTCATCTAACACACAAATACACACTTCATAACTGTTCATCATTAATTACATTCTGATTAATTTAATTTAAGCCGGGATCGGGAAGCCTTGCTTGTTCTCTGCAAGCCTGCAACGTTTCTGCATGAAGAGGCGGACGGCCCCGCATCACACCCTTAAAAACAGCTCAATACGGCCATACCCCCAGAAGGGTAAAATAATCTTTTTAAGGATTAACAAAAAAATGCTTAACAATTCCAAAGAATGCTAAAAAAGGTGCACACATGGAAACATAGTGATCCTTTGATCCCCAACATGCTCACGCACAAATCGATGGTCCTTTAAAGGTCCTTCTGGAATCAAAACGTCTATGAGGTGTTTAGTTGAATAAGCAAGAATTTGCTAATAATCCTTCCAAAAGTGAAATTAACCAAGTGCCATCTAGTTTAAAACACCTCAATTGTATAGGAGAATATTGCGTATTTTCTTTGCTAAGGGTCCTATTTATAGAGATATAGCCGTAAGAAATAATTTAGTGGCACCATTTACCCCTTGCAGTTCACAATATGGTATCTCCATTAGAGTAATAACTTTAAAATCCCCTAGTATTTATTATAATGACATGAATGATTAGGTAGATCACAACCACACCACTGTGCTCCCAACTGAGGCTAATGCTTTACTTCTAGTGTAAATGGTGTTAAAGGCTGTTCACCAAGCTTTGAGAAATAGGGTTGTATATAACACTTAAGCTGGACACACACACACGATTAATCACTGCAAATGTCCATTGTTCAGGAATGGAATGCAGCCCAACTTGAGGGATCGATCCCGCTCAAATGGAAAATCGGCCAAACAGGAAACCGACATGTCGGTATTTCCCCGTTCGACTGCCATTACTTTGCAAGCAAAGTAATAAAATGACTATCAGTCCATCTATCTATTTAGGTTATAATAATACAAGCTAACACTATTCCTTACTTCTGTGTGGTAGTATTCATGAGTTGTATTAATTTCTTGCTCCTCCAAATAGAATTTGGAGGTCAGCCAGGGCTAAAACACGCACTCACAATTTCCAGATCTTCACAGTTTCCTGATTCACAGTCCTATAAATGTTTATAAACCTTTATACAGTAGCTCACGTAAGTAAGTATACTGCTTGATGAATCTTAGACGAAAAACAGATGAAACACATCACATTGGTAGATCAGGAGTTTAAGGACACAATATGAGACCAACAAATGCAAACTCTACAAGTAAAACTTTAACAAACTGGATCTGCTACAAAACCAGCATTTTATTTGCTTTTGAGTACTGGAAAGCTACGCAAGCTTAACTTCACTATGTAATAGGATTTGTCTCTGAAAAACTGCCATGGATATTGTATGCGGCAAAGGATTATGAGAATCAATAACCATTTTATCTTACTGGTTGGTCCAAACTCTTGCCCCCAAGGGATATTCCACAATGCTGTTGT
The DNA here is from genome assembly GCA_036250615.1 of Ptychadena robeensis. Taxonomy (NCBI): domain Eukaryota; kingdom Metazoa; phylum Chordata; class Amphibia; order Anura; family Ptychadenidae; genus Ptychadena; species Ptychadena robeensis. The sequence goes on along the minus strand of CM070034.1, from coordinate 38,973,444 downwards.
AGATGGTTTTGATCACACAGCATTTCTTTAGTGAAAATTCCAAGAATGACCAAACCAATTACTCTGGTGCTTGGAAAATTCATTTATCCTGATAAAAAGTGACAAGACATGTTTATATCCAGATAAAATGTGACAGTGAATGGAGATTTCCATCTATTAAAACGTCTTTACCAGTCCCCTAGGGGTGTTTTAGGGGCCTTTGCATTCTGTGATGTGAACTGGTAAATGGTACATAAGAAACTTCTATTTGATGAGTAAACTGGGTTCTTCAGTTAAGCAAATTGTGACTTCCTAGCAATTCAGGAAAGGAAAAATTTATTGAGTACATAACTGTCCAGTATTCCAGAATTAAACAGTATCATCAAACACACTTGAACATTCATTTCAACCCCTACCAGTATTTCAGAAAAAAAAACCAAATACAGGTCACTTTCTTTAATATTATCCAAAATTTTGCACAAAACACAACACAAAAAAACGTTTAATAAGAATTAGAAAGCTTTATTTAATTCCATCTAAAAACACAATTCACACCCCTTAAAAACTTTACTGTGTCAAAAAATGGCTATCAAAAGATATTTCGTTCTAAAAATAAGAATATTTAATGGGACTCCGGTCATGCAAGATATGCTCCTTTCGACATGTGTTGCCAAAGGCTTTGTCAAGATGATTATAAAATTATTAAACACAGCTTTCTAGGATCCATTGCTTTAATTCCCATCATGGTAACATTCGTCAATTCATCCCACCTAGGGGAAGGCTGGTTCCACCCACAATCTCTTCTGTTAAACTTGATGGACCCCTTCTAGCTTCTATATACTTCCGCGAATTAAGACACAGGTGTTCACTGTCACCTAATATGTTGTTTGTGAGGCTGATATCTGATCTCATCATAGATTGCAGATAGTGAAATGTATGTAGTTTAGGAACAAACAAGTCCCGGACAGGGTGCGCACAGTGCCTGACATCGACCCACCCAAGCTGTTCCTCTGCAGAGGCATTCCTTTATGGGGGGGGGGGGATGGGTAATTGCCTTATGTTTTTATTTATTTGTGGTTTTAGAAGTAGGAAAATTTTGTTTTGTAATTATTTTACATTTTTTGCACTTTTGAACCCCAGGTTCCCTAAACAAATGTAATCATACATGTATAAAAACCTTCTAGCTAAAACAGAGGTAGGAGGATGGTGTATGGTATTCAATTATGCAAATAGTTCCAGTGTTCTAGGACTAATAAAATGGTGCAAACAAAGATTATGGATTATTTCCTGAAAAACATGTCTTTATCCCTGTGACCTAAAATGTGTATGTATAGAATAACCTATTCTTTGTCTGTATGATTTTCTCAAGAATCAGGAAAAAATAGGAAATAGGGAGTGAAAAAATGCCCAAAGCTGGTGGGAGCTTAAAATAGGCAAATGGTAAAGTAAGTTTGGGAGAATTTTGCTTACTCTTTCCGTTGCTGGGACACATGTGTACTCATGTGCCAACAACCGTAATAAGATAAGGCTTATAGAATAGATTTTCCTGTCCCCTGTCTTTATGTCAGGTTCCTTTTCTTTATGTGTTGTGGACCTCTGTCAACTTATAGTTAAGTTATTGTTATAGAATAGTCCAGGAATAGCACTGTTCTCTTTCTCTATCTGGATAGACTTGCTCAAGATGGTCTTCCCAGGGAAAAAAGGATAGAGATAGACAGACAGACAGACAGACAGACAGACAGACAGACAGACAGACAGACAGAC
>CM070034.1:38914331-38938356 GCA_036250615.1 Ptychadena robeensis | reverse complement strand
GCGGATTTATTGCGTGAAAAAATTTTTCTTGGGAGTTTTGCCATGGATTCCCCTCTGTCACGTCTAACATCTTCCAGATGTTAGACCCCTTGAAATAACTTTCCCAACACTATTGTGGCCAGAAAGGGACCCTTTGTTTTTTAAAGTTCGCCTGCCCATTGAAGTCTATGGCGGTTCGCTGGTTCGCCGGGTTCGCGAACTTTTGCGAATGTTCGTGTCCGCCATTCGCAAACATCAAATTCCGGGTTCGCGCCATCACTACCTAGGGGATGAAGTAAATTAAAAGAATTTCATTTTCAGTGTGTATTGCATGCCTTCGACTGTATAGTTTTAAAGTTGATGAGAGTCCAATATTTGTCTACACTGTCCAAACTATTTACATTTGTGTGTGCATCTCACCTTTTTAAAGGACTTAATGCATTTTTTTTCTTTTTTATTGAAATGACAAAGGCATTTTTTGGACAAAAGGAGCTTTTGTTTGGTAGGAATATTCTTTTTTTTTTTTTTTTTTTTTTTTTTTTTTTTTTTTTTATTACACATGTGGAGGAAATTAACCTCCCTAGCGCACTGCTGAGGTCCAGATTTCTGTACCAAAAGCGCACTATAGACTCTAATGAATGTTTTTTGTGTTGTAGGCTTGTAACTTCCAAAAATCTGTCCGTACAAGGGTCTATTAGACATCCTGAATATAATAATGTTTGAAACACACAATTATTATAAAAAAAAGTACATAAAAAAATTATAAAATGTATAATTTGAATGCTTAAATCTCTTGAATACTTATTTGGTATGAAAGATTTCAAAACAGTATTTATTGATTTCAAAACAGTATTTATGTTTGTTTATAATAACATTTTTATTTTGTTTTTGTTTTGAATTGTATTGGATACAGTTATCACTATATATTACAATAAGCAAATGCAGGACGAGATGGTGCCGTCAGAAGCGCTAGGGAGGTTAAAACTGGACACGTGGGCAGCTTATGAAATGAGAACATTGAATTTATTTTTCCTCCTCTATATTTTCATGGAGATCTGTCTGACTTGCAGGTCTGTCTAACTGTATATTGCAGGTATTGGTGAGATGCATTAAAATGACTTTGAATTCCTTTCTGATATGTTACCTAAATTTCTCCGCCATTTCTTTTACCTACCAGTGTCCTTGAAGGTGTCAAACATGATCTGGCGTCCAGTGTTATTTTATACAATAATTTCGTTTTTTTTTTATTGTATTAACGGTAATACATTTTTTTCATTGGATTTCCATTGAAAAGTTTCAACGTTGTTTCTGATGAGAAGGAAAATCTTCCTCAATTGTTTCCTCTTGGTCGACTTGTAAAATTTAGATTTTTGTACATTCTATATTTGAGTTTTACATCCCCCCATCTATTGTCTTTGGGGTGGATCTTTAAAAAAAAAGACAAGAAATAAATATAAAAAAAAAAATTCCATTAATTAAAAAAAATCTGTTCCTCTGTAAGAATATGGTATTTTCTGTCCATGGCACATGCATATTTGTTTAGTACATAAATATGTACTTCAAAGAGTAAGCATAAAAATAAAATAAGCATGTGGATCACATATAACATATAAAAATATTTAAAACATTATGAAAGAACATAAAGGTCTGATGCTAAAGACCTTATACAGACTGATTACCTTGTAAATGTAACAATATAAATCTATACATACATTACATATCTTCTTAATTAGATTGCTGTTTCAGGTTTAGATTTAACACATGGTATTCATTTTCATATCTTATGAAAGGCTATGACCTTAGGCTCTCAATGTAGTCACAGATGAGTAGGAAGGAAAACTAGCATGTAGCATCATGTAGTGTTGGATAATGGAATTGTATATATATATATGTGCTTAGCCGACAATGGCACTGTATATTTATGATGTACATATCTCTTTAAATCTTGTCCGGCAATTCTAGAATGCGCTGGAAAGTTGGGTGTGTTTATAATATCTGGATAAACAATGGAGATGGGATAAGCCCGGTTTCCAGGTCCCCTGGGTCTCTCCTTTCCCCAGCTGGAGAAGCAGCCAGCCTGCATGCCCACCTCTTCTGGCAGAGCTGGCCCCGTGCTGGCCCAGCAACCTTCACACACACACAGCCGTAGCTGATCATAGCCCATCCATTACATTGGATGGTGACTCGCAGTCGCCATTCAATGTAATGGATTTCGACCAAGGAACCGCGGATGGCTCAGACGAAGAAACAGATTAGAGGAACATCGGGAGCCATGAGCATGCATGGTGCCCAATGTTCCTCTAATCTGTTACTTCATCAGCTTAAGGAGGACCCCACTTAACCATAGCCAATTACACCAAGTACTGTCTGCCTACATACTAATTGTCTGCACCTCTCCTTGGGTTAGAGCCTCAGCCTTCAAGCCAGCTGATTTAAAGACTGTTTGCAACTTAGCACCCTATGCATTGTACCCCATCCCTGTCCTGATAGGTGATGGTCAATAACTGTATATATTCCTGTAGTAAAAGTTATTACCCTAAATCAGCCTTGTGGAGACTACATTTCTCAATCCAGCTGTGTGTTACCAGAACAGTATTAAGCAAACCTCCTGCTAATTAAAGGAGCACGGTTGGCTTGAGAAGCAAGTGTTAAACCCATGCAAAGTTTCGGGTGATGCATGCACCTGCTAGCAAATGCACTGGGTATCTCCAGGGTGACCTGGAGGGTACACTAACAGCGCCATGATTTCAAAGGCATCCAATTTTTCCTGGAGCCTTTTCTTGTTTTAAAGACATTGCATCAAATCAGTGTTATCTATAAAATGACATAACTTATGTTTTACCTAGATCAACCACCCCTCGAAAGGGACCTATGGTCTGCTATGCCTATGGTCAGCAGTCTAACAGCAATAGTGCGAATTAATAATTATTTCTGAAGCATGTCCCTCAAGCAAATCACTATCCCTATTAAAATATATGTGGGCTTTTGAACTGCATAAATGTACAAAGATGAAAAACACTCAACGAAAAATTGATCTATGGTAAAGCTGATTATTTTTTGAGTGATTTTCAATAGCTACATTTATAAATGGCAATGTCGGTTTACTTCAATCTATATTATTGATTGGTTGTTGGAAAAAAAAATAAACATTGCTTTTATAGTGGTCTTTTAAGACAAGTAGAGGCCATTGCTATCTAAATAAAGGAGATCAAAAATGTTTCCTTGGAAAAGTGGTTCTCTGACGTTTTGTTTGACAAAAGAGGCATACACAATGTGTATTTGGTTTCTAGATACATTTTTTATCAACTTAAAAAAGAAAAATACACAATAATAAGCCCTTTAAAAAATCAATTCACATGTCTGGTTACTAAAATGTGTATTCTTTTTTTGGAGTCCCTGAACTCGTTCAACAATGATTTTTAGGTTTGGTAACAGGGCAACATAAAGCATTAATGAAAATGCATTTGTCAATTGAGAAAAGTAACTAGGAATTACAGTGAAATTGTGCCTACCATGCATACTAAAATTATTATTATATTTCTGGTTTTCTAAGCATTTGGAAAATATACTTTCACAACACAGGGCTGTTGTTTTTATGATTTATTTCTTTCAGTTAAGGATCACAAAGTTGCTATACTGAACTTATCTTTATTTGCCCCTCAATGTCTTTTTCTATTAAAGCATAGTCTCCACTGCATTGGCGGAGATGGTTGTGAGGGCAGAACAGAGATGGATTTTCCAATTAGATGCAACAAAATTTCCAGGCTTGAATGAGGCCCAAAGCTTCAAGCCATTTTTAGATTAGAACCCTTCCTTTTTTTTCCCTTTTTTTTTTCGTTGAGCATTTAATTAAGATACCATATGCCTTAGTGTATGACGGCGACACTTCAGGTTTAGGGAGACAATATATATGATGGTAACATCTTAGGTGTAGGGAGATAACATAATATATATTTCTTCCATATACTTGTAAGAATATATCAACTGATACCAATTATATTGGAAGTGATTGTGGATAGGTTTTCCTGTTGTTAGTTTGTCAACATTTATGTTTCTGACTGTAAATATGTGAGTTCCGTACAGTTACGGGTGAAGTTGGGTTGCGGAGACAGTGTTGACTAGTCCCTCGTCCTCCAACCCCACACTTATGGCGGGCACCTTCCCTCTTCCATCCAGGGGGTCCCCCCAGTTGGCCCTCTGCTTTATGCAAGTTGGCCGTTAAGGGTGGGGGTCACAGATGGGGGAACACGGTTGACGGTTTTTCACCTCCGGGTTCCTCCTTATATTATTATATTGGTATTTTACTGAACATTTATTTTAAATTCAGAATATCTGCAACTCAGGACCAGAGATTGTAAAGTAAAGACCAATGCTTATATAGTATATTAGTGGAAAATTTAGAGATACACATATGAAAGTGTAGAATAGGAAAACTATTAAATTCACTAAAAGAAGAAGAGCTTCAGTGCAGGTCAAAAATTTTATGGCAAAATGCTGACACAGAGTAGACTCAGATGATCTGGAAAAATATAGGTGACAATAATTGAAATACTTTCTCACTACTTACCATACCATACTACATACCATGGCATGCAAATACACGAGTGGGCATTACAAATCACCTCAACACTTATAGTTTGGCTGTTAAACTAATGGGAGCACAAATCCCTTTACTTATAACCTTGTAATGTGGGCAGCAATGCTGGACTTTGTAACTGTACTTTTTTCCCATTTAATAAATTTTTTGGTTGGTAACAAAACAGCTGTTCTGTTTTAAAATGTAGCAGTATATTTGGTTAACTGAAAAGTGAAATTTCAATGTAAGTTATCTAATGTAACCATTAATCTAAAAATGTCATCCCTTGACTCCTCTGAAGTTCTTTATTTCTAGTGGAGTAACCCAGAACAAACAATTAGACGTCACTGAAATCAAAGCAGAACAGGATTGATTTCTATAGATTGTTATGGTGTACTGCACCTAATTGGCATTTAAGAAAAATATTAAATAGGCCCAGAGCAGGCAGCTGAAAGAATGATCTTTAAGCTGAAATGTTTCGTTTTAAATTAAAATAAGAGAAAGAAAACACTTTCAGGATCATACATGCTGTAAAAAGAGATGTACAGAAATACAATATAAATATATTTTTAGAACTTACAGCAAATGTATTTTATATGTTTCTAATAATGATTATTACATAATAACTTAATAGTCCTAAATACCCAACATATTTGAAAAACTATAATAAAATGTATTAAAAATAAAACTACATTACTTTTACATAACATTTGGATCCTTTACGAATGCTACTATATATTCCTTTCATCTTCTGTGCTGTAATAAATCTGATGAGCAGAAAAATGGCATTTCTCCAGAACCAGCAAACTAAATAAATAAATAAATAAATATGAGACATGTTCAATTTCATTGGTATACCCTGAGCGAGAATAACTAAATTGTATCAATGCATCAAAACACATTTTAACTTTAAATGTTCCCCAACATGCATTATTGTGTATTATGATATGTTCAGACATTCAATACAAGTTACTTTAATGAGCTGTATTCCATGTTAATGGTATTGGCAGGAAAATGCATTAGTTTGCAACTATTTATACATGTTTCAGTTGTCTTCGCTCAGAATTTCAGCATGCTATCCACTGAAATGTAATGTGTAATGAAAAGTACAATGGAATATGATTTTCCTGAGCATGTAGGCAAAGCGTGTTATTTTACCTAACTAGCAAGAGGGATCCTTTACATGGGTCTAACATTTAAACACATAAACATTGAATACAATTTTTACTTACCAGCACATTGGAGGAGGAGGGCTCTACCCTACCTGAAAAAATATATGCTTAAGGGCTTTTCCATTGAGCCTTGGCAGTTGCCATTTCTAGTACTGGCAAATTCATCTTCCTGTGTCAATCTTCCTGCAATAATGGAAGTGGCCCCAAAATATAATGATAATATAGTGATAACTGTTTCCAAGGCAGGGACATATTCTTTTCCAAGTCTCTTTGGGCCCAGCAGGTTAGGGTTTTTTTTACTTTTGTTTGTAGATTGTGTGTGTGTTATATGTGCTTCGACTGCAAGGGACATGTAGTAAAAAAGGTGAGCATAGGTCCACTTTAACTCTCTGAGCGTTATGCTCATGGTGCACTTCTTTTAAATTGTACAATGTAAAAAATGTTTACATTGTATTCCGTCACAATTCTCTGCTTTCTCTGCCCCTTTACATCGATGAAGCCAGTATATGCTGAAAAATGCCAGCGTGGCCTCCATAACGTGGAGGTCAATGGTGCCGCCCCCTCACCACCTCTTCAGCGTCAATGGACATGGAAGAGATTGGTGGGTCCACCAATTCTCTACATCACAAGGGATAGGTGAGTATTCCGACTGTTAAGGAGGTTAACATGCCAAATAGCCACAGTTTGATATGGAGGAGGTGCTACCTGTTTGACCACTTGTCCTTCATAAAACAGAAAGAGTGCAGTTTGAATAAGATTCATTACCTTAAGCTGAGTACAGTCACCAAAGATAATTCCCAGCAACAATGTTTCTGTTCCTTAAAAAGCAGAAACAGGAATTTTTTTATAATATACTAGATAAACTGTATATTTTTACAAAGCAAACCACAGATGTATGCCAGCAAGGAACAAAGGATTCTGTTACATCCCTTGCCTTCACCTCCTGCACATTAAAGTTTGCATTCTATTATACAGTATCTGTATATAAGATGCTTGGTTTACTTTAAGGGAAAATATTTGAAAATATTAACTTTTGAAACATAAATGTTATTTTTTCTGACTGGCAAAGGAACCAATGTCAGCATTTTTTTCTTTAATGTTAACCAATAAATAGTATTACTTTGAGTCAAAACACTCTGCTGTCATAAATCTATATTATTACAATACTGAGCTGTTGTGGGACAGCCAAGAGCTGGGACATTTTTTACAGACCTTAATCAAGTCCACTATTCTGTTTGCTATTCAGGTTTATCGACATATAATTTCAATTGTTGTATAATTTCCCATTATGTTAAATACTAGCTGCAGTAACCATTACTTGAAAAACAATAAACAAAAAAGAACCTATTAAATTGAACATTTACTACTGCTCCATCACTACCTTTGCCATTTGTAGTGATGGTAAGTTTGCATGTTTACGATGAATGTTCACTAGTAGAGGTGATCGCATTTTTTCAACTAGCTGACTTTGTAAGTTAAATGCAAAGCCCCTGAACATGCTATTATCACCATAATTGCGATGTGGTGTTGGGTCGTGGTAACAAAAAAAATAGCATAAGTAGTTTTTGAATAAATTAGGTTCAACTTTGATTTAGATTTTTGATTTTGATTTCGACTTGACTTTGAACTTAATTTATGCAAAAACGATTTATGTAAGAGTAATCCTTTCTACTTTCTAGTATACCCTCAACCCTTCTACATCCCCTGCATGTTTGGTGATGATACCATACTCAGGGGCTTTGCAATTAACTCACAAAGTCTACCATCTCTATTCACTAGATGGCAATAAATAATTACAGTTAAATAAATGGTTACGGGCATTAATGCTCAAATTTTTTGACTTTGAGAGCTGATTGCAAAGCACATGAACATGGTATCATTACGAAACTGGAGATATAGAGAAGGGTTGTGGGAACATTTGACAGAAAAAAGTATGTCTCTAACACAAATAGTTTTTAAATAAATGAAGTTCAAAATTAAAGTCGAACTTCCGAATTTTCGACATTTTGACTTGACTTTGGGTGGCTTTGCAATTAACTCGAAATCGTTGAATATCTGAAAAAAACTTCGATCATCTCTAACGGACAGCTGCGGCATAGAATTACAGTGCAGGGCAGCTACAGTCAAAGCAAGGTACACAGGTTTCAATAGGAAAGAAGTGTACCTTTAATACTAGACCTTCACTAGCGTTTCTTGTTATGCACAATGCCACATGCTACCAAAATCATGGGTCTGCATTTTTGCAGACCCAGCGCAAGCATCTTCCATACACTTGCATAGAGAACAGAAGTTCACTGAAAAATGCTGGGGTTTTTGCCAGTAATTGACACAGTAAGCAGCTGTGGTGTGTTGCCTATACGGCTTGCGTTATCAACAAAAACCAAATATGCAAGCAGTACAACTAGCAGTAGAGATAGTCTGAAAGGGTCCTAAGGTTTTTTTTTTATTATGTTGACATATTGTTAGCATAGTTGGTGCTTTGCCTGTGAGGCACATGAATGAAGCTAGTTGAGTATAGGCCACTTTAATTAATGTTATTGGAATTGTTATTTTATTGTGTGGATGTCTGCTGATGTGTTTAATGGCAACAGACTGCAGAAGGGTCAACAATCTAACATGATCAAATTTAATAAACCAAACTATGCTTATATATCCTCATGACCCAGCACACTGAAAATTCTTGGGCAAAAAGGTATCATAAATGTTAAACTTCCATATTCATGTATGAAGATACACCACTGGTCTCCATTGTAGCCTCTGATTTCTAAGTAACAAATTGTCCAATTCCCTACGGCATCTGTATCTACCATAATTCTTTGTTTTGAGCCCTTCATCTCATGCTCTGTGGTGTAGACTTAAGCAGCCCATACACGGGTCAGATTTTCAATCAATCAACTTAAAACGATCAATTTCGGTATCAAAATTGTATGTCGATTGTATCATGGGCCATATGTAATACAAGATTTTTGATCGATTTTTTTTTCAATCCACAAAACAATCGATCCAAAATAGTCCGATTAAAATTTCAATCAGAAGTGAGGTAGAATAGGTAGAAAAAAATCGATCAAAAATTGGTTGACCACACTTGGTTCTCAAAATACCGAACCAATTTTCAATCGACCGATCAAAAATTACCATCCAGTCCGATCAAAAAACGACTGAATTGTCACTCAATTTTGATCGGACTAAGTCGATTTAACCAGGTGGGCAAAACTCAATTCTCAATCAATCGACTAAAAAATGTATCGTTTTAAGTCGATTGATTGAAAATCTGACCCGTGTATGGGCTGCTTTAGAAAGACTCAGAGAGAAGGTTGACTGTAAAAATACTTGGATTTTTCGCAACGTATTCTGATGCAAATAATGATTAATCGGAAATATTGAGCCAAATCATTTGTTAAAGTAAAATGTTGTTTCTGACATTGTTACTATGGTACATTAAGCTGAGTCTACTGCTTGATCTGTGCAATGAAACCTGGATAATGTGGTAGATATTTTACTGCAGTGGGAATAGAACTGTTCATATTCTTCTATTCCAGAGCTTTGTTTAAATAAATTCAGTAATGATCAACCCAAGCGTTTTTCTAGAACAACTTACTCAAATAATTCAGAGAGAATTGGGGACTGCTAGAGCCTGACAGGTTTAGTATTAAGAGTTTTCCTTACCAGGACACATTTACCATAAATCAGTTGGCCGTGCAGATTTTGATTGAACTTACCTACTTAAATGTACCACACACACTCACATTATTTTATATATTTTTAAGGATATTTAAATGTGAAAGTCAATTCCACAAAATCTACCAAAATATTCACCACCTGAAAACAGTAACCACGTAAGGAACTTGACATTCATTCAGGTCTACGGTCTTCGGGTGCTCTCTCCATAGCATTAACATAAGGGGGTTTATGAGCTGCTGCCATGCGCCTGCACACAGTTTGTGCAGGCATCCACAAGAGAAGCACCAATGTACATTTAGCCTCAATGTTATTATTTACATGGAGAAGTGGTGTGAAATTACAAATAGGGGGGTTTAAAGTACAAATAGTATAGGCGTGTTATTGGGAGGATTTTAAAGCGGACCTACCACCAGGAAGCTATGTTTTCATGAATGGCACTAGAAGTGCCAATAATAGGGAGGAATGCAGTGAAAAAAAACAAAAACTTACCTGTAATGAGCAATTTATAAAGATAATTAGACAGCTCTTCTTACTTCCTGGTTCATTGTAGGCAGAAATAGGCAACACATCACAGGAAGCAGTGATCTGCTTTGAAAATTCCCATAGATAATCACTGAACGCCCCCCAGTGGCCACCGGCGATATTGCACCCCCAGTTTCATGTGTTGCCTTCAGCGAACCAGGAAGTGAGGAGAGCTGTGTGGTAATCTTGTTAAAATGGTCATTACAGGTAAGTTTTTTAGTTTTTTTTTACTGCATTCCTCCCTATTATTGGCACTTCTAGTGCTATTCATAAAAACATAGATCTCTGGTGGTAGGTCCACTTTAATATCTTGAAATGTAGAGGTTACATGAAGTAAAAGGGATGATTGGGATTACAGTGAATATATCTGTGTGAGCATTAGGGTTACAGGAAGGGTTAATGTTAGGTTACAGGTTATACAAAGATTAGTGTCAGAGATATATGGAGTCTTATTGTAAGGATTCTTGACAAGAAGAGTTAAATTTGGTGTAAGAGAATGTGTAAGGGGACAGACAATTGTTTTAAATAAAAAACACCAACACTGACCTCCCCATGCTGAAAATTAATGTTATATTTCCCCAGATAAATAATCAATGATTCTTATACTACTATTATTAAGGTGCAAAAGGGATTTCACCTGCAACACTTTTCTTTAGTGATCTAGACAATATTCGAATTTGCGATATTTCGGCAATAATTCTACTAATATTCGATATTCGCGAATATTCGCAATGCGAGTGTATGCGATTAATTGAAAATAAAAATATATTTGCAATTATAATCGCAATGTAATTACCTTCAGAATCAATGGTCACGCGTGGTATTTATTTTCGCATTGCGAAAATAAAATCGCTATGTACGGCCATAAGCTTCCCAATGCATCATTTCGACATTGCAAATATCTGCTGCCACATAAGTTGCGAATTCTGAATAGCCGATATTCGTCAAATATATTTGCGATACTTTTCACTTAGAAGACAATACTGATCTATTTGAGTTTGGGATGATGACAATACCATTTTGTCTTAATAACAGGTGGTCACTGTTACGCTCACATGTTCCACTGCTGCTGCTTTTGGCAGAAAAGAACATGCTCTCGTGCGGATGGTCTGGCTTCTCTACATGTGTTTGCTTCCAGCGTTGCATAGTTACATCACGCAATATACAAGACTACTGCAGGTACAGGAGAGGGCACCTCTATACAGGACTGCCATGGCAGGCTTAACATTGTCCATGCCAGAAGAGGTAACTCCATGATAAATATATAAAGTCTCATTTAATTTAGTAAATTTAAATTTTAATAATTTATAGGTTACCATTTATGAACTATATAGAAACGTCCTTCACCTTCTGAAAAGGGGAGGCCATAAATATTTATCTTTATTTTAAATATTAAAAAGAAAATATAGAATGTAATATGTAGTAATAAAAATATAATAGGATGGATGATCACCAATAATCCTCTAGAACACCATGTCAGCATCATCATCAGTATTATCACCTATTATCACAGTGTCTTATGATCTTTAGTTCTTTACAGCAGGTTATATAGTAAACATCCAGAGTTCCAGACATTGCTAATATCACAGTTAACAGGTTTTCATGTTTGAGGTTGCAGCTTATTAAAGAAGAAGTAATAATTTTACAGGCTTATAAAGAGGGAAAGGATGAGCCACATAATCCTTAAGGCTCTTCATTTTCATATATACAATAAATGAGCTGCGCAGTAGATGAGACATTTCTAAAGAATACTTAATTCAATTAATATAAAGAGAAAATGAATATACTGAACAGAAGATTCCAATGATGTCATTAAAACATAATGTACAAAATTATCAGTCCACATTACCTTTTAAAAGGTATACATAACCTCCCTGGTTTTAAGGCCATTTTTTTCAGCGCAAAATGGAGCCGAACAGGAGATCCCAATGCATACCCACCCTCCCCTCTACACATCGCCATTGTCATTAAGCTGCCGGTGATGCATGCGGGGTAAAGCGGCGCACCCTACATTAACATGAAGGTCTATGGTGTCACCCCCGCCTCTTTGGCATTAACGATCATGCATAAAATGTGCAATAAAGTGGGGCAGTGCATTACAAGGTAAGTAGGCAAAAAAAGTTCTATAGTATAGCAACAATTTCTCTATTTATTTGAATTTTCTGTTTTATTAGTTGATTTGGAGTAATGTTGGAACACATGGGGGCTATTCCTAGCGTGTTCTTACAAAGTTAGGAGCAATAAATTATCAAACATGTATTGGTTTCCAGAAGCATTCGAACTTGACTTGACTACCTCCACCCAATCTTACATTTTGGCATGCCATTTCATCTGTCAAACCTAGACTAGTCCATCAGTGATGATGATCAGTGACTGCATCCAACGCTTTACACATTACTTGATGATATGAGGCTTGTATGCAGTTGCTTAGCCATTATAACCCATTCCAAAACTCTATGCATTGTTTGCGAGCTAATCTAAAGGCAATACAAACTAGCTCTGAGAGGGGGATAATGTGCAGTGATGTGTCATGATTCATGAGGCTGATATACCAATATACTAACACCTGAGTGCCCCCCTACTTTTTCTTCCCCAATGATATATGCATCATCTAATCATTTTGATTAATAATAATGATGATGATCCAATAAACAATCCACTGTGCACTGTTGTCTTAAAAATTGGAATTTAAAAAAAATTATATATGAAGATTAGTACATGTCTGTAATTTACTTCAAAGAAAAATTTTTCCCTATGGTGATAATACATTCTGGTGTTTATATGTATAAATTGTTTACACCTAGTCTGAAATCCTAATGCATAAGAATCTAAACATGCAATAACTAGAGCCATGTTATGTGTTTTATTGACTATTATAATGTACTAGACCTATTTAAAAGATGAAGAGCTACAGATTGCCATAAATGTGTTCCTTGCTGGAACCTAACTTTTATTATAACGTTAATAGAGGTAATATTAAAGACAGGTTTACAGCTAGTAAAGTTGTCCTTTAACAATTCACTCATTACCATCAGGGAAGCCTGGGTAGTAAAATATTTACCTTTCTCTCCAATCTTCATTGTGGCTGGCGCCATACAATGTTTGCAGCATAAAATCCCAGCCATAACCTGCTCCTGTTGTGCATGTGCAATGTGAATATGATTTTTGCAAATTACCGAATATAGAAACATATATTAGTAGAATTATTTGCGAAATATCACAAATTCGAATATTACCTATGCCACTCATCACTAATAATGACTATGTAATCTTATAGGTTCCAAGATCCTCAGCCTTCCATATCCTCCATTATAGCCCTTTCATAGATTGTAAGCTCTTCTAGCTTCTGTATACCCCTTCATACACTAAAACACTATGAGCTCTTCTGCCTTAGCAATGACGGTTCTACCCTAAAATATTGCCTACCTTCCTTCTGTAGTTTCTATTACACCTTTATAGAATGTAAGCTCTTTCAGTCTCTGTATCCTCCCTGATATCCTCATGGCATGTTCTACCTACCAGTGCCTTACACCGGCATGCTACAGTGCTGACAACATTTTCACCAGGTTCACTTAACTGTTTCTGTGTGGTGGAGATGTGCCAGGAGGGGATGAGTAAAGAAGATTGTTACATTGTGGCTACACTGTTGGTTGCGACATATAGCGTAATAAATGTGTTGCAGTGTTGGGCCTCCAGTTTTGAACCTAGTCCTACTTAATCACTTTTTAAAAATCTAAATAAAATAGAGACCCCCAAAACAATATATATTAGGAATGTCCATTCTATTCTTCCAGTCTTCTATTCTTCTATTCTTCCAGTAAAAATGTTTAATAGAAATGTTTAATACTAAAAGTACAACACATAAAATTACAGCTTATTCAAATTTTCTCGAAAAGACTAGTATTTTAAAAGACTATTTAAACTGTGCATACCAACCATATATCTCTTTTTATTGTATAAATAGCAAAAACGTTAATGACTCAAACTGTGCAAAGGTGAGGCGTTTTTCAATGTACAATATACAATGCCATCGTGATGCTGGCAAAAACTCATCAGAGACTAGATCACTAGGCATCCTCGGCATTGTATTGTGTACATGGCATCCATGACCTGGTTGAAATCCTGCACAAGCCTAACTGCATTTGTTTACATTTGTAAGTTAAGCAGGGGATGGGATCTGCAGCCAAAGCAATGATACGTGGAAGTTAAATAGCATCTCTAGTCTCATTATGGAGGAAAAATTACTGATAAAATGCTGCTCTCCAACTTCCTTGGCATTCCTACTTTACAAAAAAAGCTGACTGACTTCAGACACCCACCAGACCCCAAGAAGCCTCAATAGCCTTAAGAGTGATTAGACCATGGTATGAGAGTTGTAGCTTTGAGTGTAAACAAAGAACCGTACCAAGTCTAGTCCCATTCACACGGCTGGTTGAGAATGAGTACTCCAGGTGTCACCCATAGAATTAACATAGGTGTCAGTGACTGACAATAGGCCGCACAACATGTGCAATCTCTGCTTACAGAGGTGCAGTTGGGGTTTCAGGGTGCTTCCAGTAGTCATCCACCCAAAAAGAGAAAGAGGGTGGGTTAATGTCACTTAACAAAAACGTGCAATGTGTTTATCTATCTTTTAAATACACAGCCTATGTGGGTATGCTGCCATCTTGAGGTTTAGCTAATATGCAGTTTAAAAGAAAGGGTGGCTAAAATTAGGATATGCAGTAGTATAAAACAGTAAGCTAAGAGTGATAACCTCCCTAACAGCAACAACACGAGCAGCAAGAAGGATACCCCAAGATAATTTTAAGTTTAATGTGTGTACTTTTAATTATCATTACAAAATACCCATGTATTTCTTTGGAATGTCTAAATGATATGACAGATTAAGGCATTAAATTTGTTACACGGGGGCCTGCAGGAACACTTGTCAGAGAGAGGCATATGTCAGAGAGAGAGAACTAAAAAACCTTCCAGCCTGACAAACAAGAAATAGGATATCCAGAAAAGATCAACTCTAATGCTAGGCATACATGGCTTGATTTAGTAATAGATTCTAGCACAATGGGACGGGCAAAGTATTGCATGGCTATTGCACTGTGGAAGTGCAGCGGCTCAATTTCGGGCCGCGGTCCAGCTTCCTCGATTTAGAGGAAAGTCAAGTGTGTGCTAGGCTTAAGGGTGTCCATACACAGCTAAATTTTTTAATAGATTCAAGTGCAATCAAGCAATGTGCACATTTACTCTCTGTTTACTAATCTATTACAAAATTTAGCTGTGAATGCCTAAAACTGGGAACGGACATGTACGTAAATATGGATAGCTGACTGTGCAGAACAGACTGTGTTTGGCTCTGTTTTCTCGCCTGTGTCTCTGCCTGCCAGCTGAAGGGGGAAAAGAAAAAACCCGGACCGCTCTGCACAGTGCTTCTGCCCTGTAACAAGAACCCTGGTCCAAATGCACACAGGAACAGGGTCCTCACTGAACCACTTTGCACAACGATTCCAGTTCAATCGAGCGCAGCATGGTGATGTCACCAAGCTGCGATTGTTTGCAGATCGATCGCACGAGTATCGACCCATGAATGGACACCCTTACTGTACCACATTCAAAGCATAGGGGACAATCCCTAAAGAATGCACAATAGTATGACAAAACAAACTATATTGTCCTTGTTAAGGTGAAAGCAGAACAATGTTGGACAGATAAGAAAGTTGGGGCTCAAGGCTGCAATGTCTTTCAGGACAATGCAGCAAGTATAGATACCCACCTGAAAGATGTAATTTCAAAAAGGAAGTTGACCTACTAGGTAATCTTCTGATTTGGCTCAATGGCACTAGAAATTCTTGAATTGGATATATTGCTTGTAAACTACAGGACCATGGTAAGCCCAACAAGTACAGGTGATCTGCCAAAAATTATAATATTGTCCAAAAGTTCCTGTATTTAAGTTATTCAACTTAAAAGGGTGAAACTAACAAATGAAATAGACTGATTATGTACAAAACAAGATATTTCAAGCCTTTTGTTATATCTGTAATCACATGTACATGGCTGACAAATTCTATAAGGCTTGTTCACACGGGAGGTATGAAGTGCATGCATCCAATCAGTTTATAGGGGGTTGACAGGCACAGTGGTTTGTTCAGACAGTGGTTTAAACAGATCGCAGGGTCTTTGAAGGTCAGATCTATCAAAAAGATAACCATCTATGGATGATCAAATTTGTTTCAATGATAAAAAGTTGGGGTAGTGGTAGATTGTTGTACAACTGCCCAAGACTCAAAATGACTACCCAATGATGGAAATTGTACATGTTCAGTCTATAAATGGGAATAACCTCAATTAATTTTGCAAAAAAAAGATTCCAATAAAACCATGATCTTAAGGAAAAAGACAAAACATGGTTTAAAGTCAATATTCTTGTTTTAGTGGGTATAATTCAGGTTATAAAAATATTCAGTATTTACAGCAATAATTTCCTTCTCCTTAATGAATAGGTGATTACATCAATAATGGAAGCCTCTCTTGTAAGTACTTTGAGTGCTCAGCCTGTATTTTCATTGATGGCTTCAAAACAGCATTAAGATGATTTCTGCAAGTAATGAAAGCTTTTCATAAACCTGGGATAATTGAGCAAAAGAGGCTTTTTATAATTGGCATGGCCAGAAAAACATGAGATCTGTCCTGCAGTGACAGCAGCAGATAGAGAAAGTTATCAGCTTATTACATTGTCAATACATGTGACTGATTGCTAAAAGACAACAGAATTGCGGAAGTAGAAAATGATGACAAACTTGTCAACTGTGATTTTAGTTTAGGTTAGTGTAATTATCTATAGTTCATTAAGGATGAACACCAACCACACATAACATAGACAGATCATATAGTATTTATTCTCTTATAAAATATACCTGATGCTGGTGATTAGGAGAAAATTCACTTCAATCATTTTTCTTTCACCCCCACTCCCTCCCTCTTAGGAAATATTTACTTCAACCCCCATAGCAGTCAGCCTGTACCACCTTTTTTATTACTTGCCCCTACTCCCTCCACCCTTCACATGACACCAAGTATGTGTGAGCCAAAAGTGGCATTGTCTGCACAACATGCAGGTCAAAGGCGCTGCCCACCAACTCTTTGCAGATATTTATGAGATCAAAAGATGTGAGGGCCAAAGGCAGTATTGTATGCATAACATACTTGTAAATAGTGGTGAAGTGCCAATGTAGAGCATCACTGTGGGCTTGCCAGGGACAGGTAAGTAACCCCAAGTGTAGCTGGAGATAAGTTTTTTTTGTAAAACCACCTTGCCCTGAGGTACACTACCACAAGGGAGGTTAACATACTTTGTTTACATTCATTTCCATCAGCTGCATTTGACATCAGTGGTACCTGTAATGCAAGTCAACAGACAAACAAATTGGACATGAAACTCAACCTAACTTTCAAATGTGAACTGGCCTACTGCACATAACATAACATATATATGATATTATTATTATTATTATTAAAAGGAATAGTATTGATGTTGTGTATTAGATTAATATGTTTGATATTGCCTGTTATGTTGGTGGTCACCTGTAGGGGCCACTGTTTTATGTTCTATACAACTGCCTATTGTTCCTGTTACAAATACACTTGTTCCTGCTTTTCCTCCATGCCATGTGGCTGTGAAGTGTGTGTCCTTTCTACTACTCTAAAGAAACAATAGATGTAACAATTGAGGGGCCCTAAAGCTATTTTTTACATCCCTTGTGAGAACATATTGCTAACTCCCCCTTCTATCCCTTAGCTGTTTAGGCATGTAGACCCCTTGTACTATGACATGGGAGCAGGAATTAGGCTCTTAGCTGGGTATGCAAGTCACAAAATGGACCTTACACACAGCTTGTCTTCCTTACTGCAATTCTAATTGCAATAGTGGAGGATAAAGAAGTGCCAGTAAACATGAACAACATATTATTTTAAACAAAATTATACTGAAACATAATCCCTGATACATCTATCTAAGTATCCAACAGGAAATCCACAAAACATGTATTGTTTTAATTACTTGTATCAGATTTAGAAGCTACAGGTTTACAAGGCCATGGAACTTGATGCACAAGCTCATGGTCTCAAGGAAAGAACCCCAGGTCTCAAGCCTGCAACTAATACTTCCTACAGATACTTCCTACTGATAATGCAACTAATGCAACTAATACTTCCTACAGATACCTTCTCTCAGTCGGCGGCAAAATCAGCCGCCGCTCGTACCGTGTATGGCAGCCTTAACTGACTCCCAGGCATCCTTGGATGAAGCCTATCCTATAATGTAGAGAATAAACTGCATTAGAAGCTTCCAGTCTACTGCCCAAGGCCAAACAGAATATAAGCCTAGGGAAAAGGATTTACAGAGCAATTAGCTACCTTTAATATAGTGCAGGTTGCCCAATGGTGCCTACGGTGTTGAAGCAACACCCTTGCAGTGTGTCCACTGTAATTGCAGCAAGCTATGTCTACCTGAATGACATTGAATGAATAAGGACATTGTTGCTAGTGTTGATCGCAAATATTCGAATCTTGAATTTCTATTGCGAATATCGACATCGAATTCGCGAAGATCTCGAATATAGTGCTTTATCTTCATAATCTTGAATATTTGAGATTATGGGGAAAGTACCATGCATTGCATTCACAATATGCTCAAAAGTGCTGATTTTCTAAATGAACTACTTCTATGAGTGTTGTCTCATGTGGTGATCACACTTCAGCTGCTATTTCACATTCTGCCACTTGATGTTGCCATGACAACATGCAATGCTTTCATAATATGCACATTAACAAGTGCCGATTTTCGCAATATAGGTAATAATCACTGGAGATCACGCATGGTTGAATTTACTGTGGATATTAGGCAAAAAAAATTTGATGGAAATAAGGCATCAATGTATCATTAATGTAGCGCCTCCACAAATGAATGTGGGGGCGGTACATCGAAAAACATGGACTAGAAAGAACCTCTCTCTCCCACTCCCCCAGGTACAGGTTGGCATACGTGGGCGCACAATATGTGCCCATCGCAACCCCCTGCACCTGGAGGTAGTGGGTCCCCGCAAACAAAAAAACGTTGTGGGTTAACACAAAGTCCAACAGTTGGATCAAAAAGTCACAGAATTCACCCGACAGTCCGCCGGTCCTCGAGAGGAGGCTAGCTACCACAACAGTGCCCCTCAAATGAGGGATGCTGCTGTATAGAGCCTCCACATCGATAGCGACCAGCCGACTGCCGGGTGACACAGTTAGATCTTCCAAAATACGTAGCAGGTCCAGTGTGTCTTTAAGGTATGAGGGCAAGGCATACACCAAGGGACGCAGGTGTGAGTCTATGAATCGACTAACTGGCTCAGTCAGGGACTCACATCCTGACACTATTGGCCTCCCTGGTGGGTCTGTCAAGGACTTATGAGTTTTAGGTAGAGCATAAAACGTAGATGTGCGTGGTTTTGCTACAGTTAGATAATGGAGATCATCTTTGTCAATTAAACGTTGGGAAAATGCTCGGACCAGAATGGTATCCAGTTCTTCTTTGTAAAATAATAACGTTGTGTCTTGGATTGGTAAGTACCATTCAGCATTGGTTAAGATCTTCATACACATTAGTATGTAATTCGTCCTGTTCATGACCACAACGTTGCCACCCTTGTCGGAAGACTTGATGACAACGCCGTGGTCATGCTGGAGGTTAATGAGGGCGGTCCGCTGCGCGCCGGTCACATTTAAGTGTCCAGCGGGCAGCGTACCCCACATCTCCTCGGGTTCACAAGTGACAAGTTTCACAAAGGAAGCAATTGAATCCCAATGTATGGCGTGGCTCTGACCTCATTTTTTGATGTATCTCTTCAGATGGAATTTTTAAGATGCTTTAATAAATTATGGTTTTAAACTATCTACCTGTGTGCCTTTAAAGCCCCATGCACCTCACTGTATTCTGGCTTGTGGAGGGGTTCTTTGTACCCCCACACTACAGGTCCAGTGCCTTATTTCCAATTAATTAGGGGTGTGGCACTTATCCAATGGTCTATATACTATAGTCCTCCCTCCCATTTTTCTTCTGAAAAAAAATTAGATATTTGCGAATATTGCCTATGCTGCTGATCACTTATTGTTGCACACTATTAAAAAAAATTATAAATAATGACTAAGTCCCTATACACCTTAAGATAGATCCATACAATTTCCATTAGATCTACCAACAACTATATAGTATAGCTTCCTCCCTAATAGAATACATCGTGATTGGAAGGTTTAGAAAGGTCCTTATATTACATGGTTTTGGTAGAACAAAATTTTATTGTACTGAAATTGTATAGACAGATTGTAAGGTTTATGGGGGCTTAATACAGAAGCAATATTCCTGGACTGGTAACAAATTAACATGGAAGTTTAATCATCAATATAATGACAAAATGCTAGGATATAATGTATAACATGTGCAATAAACGTGGATGCACATTCTCTATTTCTCATGTTTATTGACAAGTATATCCTAAAATGTGTTTCCTAACAAAGGCAAGGTAAGTTGGTATGGTTTATACATAATAAATGCCGAACACATAATAAAAACATAATAAACACCGAAAAGCTTGTAGGAAGGTATTTTGCTTCTTTAAATAAAGTGAGAATTGCCTATGAATGGGCTTATTGAAAAGTGTCATGATTTGCCACCAGTTACTGGGCATATTTTTATATTTACATCTTTGGTGGCCATATGGGCTACTGCAATTTATTAACCCCTGGAGGACTGGCATTCATATAGTTTACACATGGTGACTGATAAGTCATCAGTATTGCCTGTAGTAGAGGCAGGCTTTTATTTGTTCAGATCAGAGTCAAGGAGATCAGTGAGCTGCACAGGAGTATATTACCGAGACAGGACTAGTAATCAAAGGCAGCAGTGGCTTAGATCTCATACTGCAGATCTAAGTGTATAAGGCATCCTCACATAACGCACCAGCACTATTTTCTCAAGTCATCTAATGGCCCTTTCTCACTATATACATTGCATCACATTTGCGTTTATGCAATGTTCACAGGATTACAGGAACTGTGTTAAGGTTTTGTGTTTAAGCAAACATACTGTGTTTTTGTGCCGTAGCTGAAGTGTCTTCTTCGCAGTAGTAGTGCTAATACAGGGTCTCGTGGGTCAGTTGCCCGTACACTATCATGCTGCAAACATAGCATGTGTTGTGTGAGAGGACCCTAAAACCCCTTATTTAAAGTTTTAATCTGGTTGTTCGTAAAGCTAGGCATACACAGTTCGATTTTAGCACGATCGATCTTTGATTCAATTTTAGATCTTGATATTTTCATCAAACATCGATCATCATCGAATCCAAGTAGTACCACAAGGAAGGTTTGTTCATAATATGACCAAAATCGACAATTTTAGCTTTGATTAAAAAACATAGGAAAGTCCTATATGAATGTGTTCATTGAATACAATCGGCCCGAACAACAAACAAAATGCTACGATTTTAGTTTGATCGGTGTACATCGATGGAAATTTTCCAACATGTCCGATCAATGTTTTGAAACAATTTTCTCGATCAAACCTTGTGTGCAGTTTACGATTTAAGTTTGATCATTGTAAGCTTTGATAGTTTTAAGTCGATCGATGCTAAAATCGAACCGTGTATGCCTAGCTTTAGTTACAATTCACAATGCATTATTACATGCTATTGAAAGGGGATTCTGGGAAGCATTGTATCTTAGTAGTTGTTATATGGTATTTCATATTTTGTCTAAGTAAGTGTGGATCTTGTCTAAATTTCTAGCTTTCTCAATCTGTTTGCTGCATGACATAACAAACACCGTTGGAAATACCCTCAACAGTCTAGCGTCTTACACCAACAGTTTCAATGTGAACGCCTCTTGCTATTAGAAACTTTAAGGCATCTGGCTTTTGCTTACACCAACACAAATTAATGTTTGGCCTCCTCAAATCTTAGCTCAGGCCTATCATCTGGTCCCAGCCAAGCCCTATTAATTACCTAAATGGCACCATGCCAGTAAATCCTGAGTCAGCTTCTCACACTATTCAAATGCTTCCGTCAGTCTCTAGTTGTCAATTAATGAAGAACAAATCTTTAAAAATATTAAAATGTCCTTTCGTTGCATTGCTTCACTAATTTCTATATTTTAACCCTAGTGTGAAAACTGCTTGGAACATATGCTTTTCCTCTATTTAATATATACTTTCATTTCCCTCTTCTACAAATGGCTGTGGGCAATTGATATCCTAATGTATTTTTACTCACGTCATCAGGCAAACATTGAAAGTGGACTTTCAGCAACTAAGGTAGCAGGTCTTAGCTAACTGAATCAAAACATAATGTCAACTTTTATACTGCTGAAGCATAGTACACATAAGTTAATCTTTAATTTGGATCCATTCAAAATAATACATTTAAAGGTGGCCAACTGTGATCTCAGTAAGTATAATCCTGCACAGGGTGGGTTGAGGAAGGCAAGTGTAGGAAGGGGGGAAGAATAAGTGCGCTTTTTAAAAAAATCCCTTATAAATAAACCTGGGGGTGGGCAACCTGCAGACAGTCACAGGACACTGCCACTGAAGCCTGACAAAACATTTCAGTTTATTAAAGTGGATGTAAACCCAATATGTAAAAAATTTAAGTTGTAAAGTTAGAGTTTGACTTACCTCTGAGCTAGTATGATGGTGGATTAGGGCTCCAGGATTCTAAAATAATTTTACTTCCCTGCTGTTTAGTGGATCTGTATAAGAGATTCCATATTTTTTCGCCAGGCTTCCAAGGGTTAACTCCGGGTGCAATATCAGTGGTCAATGGTTTTCTATAGGAATTTTCTTCAATATACTTTGAATGGAAAATTACCCAACAAACATTGCGCTCAGAGTTCTCTCCGGCCATTGCCCGACCAGGAAGTGAGGTGATGCCATTAGAGTTCTTATTAATAATACATTCTGCATTGTAAATTTTCACATCTTTCGGTACTAGAGACACTTGGTTAAAACTTGCATGTAAAACACAATTTATTTCTGTAAATAAAATATCTGTTACTGGATAGTGTGTTTTGACTTGAGTTAGGATGTGCTCCAAATATTGCAGCCCCCAATGATCTTGTCATGTTGCTTTGTGCGTATAATTTTCTGAGCAAATATAAATGCAATACCCCAAATGAGCTGATTAAACGTTTACATGATGTGTGTTTCCCTTCACGGTCAGTAACATGGAATATGTTAAATGTTCTAGTACAAGCTGGCAAAACAAGTATTACCTTCTTCTGTCTGTACGAAATGTCTTCCCAGTGTCTTCCTAAAAGCACAGCTCTCTAAAAACAGAGATTAGATTAATTGAATCACAAGAAGAAAACA
The DNA here is from genome assembly GCA_036250615.1 of Ptychadena robeensis. Classification (NCBI taxonomy): domain Eukaryota; kingdom Metazoa; phylum Chordata; class Amphibia; order Anura; family Ptychadenidae; genus Ptychadena; species Ptychadena robeensis. The sequence continues at coordinate 38,915,030 of CM070034.1, read as the reverse complement.
GCACGTTCATCACGTATGCCAATGTGTAAAATGTCTACAGGATCAAAATAAACATATCTGGTCCTAGAAATCATTTATTCAATCAGTTTTGACAATAGAAAACCAAGAACCAACATCTATACTTTTAAAAAATGAAATATTTGATAAATTAGTATTAACTCTATATTTTCAAAATACATATCCACAAAAAGTTGTAACCCTAGTGCCCACCACGTATTTGGCAATGCATTCAAACAATGCCAGATTGTTTGGGGTTTACAGTACATCCTACATGTTATAATCAGCCAGCAAATGGTTATAAATACCATTACTGTGTTAAATATTTCCAATTTTGAGTAAAGAAGTTTTGGTTTATATTTGTTGTTTCTGTCACTGTAACAGTAAGTTGTAAGAAGAAAAATCATCATGAAGTAAAATTCTACCCTTAAGGTTTCCATACATGGTTGGATGATCAATTTACATTGATTCCTTTCTCTTGAATTCTATGAAAAACAAGTAGAACACAGATATTACCAATTTTACAAGCATTAGATTTTTGGTGTTTTAGCTGTTAAGAATAATTGCTTTTCCATTAGATTTTGGAGGCTGCACACACACCTTTGTCTTCATAAGTGGAATGGAACCCAATTTAAGGAATCAGTTTTGTATCAATTACATTGGATGATAGTACGAGTGATGGACATTAACCCCCCCCCCCCC
>CM070034.1:38903833-38914204 GCA_036250615.1 Ptychadena robeensis | reverse complement strand
CCCGAGTGATGTGATGATGTGATGATCAGGGGGGGCGGCAGGAGATTCAAAAGTAAATTGCACGAGAACAGTTTTTGATCCAAAAAGCTGTTTCAGTGTGATTCCCCAAATTGTGCCCTTTGAAGTTAACCCTACCTCCCATCAGAAGAGAGAGGGTGCAAAAGGGAATTAAAATTTTATTATAAAACAAAACATAAATATCAATACATACTGTTTTGAAATCTTTCATATCAAATAAGTATTAGAGATTTTATCATTCAGATGATACCTTTTATAATTTTTTTACATGCCTACGACATAAAAAAAAATTCCATTAAAGTCTATGGTGCGCTTCGGTACAGTAATTTGGAGCTCTAGGGAGGTTACTGCTAGGCATACACATGCCGATAATCGGCATGTGCCCACATGGGGCGACAGATCCCTGTTGCCCCACTGCTCGGCCGGCCAGAGAACGGACATGTCCGATCTTCTCTGGCCGATGCAAGCCGATGCCATAAGCTGCAATGGAGACGGCGTGCACAGGGGTGCAGGAGGCTGGTAACAATCCGCAACAAAGGCTGAACCTCACTGGGGGTGAACCAGCCCTGATCTACCCTGGCATTCACCAAGGCGATGCAGTCCAGGAGGCATGATCTGGAGTTCAGACTCATGGTCTGGCAATACCAGTCCTTGTCTGCCTTGGCCACATACACGAATGTCCGTACATCCAGCGGGTGCATAGTGGTCACAGCCAAACAAAAAGTCCCAGGAAGCAAACAGGTCCAGCAGTTCAGTTTGGGCTGAGCATTCTGTCAGGATCCTGGACAAAGCGGGCGACCAGACAGGCAACACACACTGACATCCAGACAGAGGTATGTGGTAACAAAACAGATTTAATGTGGACTCACAATGCAGGAACAGGTGCAAATAATGCAGAGTTCAGGAGTGTCCAGGATTCAGGAGAAGAATGGGGGAAAATCAGGAGTAACAGTCCAGGGTCCAGGCTCACACAGGCATAGATATAGAAATTCTTAGCAAGCATGTCTGAATAAAGCACACCTATATAGCCCTAAGGCTAACGAGGCAGGTGTGGAGCACCCAGCCCACACTTGCAGGGAGCCACCTGCTGGTGACTGTGGAACCAACCCATGGAAGGGCAAGCACAGTGCCACCAGCAGGTGGTAACCAGTACAGCCGGGGTCCTCACACTAGCACTTTGAGGTTTGACCCGACCACCCAGTTTCCACCATACCTATATGAAACTTAAAGGTACACTGTACATCCTGAACACTACCTCTTACTTCAAAACCTCTCTTCAGCCATGGCCACTGTTAATTCTGTATCTGTAAAAGATGCTGTAACTCATGTTGTGAAAAATTAAGCTTCCAGAAAAGCATACTACTTTATTCTATTTAACTCTAAATCCAAGGAATGACCTTTGACTTGCAAACAGCAATGTTATCTTTATTCTTTATTTACTTTTTATAATCAATACGTTTATAGAAAAAGGCTTGTTCCTGTCTATGTGGAGTAAAGTTGGCCATACATATCAAATGAAATTTTTTTTTTTTTGTGAATCTAGTAATCCTATTGGGCCAGAAAATGTACCTAAATTCAGTCGATCTTACAATATGTGACAGGTATTTTAGGTGTTTTTATATCTCTGATCACATTTTGGAGCATGCACACCTTTGGAAAGAAATCAAATTTTAGGCAGTTTGCATAAATTACACTGTGTGATAGTACCATCGATCGACATTGAATTAATAGTTGATATTCAAATTGCACAAGATGATGGCATCTAAAATCGATTGAGCAGAAGTTGATGGCTAGCTGAAGAAAGTGTGATAACTGAGCTTCCAGTTCTTGTAATGTAATAGTAATAGAGGAAGCTATTACTAGTAATGTAAATGAGAAGTATGAAGACTGATTTCATATCAGCTTTCCTTCTACCATGTCATGAACTGAAAAGCGATCTTGAAAGCAATTAGCAGGGCTGTGTGATTAAATGAAGAATGTTCTACTTACCACGAGGTCAGTAATGGTAATGTTGAATACTTGAAGTGTGTCATACAGCACACAGTCTAATATTATGGTGCTCCAATACAATATCCACCTAACATCAAAGCTTGTAGTCTTCACAACTGAATAAGGAACTGTGATATTGTAAATGGATGCAGTTTTATGCTAATATCTCACATATGATACTCTTATGCATGTGGAAACAGAAAGAAATCTAACTTGATCTGTAAAAGCATTACATTTTACTTATTATATCCACTTTTCAAATTAGCATGAAATCAAATGAGTTTATAACAAGCATTATCTAAAATAAGCCACTAATATAACTCTATTAAAATAAAAAAAACAAGCTCTTAGGCAGATCACAGGTGCAAAATTTTTTGAATCTTATAGAATATAACAGAATGAACCTTTCTTAAAGTCAAATGCAGATTTCAGATAGCATTGTATTTGTTAAATCTTTATATTAAAAATAAAAAGATTTCGAACTTGCTTCTGGTGAAGTGCTTTTGGTGATATACAGAATTCTCCTATGAGCCCAGAATCTGTAATGATGCTCCCCAAGGGGTTTGCCTGTGACAGTCCATGACAGTCTTAGTAGTAGATACACACCTAAATAAAGGTTCCGGTGCCCCCTATGAGCCCTTTTGAAAGTGATCCTCCTATCACATCGGGGGGGGGGCACCAAATTTAAAAGGGAATTGTTCTGAATAAAGTGATAACTGTATGCAATACCAGTTCTCCCACTTAAAAAGATAAGAGAGGCCTGCCATTTGCATCATAGGTCACCTTAACTACGAGAGACAAAGAATTCCAGAAAACCACATTGTCTGATTTTTAGGCCTGTAACTTACCAACATACAGTGGGGGTAAAAAAAAGTATTTATTCAGCCACTAACTGTGCAATTTTTTCATAGGTCACCTGAACTATGAAAGACAGAATGGGGGGAAGAATCCAAGAAATCACAGTGTCTGATTGTTAAAGAATTTATTTGCAAATGATGGTGGTAAATTATTGGGTCAATATCAAAATTTCATCTCAATACTTTGTTATATCTCCTTTGTTTACAATGACAGGGGTCAACATTTTCTGTAAGTCTTCACAAGGTTCTCACACATTGTTGCTGGTATTTTGGCTCATTCCTCCATGTAGATCTCTAGAGCAATGATGTTTTGGGGCTGTCTGTCAGGATCCGGTACTGAGGGGGCGACCAGGCAGGCAACAAACACTGAGATCCAGATAGAGATGGTAGTGACAAAAACGGATTTAATGAAATCTTGCAGGCAGAAACAAAAACAGGTGCAAAAGTCCCGGGTACAAGGGTGTCCAGGGTTTAGGTTCAGGGACAAGAAGCATGAAGCCAGGGAAAGCATGAAATCCAGACAAGCAAACAACAGCAATAATGAACAGCAAGCGTGGTCTGGATAAAGCACACCTAAATAGCCCTTAGCTAAAGAGGCAGGTATGAGCTCCACCCAGCCCACGCTTGCAGGAAGCAACCAGCTGGTGACTGTGGGACCAACCCATGGATGGGCAATCACAGTGCCACCAGCAGGCGGTGACCGGAACAGCCGGGGTCCTCATACTGTCATGGGGCAACTTAGAATTTCAACTCCTTCCAAAGGTTTTATATGCGGCTAAGATCTGGAGTCCACTCCAGGACCTTGAAATGCTTCTTACAAACCCACTCCTTCATTGCCCGGCCGCTGTGTTTGGGAACATTGTCATGCTGAAAGACCCAGCCATGTTTCATCTTCAATGACCTTGCTGATGGGAGGAGTTTTTCACTCAAAATCTCACGATACATGGCCCCATTCATTCTTTCCTTCACACAGATAGTTCTGGTTCCTTTGCAGAAAAAAAGCCCCAAAGTATGATATTTCCACCCCCATGTTTCACAGTAGGTATGGTGTTTTTGGATGCAACTAAGCATTCTTTCTCCTCCAAACAAGGCGAGTTGAGTTTTCTACTTTGGTTTCTTCTGAACATATCACATTCTCCCAATCCTCTTCTGGATCATCCAAATGCTCTCTAGCAAACGTCAGATGGGCCCAGACATGTACTGACTTAAACAGGGAGACACATCTGGCACTGCAGGATTTAAGTCCCTGGCAGCGTAGTGTGTTACTGATGGCAGCATTTGTTATTTTGGTCTCAGCTCTCTGCAGGTCATTCACTATGTTGCCCTGTGTGGTTCAGGGAGTTTTGCTCACCATTCTTGTGATCATTTTGACCCCACGGGGTGAGATCTTGCATGGAGCCCCAGATCGAGGGAGATTATCAGTGGTCCTGTATGTCTTCCATTTTCTAATTATTGCTCAATTATTGGTACAGTGTGTGAAACCCTTGTGAAGACTTACAGAAAATGTTTGACCTCTGTCATTGCCAACAAAGGGTATAACAAAGTATTGAGATGAACTTTTCATATTGACCGAATACTTATTTTTCACTAGAATTTGCAAATCAATTCTTTAACAATCAGACAATGTGATTTCCTGGGTTCTTTCCCCCCATTCTGTCTCTCATAGTTGAGTTGACCTATGATGAAAATTACATGCCTCTCTCATCTTTTTAAGTAGGATAACTTGCACAATTGGTGGCTAAGTTAACACTTTTTTTGCCCCATTGCTACAGGCCAACAACATAAAAAACAATTCCATGAAAGTCTATGGTGCACTTCTAGTACAGAAATCTGGACCTTAGCAGTGTGCTAGGGAGGTTAAAATACAAATTCAGCAGAAGAAAAATGTTTCTTTATTCTCCTGGGCGTCACACATAGGGTGCATTTTCTTTAAACGAGGCAAGTGGTAAGTGTAACCTGTGGTCCATCCTTACCGAAGCTACTGCTCATGTAAATATTAATATGTATTATATATAACATAAAGCTATGTTTAGATGAACATCTACCCAAATTGCATTTATTATAATAATGTACATGTTCCAAATTCAACATAAGAACAAACCTACAGTCCCTACAAAACTCGCCCTATAATGGTTGTACAATAAATCAGTTGCTCTGGGTCTGCCTTTGGTCAGTGAACAGTTAAAGACTAATTTGCTGGATGTGGAAATATAGAGATTGTATATTTACATGACCAAATATATATATACAAAAATAAAAAATGAGCTTTATACATTTTATTTTATTTTGCTAGTACTGAGTAATGAAATAAACTACTGTATTTTTCGCCGTATAAGATGCACCCAGTTTTTAGGGCAGAAAAAACAGAAAAAAAAAGATTTAATAAGTTTTCACATCAATTGGGTTAATGCAATGAATTTAATGGATGCAATATTCAATTCAGCCAGAAGGGGTCACTAGCAGCAGTACACTCTCAGCTAAACACGTCATACTTTACACTGATCTACTGGAGGAAGAAGGGAGGGGGGGGGGCTGGGCTCTCTCTCCTCTCCCGATGTCACTGATTCTGTGTCCGTGGGGAAGCAGAGTGATTGATGTTCCCACGGACCGGAGAGCTTTAGATGCATGTTCATCTAGCTCTGTCTTCATTGCCCATGCCAGTTCAGGGTTGGCATAGGCAATTACACAGTTCAGATGGGAGAGCCGGACATTGGCTGAACTGACAGCTCCTCCGTGCCGGGAGAACTGGCGGGAAGCCAAGGTGCGACCACCGGCGGCCGAAGGGGTTGCACATTCGGCGTATAAGACGCAGGCACTTCTTTTCCCCCAATTTTGGGTGTGAAAAAGTGCGTCTTATATGCCGAAAAATACAGCATACCACACAAACACTGCTTTCCCTTTAAAATGATTTTGTTTTCTTTTATACATATTCATTGTATAACCTTTTCCTAGAAAGTTTACAGCTTTCCTCATTCCCTACATGTATTTGAAAACAATATATATGAAATGAGAATAATTTCCACAAATCTATGAATGCAAAATCTTTAAGGAAACTAGATGACTGTGACAGGCCAACAGCAATGTCAATTGGTAAGAACTTTGTGTTCTCTTGCTTTGTTCTTTGCTGGTAGTTTAAAGGATGAAAACACAGAACATCAAACTCACACGTGTCAGTAAAACATCTTATAATCCGCTGCCCAAGGTTTAGAAATGTAAATTTGTTAAACTCACCTGCACCCAGAAGAGGAAACTAATGGATAACATACAGGCTAATTAGACTAGACTGAATGTTTGATCACTTGGCAGATCCAGTTTCCTGGGTGACAAACACCTAGCCACACTCCGCATCCCACTATAAATGAATTGCCTGATTCAATTAGCCAGGAAAACATTACAGCTCCAGACAGAAACTCACTACAACAACAACATAAGATCTTTAACTCTTTTTCCCTGCAGGGCTGCAAGAGAGATACTGTAAATAAGGTTCTAGTAACTAATAACCTAAGGCAGCTTGTTCATTTTCTGTCCGTACTAAAGCAACCCAAAATGCTTTGCTACATGATTGATTTAGGAATCATGCTACTTCCTAGCTTTTGTTACTGCTAACAGTACACACAAACCTGTGAAAAGGAAATACACTGCCTGGCCCAAAAAAGTGATGAAGAGAGGCAGATGAAGTGATGCACCCATCATACCTTGTGCCTATTGTACAAGCATGTGGGGACAGGGCTATGATCTGGGGTTGCTGCAGTTAGTCAGATCTAGGTTCAGCAACAGTATGTGCTCCAAGAATGGGGTCAGCTGACTACCCGAATATACGAATTAACAGGTTATTCCATCAATTGATATTTTCCTCCCTGATGGCACAGGCATATTCCAAGATGTTAGAATGTGTGACCTTTCTTCTGGTGGCGACCTTTATTTTGACCAGGCAGTGTAAAAATATATACATAAGTAAAAATGCAGCTTCATAAAGAAATTTTATGATGACTTTGGTGTGGAGAAACTCAAGTTGCATGCAAAGGGTCCTGACCTCAACCCCATTAAACATCTTTTAAATGAGTTCTAGGTCTTTTCCTCTAAATTAGTATCTAACCTCCCAAATCCTTATTTGGCTCCCAAACTCCAAAACTTTATGGAGAGCCTTCTCAGAAAAGTGGAAATGTGAGCCAGTTTCGTATATACAGTATACACATTAACCTATATTCTCTTAAATTAGTTTGGCGATACAGACCTATATATATATATAGCTGTCCTATAAAAAGGACAATGCAGTCAGGACGGCAGCATCTCGTCCAGCGCTGCTACTGCTACTATAGCACTGGACGAGATGCTGCCGTCCAGTACACATCGGGGCTCCAGGCAGCGCATACTTACGGTTTTGTGCTGCCCCGGTGTCCCCAATGTCACAGGCAGGCTGGCAGCATATACTCCGTCTCTTCTCCCCCCACCCCCCCTCCGAGTGACGTGATGACGTCACATCGGGGAGGCGGCGGGAAATTCAAAAGTACAGTGCATGAAATCAGTTTTCTATGTAGAAAACTGCTTTCAATGTGCTTTTATGTACTAAATCTCGCCCAAATATAAAGTCACTGGTGCCCCAGATGTGCCCATATGCAGTAACCCTCTCTAACCTGGTGTGATTTTACCCCTTCCATCACACCAGGTGAGAGAGGATTAACTGCAAATGGGCACATGTGGGGCACCAGAGACTTTATTTGGGCGAGATTTAGTACATAGCAGCATAGCTTTGTGCCCTGATTTTTGTGTTTTCTCATTAAATTTATTTAAAAAAAAAATTTATTTACATAATTGTTTGTTTCAAACATTATTATATTCAGGATGTCTATTAGACCCTTGTACGGACATATTTTGGGAAGATGGTGCACTTTTGGTACAGAAATCTGGACCTCAGCAGTGCGCTAGGTTAAAACACAATAGTTTAATATAATCTCATTGTTAATGCATAAATTTTAATATGGAATTGGCCCTCCTTTTGCAGCTATAACTGCTTAACCTAAGTTTGAATCTTACACTCCCCATACACATTTAGATCATTCTATAGAATTCCCTTTAGATCTACCGTATTTTTCAGACTATAAGACTCCCTTTGTCACAATTGGAGGAAAAAAGTGTCAGCATCTTATGATCCGAATGCACGACTCCCGCATCAAGTGGCTTCCGACCAGCTCTCCTAGCAAGGAGATTAGCCAGGGAGCTGTCAGATGAGAGACGCGGCCACAGCTGGATCTCCCATCTGAACTGTATTATTGCTCATGCCAGCAGAGCCCAGAGCCCTGCTGATATAAACAATGAAGAGAGAGATACTCTGCAGCCTATCCCCCTGCGTCCCATATCCTTCCGATCAGTGAGGAAGATCATTGAGGAGGATGAGGTGTTGTGCTTTGATAGTACTGCTGCTAGTAACATCTACTGGCAATCCATTGCATTAACCCAATTGATTTGAAAACATATATATTAAATATTTTTTTCTGGTTTTCCTGCTTTAAAAACGTATGGTCCGGTAGTCCAAAAAATACGGTATGCAGTATAGTGACCCCCTGATAGAATGCATAGTGATTGGAAGGTTTAGAAAGGTCCTCATACTACATGGTTTTGGTAGAACAAAAGTGGATTGTACAGAAATTGTATGGTAAGGTGTATGGGGTCTTTAAAATTGATGGGAGTAGGAAGGTTTCCTTCACAATTGGTGAAATTGCTGCTTCTGCTGAACTAAGCAAGCAACATTTTTCATGACTTTATTTAGTTTATAAAACCTTTTTATCTATATAGTTTATGCTCTGTAAAGCCCCCCATACACCACATACAATTACCATGCAATTTCTGTACAACCAACTTTTCTTCTACCAAAACCATGTAATATGAGGACCTTTCTACACCTTCCAATCACTATGTATTCTATCAGGGAGGTCACTATACTACATAGTTGTTGGTAGGTCTCATGAAAATTGTATGGAGGAATCTGACGGTGTATGGGGGGCTTAAGACTCATGATATTTTTCTCCTTTATTAAATTTTTGATGTTATGTGGCCCAGATGATCGCACCCACCTTTGCTGAATGTTTTGGTAATTGTAATTTAAGATTTAAATGTCTTTTTCATGTGATGCTTTTCCATGGTTAGTCCCATTAGATTTTGGAAGAGAACAAACATATGATTTGGCATTTGCATTTTGCATTAATAAATTATTTTTCACAGCTTGGCACATAAAGCTTGATCAACCACAAATGAAAAAAAAATATATGACAAATGGTTTTCTTGCCTATTAAACTAAATTACAAGACATTAATCAATGGAATGCTGTGGGTTTGGAAAATAATATCACTTTTAACTTTATATCATAATGATAAGTCTGTTGTTTAAGAAAATGGTATTTACGCAATAAAAAAGCAGCCTAAAGGGTGAAAGAAGACTGTGTGTAAAATTGGTAAATGTATGTCCAGTCAGTGGTAAGGTTTAAGCATAATATCAATAAATGTATTTTTTTCCAATGTAGAGTACAGCCTGGCAGAGATAAAATACGCTACAAAGGCTGGAAAAAGCATATATAACAGGGACATGTTCTCTTTGTATTCCATTCAGTCTGTAATGCCTATTACAAACATGATGTGAATGCTAACTTTGTTTTCCATTAACTTTTTATCCCTTGATGATATTTACACACCATCTGTTCTGTGCATAAAACCTGTGACTCCTACATATTTTCCAGGGTTATTTCCTGCATTATTCAAATAAGCTTTCAAAATATTGTGCATCTTTTCAGCACATTGGTGATACTAAAGATAAGTATACAGTCACAGGATGGGTTTTAACTGCAAATACAGTAAATGTAGAAACATTGTTAGTGACTCAATAAATGCAAATGCTTTGTTCACATGTAATGGCATTGCATAGTTTGGAAGATGTAGGAATTTTAAATGAAAGTCCACCCAAAATAGGGTACTCAAACAAAATGGATATATTGGAGTGGGCATCATTATTATTCAGCTCTCTAAAAGCTTCTAGCACAATGCAAAGTTGGCAAAATTGGACAATTTTCTCCTGTCTTTTGAAATATGCGGACATGTAGAGATATAAACGCATAGACAAACTCCATAAAATACATCACCCACTTACTAAGCTTGTAGAAAGGGATAAGCAAGTTAAAGAAGAAACCAGTATTGTATGTATTAGAGAAGAAGAAGAGGTGTGATGGGTTGCAGACAGGAGACTTGATATTTGGAATCTCTGTAATATATAAGACTTTGGAAAGTCTCTCGCGACACTCTTTGCCAGGAAAAATGGGCAGCTTTACCATGCGACAAGATTAAGAGCCTCATCCACAACTACCATAAAAACCTTAAAGCTGTTATTGATGTTAAATGGCGCAATACACGGTATTAGGAACCCGGGTATGTAAATATATACTCTGGGGTATAGCTCTGGGGTACTGGCTTCAGTTGCATTGAAGCCAGTATTGTATCTGTAAGTATTAAGGTCCCCATAC
>CM070034.1:38890936-38903733 GCA_036250615.1 Ptychadena robeensis | reverse complement strand
GCATGGTCATTTGATGACAATGAAGTATTAGTATGCAATATGTCTAAATCGTCTCCTGAGAGTATATTTCCAATGTGCTTGCAGAGTTGGAGAGGTGTAAACAGAGAGGTGTCAGGAAAGCTGATGAATATAATGATTAGCTACAGAATGCTACAGAACTATGTGGATAAACTCAACCAATATGTTAGTTGTCTTATGCATCACTAAAATACTTTGTAAGTGGTTATGTGGATGTCTAGTCTTTCAAAAGACCAACGTCCTTGGCTACAGGGGTATCAATCACAGTTGCTTTATCTACTGCCTCAGGAGATACCTTAATTGACCTAATCAGTGAGTAATGAACCCGCTCAGAGCTTTCAAATACCAGGCTGCACCACAACTGCATAGGAGGAGAACGCTTGCTGCTTTGCATGGAGAATACATGTGATTATCCCAGGGCAAAACATACACTCAAATGGATCAACCATCCCGTTGGGTGGCCTGGGTGTGTGTGCAAGAATTAAGGAGGCGCGACTGGAAAATAATAAATGTACAGGTTATGCCAAGGAGGCAACGGATACAGCATAAAAACAAAAGCCTGACTCCTCCCACCTTAAGGCATAAGCGCTGCGGCATTTTTCAGGACTTGTGGAAGTGGGGCCAGAGATATATTTTTCCCTTATTCTTTCAGATTAAAGTTGATAGGTATTCCCCCTTTACACAATAGCTCTACTACAGGTCAGTCGGTCAATTACAGCCAATGTACTGGAAAATGCTTTATAACTAGAAACCTAATTTTTTACCAAACCGATATGAAATGTGAATGAAATCATACAAAAGTAAATTACAAATATAAAATGATCCTCCGTATGCACTAAATCATTTTAGTTAGTAATACGTTATCTTTGAGTATAGCAGAGTATATGAAAATGCCAGGATTTGATCTGGTCACAAAGTTTGTAGCTGAAATAGTTAAATGAAAAAACATTTCAGGGGACTTTTATGTATCCAGTGAATTGTTAAGAATCATTACAACATTTCATTTTCTGATAACCAAAATGTCCTGTTCTTCAGTAAAATGAAATGTCAGAATTTAAATAAAAGAGAACTTTTGTGAATTAAGACGGAAAAAAAGAAAATTGCCTATATAAAGTAAGAATGTTATGTTATGTTATGTTAGATGACACATAGGTGGACCAGAATAGCTAGTGCATCTCAGTCATCAATGAGGTCATTGGAAGTTAGGTTTTTTAAACTTTCTCTTGAAGTTTTATACAAGGCAGAGAAGGAAGCAGAACCCACAGGAATGCTCTTCATACCAGTGGTATTTACTGTTTACATGGTTGGTGTTTAGGAACTAACAGGCGTCCAAGTGCTAACAAAGGTTACTAGTATTTGTGGCCATTTATTAAGTGAGTTTGGTTCCAACTGGATTTCACACAAGAGTGGTAATCCATCAAGGCACAAGGTACCTTTTATGAATACGGCATTTATGCCAAACTAAAAAGGCCTCTCAACTATTCATATTATTGAATGCTATCTGTTGTGTTTAACTCAAATCAACTGGACTTGCTGTGTTTATTTCTTGAAGACATTTTGCTAGTCATTCGACGGACTTTCTCAATTCAGAGTGACTGTGTACATGATCTTACTTGAAATATATACTCTGGGGTATAGCTCCAATCCACATAATCTGTTAACCAGCATGGGGTCTGAGCCTCATGGACTCATGGAGGTAGGTGTTACTACATTAGCATGATTGGAGCTGTGATGAGTTAACCCGTACAGGGAGAGATTTTAAAATGGCATTTTATGTGGCAGACAATAGAGAGCTCTGCCTTTTAAGTGGGAGAAACAATACCCCAGAGTATATATTTCCAGTAAGATTGTGTACACAGTCACTTGGATGACACTAATGGTTAGTGGTTTGCTAAAGCTATGTATTGTCAATAAACTGTGTTTACTCTTTCATATCACAAACTACACTACTACTACTACACACATCACATCACTACTACACTAATGACCCTGATCAAAAGTTTGCATTCCTAATACCGTGTATTGCACCGTTTAACAACAATAACTTTAAGTTTTTATGGTAGTTGTGGATGAGGCTCTTAATCTTGTCAGATGGTAAAGCTGCCCATTTTTCCTGGCAAAGAGTGTCGCGAGTGGCTTTCCAGAGTCTTATATATATCTTGGAACACCTTTTTTTTTCCTACGTCTGGTTGACAAGATTGAGACAAACCGGAACCACACAGAAAAGAAACGGTAACAGGGATAACAAATACTATATATTAACATTTTTGCCCAACCATCGACAAACATTTGTTTAACAGGTAAATCCACCCTCAGAACAGGAACCCCTGAACATCAACACAGCAACATAATAAGAAATGATTGCCTATTTATGCCAAAAAATTCAAGAACAACCTAAAGTTTGCCATTTGAAACATACGTGAGTAGCCCGCACTACACCCCTTCTAGCATTCGTTTCATCCACACAAACATATTGCAAAGCACTTATCTTTCTTGTATGCTGCTGTCTTGTCTCAAGGCTGATTCTCCGGGCCGGAATCCTAAACTCACCTTCCGCTTCACAGACAAATCCATACTGGAAAAATGCCAAACAAATCTTTATTTCCATAAGCCCCCATAGATGGCCGATTCCCGCCATACTGTGGGCGACCATCCGCGGTGCGCACCCACAGGTCAGACTAAAGTTCAGTTTGCCGCATACTATAGGGAGCCCACCTTGGAGTGATCGAACCAAAAGAGACGGCTGTTATGGGAGAGGAGGATCACTCACGAATCTGTCCTGCTGGTTTTTTTTGCCCGATCCCTCCGACCTGGCTGGCAGGCAGTTCCTGTGAATAGGAGTCTCTTCCCACCCCAAGTTTAATTGGCTACAATCTGACAGCAATCGTTGTGTTAGTGGAAACACACGGATTCCATGTCAGTTCTGTCCCGACTCCTACAATGTGGTGGACGTCCAACGCTGTGAGGAGTCTGCTAAAAGCTGGCCATAGATGGTACGTCTATGGCCGCTTTACAGAGAACATCTTCTTCACCTCCTCTTGGAAGGGCCCCCTAACCTCTGACGATGTTTGTAACTCTTTCTAATTGACCCCTAAGAGATCCACAAACTCAAAACATTCAAATGCTCGTAGGGTTTCAGCAAATTTACTTTGTTGTCTAGCCGTAGAATCCATCAAGCAGGACTACATGGGGTAGGTCTTAACTGAAAAGCTACAGTTCATGAAGTTGTCAGTTCACAGCCAACATGCTGATGGCTACACCATCTGCAACATTTTGCATCACTAAACCTCAGCCTACTAAAGTGATACATCTTTTCAGAATTCAGGAGCAGAGCAGCATCATTGCCACCCCATCAGATATGTGCAATCCTTTACTAAAGGAAGTTTATACAACCCAATTATAATTAACCTCAATCCCACGGCTTCATTTTTAAACTGTAGTATACTTTATATTATCATGTTAGTTTTGATACACACCCTGGGTTTGATACCAATCCAGCTTAATGTAATCTAAGCGCAATGTCTTATTTTGCCATGGGGGTAAGGCAATGGGTTGAATACATTACAGAACTGATTATGTGCAAGCACTGAGGAGGAAACGGCTATGCTTGTGCATGATGAAATTGATGAACGCTAATAATCTCACATTCCACTTTCATGCTTTTCTATAGTTAAATCAGATTTGAGTTTTTTGCAGCACACCTCTGCCTTTGTATCTGAATACTCCTAAGCAGGCATTGATCTATATATCTGTGATAGCACATAAGTAACAGGAGAACAGGATAAAATCTGAATTGTTCCTTCTCATCTTAAAAAAAATATTCATAAATCTTTAGCACTTGGCACGCTGAGATGCTTTGAGGGTCCTGCATTCACCACAAGAATCAGACGGATTAAAGAGAAACAAGGAGATGATAGTGGGCCAAAGCGATAACATCTCACAACATTAGATCATCTTTGGACACTCACTGCTTATCAGATGTTCTTTAGAGAGATACGGAGTCCCTGTAGCTTCAGTGGCACTAACAACAATTTCATAATCCGTCGGCTGAAATGATTCCCGGTATAGCAGTTGATTACTATACCATGACACAAGGGGTCTATAAAATATTTTCCGAGTTTCACATATCTCAGCATTAAAGGATACTATGAAATATATCATATTGTGGGGTTCAGCGTCAAACAGGTGCTTCCAAACACTCAATCCACATGATGGTATCCTGATTTATGGGTTGCACCACACTGGTCCAAACAAATCACCCTTGGGCAGGGTTTAATAGCAATCAAAACAAACAAAAACGAGTCCTCGAAAAATGGCCAAGCCACCCTGGCTCAACAACCATTCCAAAGATTCTTCCCTTTAGCCTAAGGCAGAAGGTCCACTGGTTTTCCAGCATCAACAGGCCCGGGGCCCCACCCAACCTGTGAGGTCCCACCTTGTATATCTGCTCGAACACTCCAGCAGCAACCCATGTCTCCCAACTTCCATGAGGAGGCCTGAACATCATCAAGGCTTTAACCACCTTTTGTTGAGACAACGCCCAGCTACCCTCCCTGCATGTACCAGACGTCGACAGTTTCCCCTCGCCCAATACAACCACTCCCTCCATAAGATACTATAGTAGTCCCACAAAGAGAGAGGAAGGCATTTAGTGGTAGAATGATTACTAACACTTTGGATACAAATGTAGTCAGTGAACTGCTTGGTAGTAACAGTGTCTATTGGTGTCTACTCAACACAGATAAGGCCATTAATGGCTGAACACTCTGTCACACAAAGTGAAACAAATTATGCCCAATTCGCCATTGTGTCTCTCCCGTGTAGTAATTCCAGGGGGCAGCTGTGAATAGGAAAGTTCCAGCATGGACCACCACGTCGGCAAAGAACATCTTTGTGATCGTCGACTCGTCATAACGACATGACTCAGGCAAAGGAAGATATGACCAACCCCCTGAACCTAAGCCCGCCGACACGCCAAGACCGATACGAGATGGCTGAACAGAACAGGTTAACTAACCTCCCTAGCGTATAGTGCCCGACCCAGTTCGGGCAAGGCCACTGCCAACATCGATACGCCCGAACTTAGGTCTGGCACCTCGTGGGGAGCTCACCTGCTCCGCCGCCGCCTCCATCTTTGCTTTCTTCTCTCTTCTTCTCCGGCTCTTCCGGGTCCCGGGTGATGTGACGTCCACGGAGGCGGGCCCCGGTCGGCCGGTCTTTTTTTTAAATCTTTTTTTTTTAACTGTTGGAGGCTGGATTCTAGAAATGGTCTTTCTATTCAATCGCAGCTCAATTGGAATCCCCTATCAGAAAGCTCGCGCTGATCGTTCCTGATGTGGGAGCATCTCGGCTGCCACGAGCCGTGTCGGAATGCCGAGTTACTCCGGCTATCTCCTGTTAACCGCTTCCTCTTCAGTGACTCATCCGCGGCGGGAAAGATGTAAAGGTAGCAAAACTTTGTCGAGTTGTTTCCTTAGGATTTATTTTTTTGTCATGTCTTGTGTTTACATTTTTTTTTTTTTGAGGATTGGAATTGGACTAAAATGTTTTACCATCCACATCCAACACAAGAAAACGAGGTAAACATCTCAAAAAAAAAAAAAAGGCCATAAAAGCGCTTTATTCTGGATTTTGCCGAATGATAACCATGCGCCATCGGCAGCGGGTCAATCGCCTTGGTGAGCACATGCAAAATGAACGCGCCCACCTGAACAAGTAGCTCTGGCGCGCAGTCTGATCGTAAATCAAACGGCGCCCCGTGGCCGGAATCAGCGCAACGAAACCAAACCGCTGGCCTCTCTGTAGGTGCCCTCCGCCAGCATTTCTACAAAGCTGCAGGCGACACAAAGCCTTCCGCCCGCCCCCATCCGGCGTCGCACCGGTGACAGCCGATGGGGGCGGAAAGGCAAGAACACGTAATCACTTTGGACAGAAATCGCACCTCAGTCAGGAACCGCGCCAGGAGGTTAAAGAAAAGGTCTCGTCGAAGATGATAGTTAAACTGGACCACAGGAGAGTACTCAAACTGATGATACAACCTGAAACATACACAGTCCAAGATAAAAACGGCCTTTAGCCTCCATGACAAAGTATATATTTAGTTTTCTTTATACCCAAACCATATGCAATGTAAGTTTTATGGGTGAGAATGTCTATGACACAGTTAACATGTACCTACTGTATATCCTCCTGTTGTTTTTGCGCTGCATAGGAAACAGTTTGAATCTTGTCAATTTTTTTTTGTTTGTTTTCTGTGTCCCCTTGGGGACATTTTCTTTTACTTGTCCTTTAACTTTTCATCCGAACATAGCCTGTGTTGGAATATATTGCCCTATGTTAAAGTGCAAAAGTTTTCTATATAGTTTAATAGGCCGTGTTCTCTACAAATCTGAAAAGACCTTTTAATTTTCAAAATTATTCCTTTTCTATCCAATGAATGGAAAATGCAACTGCAGGTGTGCCTTTGGACACGTCCAAAACACTACCATGTTTGTGTGCTGAGATAGTGGAAGTTATTCAGTAGTTACCATTAGTTGGCATTAGCAATTTATAGTAACTTAACATACCCAAAATCATGAAAGCTAAAATTCTTACCACAAATGGTTGGGTCATCTGAGGCGCAGAAACACACCCCATGTCTTTGATTTTAATTTGCTGTGCAAAAACTGTACTTCATAAAGATGGCTCAAATCATTGTCCTCTGTATTATCTTGTTGCCAGTTTTTATTTTTTGAGGGTCTTCTAAGTTTTGTAAAAACGTTTGAAAGGTTGGAATTCTGTCTATTAAACATACCCAGAGGCTGTGAATGTACTTTATGTGACCTTGATGCAAACATTTGTCCTCATAATGGCATCAAACAAGACAACAAAAACGAATTCACAGTTATAAATTATAATTCTGTATTTAAACTACAAATGCCCTTGTAACTGTGCTAAAATGTTAATTGTCAGATGACAATTATTTGTTGCTTAGCCCTCATTCACCGTATTGGTTCAGGATTGCGACTCCGCAACTGCCCTGATCCCCCCCCCCAGTCGCTATGAGGGGTAATGGCGCATGTTGTTCAGGCATTTGGGAGGCCTCATATTCCAAACATGCAATGTCTCATGTGCTCCTCAGCAGCTGTGGTTTTATGGGTTCAATGTGTGGTTTGCAACTGCATGGGTGGAGGGGATCTCAGGCTATAACATGAAAGAATAATGGTAAATGCCTACCTTGTCTTTTCAGTTACCTAATTAAAAAACCATTCTGTGTCTAATAATACCCCCATACCCCCCAGATTTTTAGCATCAACAACTAAAATGATCAATTTTTTCAATGTACAAACGGAGATTGATTGATGCAAAATGGAGAATATCTCCGCGGAATAACCATATTTTGATCAATTTTTGTTTGATCGATTTTTTTTGTTTTTTTTTTGATCGTCCTGAAATTGATTATTTAATCTGGCGATTATTTTTTCATTTGGAAGTGCGGGGTACAGAAGGCATGGTCAGGACAAGGGCCTGGTCATATTGAGACATATTTTCAATTATTTTTATCATCTGATTTTGTTATATATTTTATAGATTCAAGCTATAGGCATTGATATTTTGATATTTGTTTTTTGTATATCTTAAACAATAACTGCAGATATACCGGTTCATTGTTAACTATGTGATAGCCAAGGGGTGGGCAAACTTTTTGACTCATGGCCACATTGGCTTCTCAAATTTTATAAAGGGGCCGGACCAAGAGCCTGTAATGGCCGACCTGCCATAGGTGTGCCAATACCATGCATCGCTGACATCACTAATGATGATGTGTAATAGGCGACGTGTAACAGAAATGTTATCATTTTAAATTTCCTGCGCTGAAAAAAAATGCTAATTCCTAGAGACTGCCTGTTGCTCCCATAAGGATGCCGCAACAGTGTCATGATCACGCCACTGTACTGTCCCCAATGCAATGTTTGAACACCTCTAGGCATTATGTGCACTCATTGCAGAGAACAAGCGGAGGGGAGTGAAGGGCCGAAACTGATGCTAAATGGGCCAGATCCAGCCCCCAGGCCTTAGTTTACCCACCCCTGTGATAGCCTCACGCAGTCTGCTCCTGACAGAGCTTAGAGCTGTGGTTCCCAAACCTTCCCTGCAGGGTCCCCCTTTTTTATCGAGTCCCCCTCCCCCATTGAACTACAAAGTTTCAGATTGAGGGAAATACAACTCATGCACCTTTATTTGGTTTTCACACCAATCATACAGAAACATTTATCATTCAAAGAGACACACACTAGTGTTGAACTCGAATATGTGAATATTTTCAATATCGGCTATTCGAGAATTTATGAATATTCACAGTTTTGAATATTCAAGATATTATGCACTGGCAAGCTGATGGCCATGCATTGCGATAATATAAAGGGACCATTCATTTTGAAGAATATATTATATTATCGCAATGCATGGCCATACATGCAAGTTTCATGTTTACAAATATCAAATCCAATATTGCCAATGCCACTCATCACTAACATGGACACACACAGAGAAACATAGAGACAGACACATTACATGCAATCTATTTACTGTCTGGAACTATGTCCTCTATGGTTTGGTCTTGCTTGTCCCTCCCTCAGCCCCCTTGCTGCGCCCCTTCTTGGAATACCTGCACACACCCCAACTTAGGAACCACTGGCTTTTGAACTGATGAACTGATTTTGTGGCTGTTCTGGCACTTTGTTTTTAAATATACCCTTAAAATGTTCACATTTTAAACTCTGTCCTATATAATTTGAATTTCCATTCATGACTTTCCAAATGATCCATATCAATTAAATCTTTTCAAATTGAGATAACCATCATTGGATTTTTAAACATGATCATTTCTGTTTTCAATAAGCTGTAATGCTGCATTTGCAGAGATTAGCATTTAATATTTTTACAATAACAGTTGTCTAGAGAGAAAGTTCTGAAATGTCAATTTGTGAAATGTTCTTACAGTGACATTTGACTGCTGCATGTACAATACAAAAAGCCAAGGGATATCTTTGTATGGAAACATTTTTTTTCATGACAGCCCTTGGAGGACATAAAATAAAACAGTACAGAATGTTTTAAATGACAAAGCTATAAATGATAGAGGCATTCTTGTACAGTATGTTGCCTAATAAAAGTTTTCACTATCACTCAACTGCAGTTGGGAAGAACCTGCCTGCAAATTGTTTGTGACTATTCTAATACTTGACTAATTATATTTCTTTTTTCTTAACCTCCTTGGCGCTATGCCCGAAGCCAGTTCGGGCGCAGTTTGATTGTGAATCAAACTGCGTTCATGCCGGGATCAGGCACAGGCGCCTGTTCTCTGTGTGCCTACAGCTCTTCTACAGAGCTGCATACACACTGAGCCCCTCCGGCCCCGTTTCTTCGGCATCATCGGTGATGCTGAAGGGGGCAGGTGGGGGGGGGGGCGGCGCCGTAGACCTCCATGTTAATGGAGGGACGCCGCTCTTCTCCCCACACACCACCAGCGTCTATTTGACACCAGCGGTGTGTAGAGGGCTGGGCAGAGAGTCGGCAAAACAGCTTTTTGTGCCATAAAAAATGGCACAAAAAGCCCAAAATGCCAAGAAGGTTAATATACTGTATAATATTGTTTAACATGCACCACAGCTGCACACATTTGAATGTAACAGTCCTCTCAAGAAGTGAGGCCATCTATCTGGCCCATATCATATGCAGCCATCCCTGTTTTTGAGAGGTTAGGGGGAGAGGTTAACTATTTAAATTTGGATTCTTTTTAGTATTTACTTTTTTTAATTGCCATTGAATGCTTTTTAGGCTAAGTTAAGGCTATGCATTTGCCTTGGTCATGTTAAAGACAAGTAAATATTCAAGCACATTGTTCACTCTTTTGTAAACTATACACATATGCATTTATCTTTATTCTACAGGTACTACCTTTATTATCTAAGTACGTATTTTTAATATTTCAGCTCAACTGATTACAGAAATGTTGAAGATACAGTGAGGTATTAGAAATCTTGTAACACATTTTTTTCCTACGTTCTGGTTGACAAGATTGAGACAGAACAGGAACCACAAGAAAAGAAATGGTAACAGGGATAACAAAATCTATATATTATACATTTTTTGCCCAACCATCGACAAACATTTGTTTAACAGGTAAAGTCCACCTTCAGAACAGGAACCCCTGAACATCAACACAGACAATAATAAGAAATGATTGCCTAATTTATGCCAAAATATTCAAGAACAACTAAAGTTTGCCATTTGAACATAGTGAGTAGCCCGCACTACACCCTTCATAGCATTCGTTTCATCCACAAACATATTGCAAAGCACTTATCTTTTCTTGTATTGCTGCTGTCTTGTCTCAAGGCTGATTCTCCGGGTGCCGGAATCCTAAACTCACCTTCCGCTTCACAGACAAATCCCATACTGGAAAAAATGTCCAAAACAAATCTTTATTTCCATAAAGCCCCCCATAGATGGGCCGATTCACGGCCATAGCTGTGGGCGACCATCCGCAGTGCGCACTCCGGTCTAGCACATAAAGGTCAGTTGCCGGCAACTATAGGGGAGCCCACCTTGAGGATCCGACCAAAAGAGAGGCAGGTAGGATCACTCACGAATCTGTCCTGCTGGTTCTTTTTTTGCCCGATCCTCCGATCCTGCTGCAGGCAGTTACTGTGAATAGGGAGTCTCTTCCCCCTCCAAGTTAATTGGCTACAATCTGACAGGAATCGTGTGTGTTAGTGGAACACACAGGATTCCTGTCAGTTCTGTAGCCGACTCCTCACAGTGTGGTGACGTCACCACGCTGTGAGGAGTCTGCTAAAAGCTGGCCATAGATGGATACGTCTATGGCCGGCTTTACAGAGAACATCTTCTTCACCTCCTCTTGGAAGGGCCCCCTAACCTCTGACGTGTTTTACTCTTTCTAAGTGACCCCTATATAGATCACAAAACTCAAAACATTCAAATGCTCGTAGGGTTTCAGCAAAATTTACTTTGTTGTCTAGCCGTAGATCATCAAGCAGGACTACATGGGGTAAGGTCTTAACTGAAAAGCTACAGTTCATGAAGTTGTCAGTTCACAGCCAACATGCTGATGGCTACACCATCTGCAACATTTTGCATCACATAGCCTCAGCCTACATAAAAGTGATACATCTGTTCAGAATTCAGGAGCAGAGCAGCATCATTGCCACCCCATCATATATGTGCAATCCTTTACTAAAGGAAGTTTATACAAACACAATTATAATTAACCTCAGCCACGGCTTCATTTTAAACTGTAGTATACTTTATTTATCATGTTAGTTTTGATACACACCCTGGGTTTGATACCAATCCAGCTTAATGTATCTAAGCAATGTCTTATTTGCCATGGGGTTAAAGGCAATGGGTTTAATTACATTACAGAACTGATTATGTGCAAGCACTGAGGAGGAAACAGTCTATGCTTGTGCATGATGAAATTGATGAACTGCTAATAATCTCACAATTCCACTTTCATGCTTTTCTATAGTTAAATCAGATTTGAGTTTTTTGCAGCACACCTCTGCCTTTGTATCTGAATAATTCCTAAGCAGGCATGTGATCTATATATCTGGATGAAGCACATAAAGTAACAGGAGAACAGGAGATAAAAATCTGAAATTGTTCCTTCTCATCTTAAAAAAATATTCATAAATCTTTAGCACTTGGCACGCTGAGATGCTTTGAGGGTCTGCATTCTCCACAAGATAGACTTGATTTAAATAGAACAAGAAGTGATAGTGCCAAAGCATAACATCTACAACATTAGATCATCTTTGGACACTCACTGCTTATCAGATGTTCTTTAGAGAAGTAACTGGAGTCCCTGTAGCTTCAGTGTTACTAAACAATTTCTAATTCCGGTAGGCTGTTGATTACTATAATGTATTTTACAATGGGGTCTATATAAATATTTTCCAGTTTACATATCTTAGCATTAAAGGATACTATGAAATATATATATTGTGGGGGTTCAGCTTCAAACAGTGCTTCCAAAACATCAATCCACATGATTGGTATCCATGTTTATTTGCACCACACTGTCCAAACAAATCACCCTTGCAGGGTTTAATAGCAATCAAAACAAAACAAGTCCTGAAAAATGCCAAGCCATCTGGCTTCACACCATTCCAAAGATTCTTCCCTTTAGCCTAAGGGAAAGAAGGTCACTGGTTTTCCAGCAGCAACAGGCCCGGGGCCCACACACCTTGTGAGTCCCTTGTATTATCTGCTCTAACATCCAGCACCATGTCTCCAACTTCCATGAGGAGGCCTGACATCATGGCTTTAACCTCTTTTGTTGAGACACGCCCAGCTACCTCCCTGATGTCCAGACAGTTCCTTCCCTCCCATATAAATATATAGTATCCCACAAAAGAGAGTGAAGTCTTTAGATTGTAGTAATTAAGACTTTGATACAATGTAGTCAGTGAACTGCTTGTATAACAGTGTCTATTGGGTGTCTACTCAACAACATATAGCCATTAATGTCTAAACCTCTGTCAACAAAAGTGAAACAAATTATGCCCAATTCGCCATTGTGTCTCTCCCGTGTTAGTATTCCAGGGGGTCAGCTGTGAATAGGAAGTTCAGCATGGCACCTCGTGGCAAAGAACTCTTTGTGGATCTGAGCTCTTCATAAAGCTGATCAGGCTAAAGGAAGATTGCCAACCCCCTGAACCTAAGCCGCAGCACGCCAAGACCATACAGTGGCTGAACAGAACAGGTTTAACTTA
>CM070034.1:38867165-38881892 GCA_036250615.1 Ptychadena robeensis | reverse complement strand
CCTCTTTAATGTGGCGCCCTAAGCAATGGCTTCAACTGCCTATCAGTAAAAACGGCCCTGTTGACTGGCTCCAGTTTCCCAAAAAACTGAATCCATCCAACAAAGCCTATTGATCAAACAGCAGTAAATAAAGCAACTTTTCAGTAAAGCCGGAAAAAAATGCCATGTGGCCTTGGAAAACTAGACTTTGGCAACCCAATGTTAAACTATCCCTTCTAAAAACGAATGCAACCCTTGCTAAAACCTGCTTTTTATGGTTTAAATTGAAATTTTTGATCTAAAAACTGTTACATGAATTACCAGTAGGGGCCCATACAGTGATCAATATGTGCACGGCCAGGTAGAGAACTTTAACAACCAAGAACCAATGAGAGCACTCTTCTATGTTAATGTCACCAATTGGTGCATCAATTGACAGCTGTTTTTTAACTAATTGATTTCTGATATATATGTAGCAGCGGCTGCCCTGCGTCGCTGCCCCCCTACTTAACGGTGCGGGCCTGGGCATCGTATTTAGCGATGATTACTGTTTCGCCCAGACCTGCTCCAAAATTTACCACTCAGCCCTGGTCACAGCATGGGATTTAAGAGATTGGTCATGTGTCCTGGCTGACCAATCGTGGTCATTCTACAGGTATAAGAGTGGCTATGCCCTTCTCACAGGTGCCTCAGTGTTAAGGTCTTTGTGTCCTGCTAAGGCTTTGGATTGCTATCTGTGTTCCTGATATATGCCCCTGTTCTGAGACTCTGCTATGTTTAACCCTTGACTGTCTGCTTTGACTCTTCTGTTGCCAACCCGGAATGCCAGACCTGTACCTGTGCTGCCTGCCCTGATCCATTGCTTGCCTGACTATGTCTCTGCCTAGTCCATCGGTCCTGCATTGTGGATTGTTGTCTGTAGTTACAACATGGCCTGCTGACAATGGCGGTGCCTCTGATATCTTCTCAGGTGTCTCCTGATCCTCACAGACTAGCTGCCCCATGTGCCTACGCACCCTCAATAGGTAGCGACCTGGTGTACCCCTCAGAAAAGTGTCTATCCTACCCTATGTGGGTTCAATTACACAACAGCTTTAGAGGAGGTAGGACTCATGGCACAGTGGGTCCACACCTGCTTGTTTTTTGTAACAACATAGAACTCCATTTTTATCAAGAATTAACCTATTTTCAAGAGATTTACCTTGGATAAAAATATTGTATAAACCCAATGCATAAACATTTGTTTTTTATCTGTTCTTCTTAAATAAAAACAGCCAGACCACAGAATCTGTACAAGAGTCTAACAGTTTGGGTTGTAGTGTGTACACATTTAGGTTTTGTTCCCTTCTTCTTAGAAAAGTGAACAAATACTGATTGATCTCTGAGATTTCCAACATATTTGAAGCATGATAATGAAAGATGTTTGCTGATTGGTAGCATTGGAGCACTGCACTGTGCCCATTATTGTGTAATGTGAATTCTCAGCTTACAACTTTGGGAACTAAAATAAACGTCCCCTCAATTAAACTTGTACAAAACTTTTACCCACTCACATTTAGAAAAGAATGTACAACATTTGTTCAGCATTTTAAAAAAATGCCCTTGAGTCATAAAAAAAATGACGATGCCAACCCAGACTTCTAGAAGAGTAGAATGAACTTTGTTACAAATGCATAATTGTATTTCAGAAAGTTTTTTTTAACCGCTCAAAAATGTTAATTATAGTATGATTAAAGCAAAAATAAACATGTGTTACTAATCAAAAGGTTTTGTCTTTACCTGTAAAATATAATTAATACAATTCATTGGGAGCCTTAACCCATCCTCTTTATTCATGAGGAGGCTGTTGCCTATTAGAAATATTGCTTTTGCTATTTAAAAATGTTTTCCTAATACACTTGCTTGAGGCTAGGGAAGTACTGAAGGCGCTGAATCTTCATGACAAGCATGCAATTTGATTTCCCTTAATACAGGATTCTGTTAAATAGACGATTTGATCTTCTCTTCTCCGGGGTAGTGAAAACATTTGGTTTTGACAGAAGCTAAGCTTATAAGTGGAAGGAGACGCATGGGAGGGTTCCTCTACATGGAGGGTACCTCTAAATGTTTTTTTTTACTTCTGTAAACCATGGAAAAACATGGCCATGGAGGAGAGCTGCTCCTGACTTCTGCTCCTGCTCACACAGTCTGCAGTCAGACCCCTTCTTCAGTCTGGTATTTTTATGATTTATGAGCTTGATGAGAAAACATAATAGAGGAGGCAAATCATTGTCTATCCCTAGCTGTCCGACCCAGCTCTGTGTGTCTGCCCCTTTTTGTCTGACCCTGCTCTGTCTGTCTGTCCCAATCTGACCATCCTCATGTCTCTCTGTCCCTACCTGTCCAACCCAGCTCTGTTGTCTGTCCCTTTTTGTCTGACCCAGCTCTGTCTGTTTGTGCTTATCAGATTCACCCTAGCTCGGTCTATATGTCCCTATCTGTCTGATCCAGCTATGTCTGTCTGTCCCAATAAGTCTAACCATCTCTCTCTGTCCCCAGTTTTCTCTCTCTTTCTCTCTCTCTCTCTCTCTCTGTTTAACTTGTTTTTGACAGAGCTTTAAAAGTAAAGTATGCACAGTTATGGAATATTGAAAGAACATTCAGTGAAAAAGCTTTAATCTATTACAACTATGTTTTGTAAATGTTTTTCCAAGAAGGGAAGAGTACAAATCAATAAAAACAAAACAAAAATACAAGCCAAGGAATATGCCACAAAAACATATTTAACGTTACTAGCACAACATTCAAAGTATTCATTTGTGGATCTTAGGTGTCAGTCAGTTCTCGATATATGTACAAGATTGGGACTGTAGGTTTATGGTTAAGTTGAATGTGTATGTAATATGGAACAGGTATATAATTTTAAATAATGCAATTTGGACAGAACATTTTATTATTATCATCATATATTATATTATTATTGACATGAGTGTTAGTTCGGGTTCAGATGACTATGTACCCCAAGTTACCACTTTCCACATACTAAGATGGAGGAGCAGCTGCAGCTCCATTTTAAAGTATCGTTTGAGTATCGAGTAAGAGTCGTTCTTAAGTCAGATATCTGTAACTATGGGAATACTGGTATACATTACAAATGACTGGCCAAACCAATAATCCTGAGATCAACTTTTTGTCTATGATACCTGGATCCCTTAAATTATTAAAGGTGACACATTGCGATTTTTCTTGATTGTAGCCAGGAGGCTTATACCTAGGCCTTGGCTATCTATATCTCCACCATCCATAAGTAAATGGCTTGCTGAACTAGAGAGCATTAAATATCTTGAACAACAGATAACTGAAGAAGAGGGTCATCACAAAAACTACCATAAAATGTGGGTTGTTATTTTTTACAGCTTCCTCTAAAATTCATCCTTTTATAAATCCTATTTATAATTTCATGTTTATATATCTCTCAGGTCTTTCCCCAGTACCTTATTTTCTTCATATTGTTGAGCAAATCCCTTATAGAGATATAATCTGTGTACAGTGTACTAAGTAAGTTGCCATTAATCTTCAATGGTCTTATCTATGATTCATATAATAATATCTGATACAAGTCCAGATCAGTAGTGGACCATTTGCTATGATAACTATAGTGTCTTATATTACATTATCTGGTTGTTTGTCATATTGGTTTGTGTCACGGGTGAATCACAAGAGCAGTGGACCCACTGTGCCAACAGACAAGCATAAAGCAGGGGGCAGAGTCTCAGGAGCCCCACGGTATTCACCAGAGCACCCCGCAAGGAGTTATGTATTTTGCTGCGGGGAGCCCCCAGGTTTCGGTCCCTAGTTACACTTACTGCTAGCTGATGACAGTTCCAAGGCGAAGTACAGAGTTGACAGGCAGAGAAGTAGTCAGACAGGCGATAGTCAGGGCAGGCTGCAAACAAGGTCCAGGGGTTGTTAACAATAAGGCAATATAAAGAAGCAGAAACTGTGGATCAGAGACTTAAATATCTCTTTGTTTAGGCAACTCCCTGTTGCCTCAGACTTCTTTATATATAAGGTCAGGAGGTCAGATTGAAAAAGGCTCCAGGTGTGTGATAATGAGCGGTATCCGGTATCCTCCAGAGGGAGAATGAGCCACGTCATGTGCCACAATCACTTTCACCAGTAGAGGGAGCTGATCTATGAAAGGTCCGGGCCCTTTGAGGTTTTGGAGGAGACACAGCAGAACTGGTATAGGGCGCCACTGCAGTTACAGATCACTGGGTGACACTGCATTCTGTGACAGGTTTGTTTTATGCTATTGATTCTTTTACACTTTCTTACAAATAACGTATCAACAGAAGCCAGAAATTGCTTTCAAATGAGTCAATTAGTAAGATTGCAATATGTGATTTTAAAATGAAATGAATCCATATATAGGTTTTTATATAACGTTAACCACTCATAATTTTGCAAAGTCGAGTCATCAGTCACTAATAACTCGTGGTCAGGTCAATTAACCTTGATTTAATCACACAGACATCACCTCCCCTTTCCTCTCTGCCAATATTGACAGAGAGAGAAGGTCTTGACCGTCATTCAGAGGTAAAGAATGCATGCGTGCATGTCTTGTGCTGCAGTTTTGTTTGGGAGTAGAGAGTATTTTCAAGGTGTACAGGAACAAGTATATATAAGAAAATCAAGATTGCAAAACATTGTGCTTCACTCTCTCATTGCTGTCTTGCGCACACACAAGGGGGTGATTAGCCTACTCCAAAATGAACTAGTCAGCTAATTGTTAATGCTCTAATATATATGTATATTACCCACATATCAAAATGTTTTTTCTGCACAGACTGCCAACAAGTTTATCTACAGATCAGCATAAGAAACCACTCAGATTTCTACACCTTAATGGCTGTAAAAAAGCAAAAGGCTGGGAATTGCCATGGGTATCACTTATTTGACTTTTTTGCCCTTCTTGTTGGCACGGCAGAATACGTGACTAGCTCCTTATGTTATCATCAGAGATGACAAGAGGCGTGTGCTAAGTCCAGAAGTGGTACCATCTTACTGTCTCTATAACAATTATATTTATTGAGATATTTACATACTGAGCTGATTAGTTTGTGTCTTTAAACTCTGACTGTTGAGCTTAAAACTGTAGATGCAATGAGTACAAAGAAATTATTTGTCTTACAATAATATGATTTTAGTTTTTCAGCACATAACAACACAAAAAAAAATCTTTTAATTCTGCATGTGTGAACTTATTACCAGTACAGCCTAGAAAATGTGGGAAAGGTGCCGTTTGGCTATGGAGTTGACAGGAAATAATAAATAGAATTTATTAAAACAGGATATTAGAGCTAAAAGGATTCCTCAGTTTACGTGGGTCTTGTTATGGCCAAAAACATACTCTAATTCAACCACATTTATGAGTTTTGTTTTTATGTAAACAAAACATTGTTTGTATAGACAAGGTGTACACCATGTGTCTCATTTGTCAAGGGACATTCCCACTTTTCGACTCAAAAAAAAGTGTGTGTGATTCTAAAATACTCTAATCATCTGTGTTAAGCATAATAAAGTGGGTAAGTTTCCATCAGAGGTAGATAACTAGAGTAGAGAGCTGAGAATCCACTATGCATTGACGTTGCTCATATTATCAGCTGCCATATTGCAGTGACACAATATGTTCCCATCATGTTTCATCTGTTTTCCTGTGTAAAAATGTCAGACAAAACAGCACATAGTTGCATCTTGTTTAAAGTTTTTGAAAAAGGATCAAAATAATATTAACAATGGTTCTAAACGAAACACAAATGTAAAACTTTATTCACTGGTGGTCAGTTAAGTGCCACCTCCTGATTAGTTGGAAAATGTTACTTGACAATTGTAATTATTTTTTGCCTGGAAGCCCCCCTTAATACAGAACTCCCTGTGCACATGCATATGATTATTTTATATATGTTTTATATTAAATAAAAAAAAATGGAGTCCCTCCCTAAAGACTAACCGCATCCTTTTTGGCATAGGGTCTGGTATGCCTGAAAAGGGGGGGACCATGGACAGCATGCCCCCCCCCCCCACCAAGCAATACTAGGGATCTTTGGCAAGCTTGGGTGGCCAGGGAACAGGGGGCAATGAGCATCTTCCCGTCCAACCAGGCCATATCTCAAAAAGGGGAAAACCCCTCATTAGGGTAGGGGGCCTCTTTCCCAAAACCTTGCCCTGGTGCTGTGGGGTGTGAACAGGAGCTAGTGAGAATACAGGATTTCACTTTTAAAAGTTTAAAGTTTGTTAAAGTTTGCTCCTCACCCTATGGAATACATAGAGAGGTCTCCTGCACCCCTTACCCATTCCCATAATTATTATATAGTCTTAGAAATAAAATACAGACACAGAAAACATATTTTATTAATTGCTACCATTCTGCATACTTCCTGCACTTGTTATAGCTTGGGGGGGGGGCATGCTGTCCATTCCTCCCCTTTCCAGGCATACTACTAAATTTGGGTCTAGTTTTTAGAGTAGAACTCCATGCCTTTTTTTTTTCATTTAATGCAAAATATATATAATAAAGCTTCATTTGCATGTGCACAGGTATTTAACATGTAAAACAGATGTCATAAACTCTGTATTCTCTTTGAAGACAGATTCTCTTGGCATCTGACCTGAAATCCTGTGGGAAATCTAGGAAAAGTGTAAACATTCCTATTGAAGTAAATAGCAGTTTAAGTTAGCATAAAAAAACCCAAAAAATTGCAAGCAGCATTCATGAGAATCAGTAAAATGCCCAAAAATTCAGGCTGTGTGACTTGTCAAAAAACACCCCTCATGGGGCTTAATGATATTTCAGATGCCAAGGGTGATCTTGCACTCTAGTTTAGTTTGTGGACATAATGTACCCATTGTGAGCTGGTCGCAATCTCCTTTACTGAATAATACATTTTTGGTATGTCATGGAGAATCTGGCACAAAGTGCTGAAACTGTCACACAGGGCTGGAAGTGCGCAATTATCTATTATGAACACATTTCACTGGAAACACCTGAATTTGGGAATTTGGTTGGGTGCCCCAAACACTTTGAACAAATATGAAGATATACTGTGTATTATAAAATGTATGTATCAGACTAATTTAATAAAAATATTCTTTATTGTATAGTTTTATTATAATTTAGGTGCACTTAATTACACTTATTCATGTTTTACATGTGTGATATGGTAATTGCACATAAGTTAAATAAATAAAAAAGTTTAAAAAGCTAAAGTTGACCTTGCTATCAGAAGCACCATGAAGCATCACGTATCCTGTTCTAGTGCCAGTGACACATCCATTGAACACACATTCTACAGTAAATTTCCATTACACGCTTGCTTGGCGATTGATGAAGTTCCTCTTAGCTACATCCATTCCCATTAGCACTCATAATGATTAATATTTTTAATGCTGCTGACATGGCTTTATAAAGTGCACATTTACTCTATCATGAACTAAACTAATGGTAGTGGGACTGCAATTGGAAAATTATCAAACCAAAGTTTTCATTTAAAGGGATACCTTACTTTAAAACCCAAACCTAAACTTACTTCTGACTTTAGTGCTTAGGTACAATTTGTTTATATTAAATTGTGTAAAACCCATGTAAATACATTTTAAAAATACCCGATTCCAGGGCTCAACTTAGTCCTGGAATGACAAATCTCGTTTTTTAGGGTTGGATAAGTCAGGTATTGTTCTAAAAATGTATTTATTAGGTAAATGGACCTACACAATTATCCATTTACCTAATAAAGACCTTTTACGAAAAATACCTGACTTATCCAGTGCCTCAAACCCTAAAAAAATTGATTTGTTCTTCCAGGACTAAGTTGAGTCCTGGAATAGGGTATTTTTTAATGTGACATATAATAAGGGGATGGCACAAAATTGATGAGTTTAACGTTTGTGTACTACTCACATGATTAGAGGATATTCATGTAAATACATTACTGTTATCCCTATACATACTAAGAGTTTACTATATGGCCATTGTCCAAAATAAGAGAAGTAATATTATGTAAAATACAATATTGAGGGCATTTTTTTGTTGTTTTCAATAAATTCTTATTATTTTTAACTGAATATTAGGAGTAGGAGCAGTTGAATGTACATGATACAAAAGAAATACACTTGTGCAATTGTTTCGACAATAAATCAGGGAATTCAACTAAAAACAGCAATGGCAAATGCTTGATCTGTGTCACTATTGAGGGCATTTTTTAGCTCTAAATTTGCCAAAATTTTGTATTTAGGAATTTCAATGCTTAGTACATATTTAATATCAAGCATGTTTTGTCTGTTATTATATTTGCTGAAGATGTCAATAGAGAGCTCAAGTTCAAAAAAAGATTAGCATATTAGAGGTTCTACCTCTGCACTACTTAGGGCAAATGCTTGGGTTTTTTAAGCTTGGGAAATAAGCAGCATTTCTACAGACCTACCGACCAAACTTTCTCTAGCTCTTTTGGCTGTAGGTAATCCATGCTTCCAATGCATGTATATTATGATTTGGCGTTTTTCAACCTCCAAGTAAATGATCCATAAACGTAACCGACTGCCAGTCGGTCTCAGGCTGTACCCCGATAAGACCTCCATGGGGTCCTAATCTAGACGACCTGTGATCGCCTGCACTATTTTTCAGTCGCTTGCAGGCAGTCACCTCCCACACGGCTATGGGAGCGCAATGTCGTTTCCTGAGGTGCTGTGGGCTGAAAGTGTAAATCAGTGACATCAGCTAACAGCCAATCTCTTGCGAACTGTGACATAAACAGCAAAATACCAACTCCCCTGGTGGTCTCCTCTTCTGTGACGTGTTTCACCTCTCAACCCCTCTACAAATAAGACATGTGGTTAAGGGGTCAAACACGTCAGAGAAAACCCCTATAAAAAGTCTTTGTTTTGCTGTGTATATCATAATTCTTAGTAAAGGAGTTGGCCTTTTTATCTGGAGTGCAGACTTCTATATGGGATTCGTGTTTAAGAAAGCAGAATATTAAAATCTGGGAAAATACATGCATTTTTTTTGAATTAAAAGGTATGAAGCACTGTCATACCTCTTCCCTGTGCCCCAACAGTACTTGAGTAATACTATGAACAAGGAACTATTTATGTGCAACTGAATTATTTTTGCCAGGGTTCTGCTTAAAAAAACACATAAATAAACAATTTATTAAATAAAAAATAAACCACCAGAAAAGTTAAAATTGTATATATCTATTGAGAAATATAATATAGATAGATAGATAGATAGATAGATAGATAGATAGATAGATAGATAGATAGATAGATAGATAGATAGATAGATAGATAGATAGATAGATAGATAGATAGATAGATAGATAGATAGATAGATAGATAGATAGATAGGAGAGATCAGCTGTGTGATCTCCATCGGCAGATAGGAGCCTGTGTCAGCTGTGCGATCTCCATCTGCCGGGAGAGCTGGGGGGAGCTGAACTGTATTGACTATATTTGCAGAGCCCCGCAAATGTAGCCAGTGCAGAGTGTGTGGGGAAAACTGCACTCGCTGGCAGGGAGACCAGAGTGCTGATTCCCCCTCCCTTCCCTCAGTGTGCTCTGTGTGAGGAAAAAGAGACGCTGAAGTGTGCTCTCTAGTGACACAATTTTAGTGGCTCAAAAGGGGTACTGCATGAGATTTTTTCACATTCATTTAAACAAATGAAATATTTTTTTTTCTGATTTCCTACTCTAAAAACTGGGTGTGTCTTATGGTCAGGTGTGTCTTATAGTTCAAAAAATACGGTACATTTTTGTGTCTAGAATTGAGCTTTAAGAACAAGTTACTAGCAAATTCCATATTACTTGACAGATTTCATTTGGCACAGACAACATGTGTGTAGCAATGCATTTTATTCATAGCAATGTATTGAATTGTATGATACTAGGTATTAAACAAAATAGCAGTACGCAACTTAACATGAAAAGGGCATATTTATAGAATTAGGCCCCATTCCAATAAGAATATAAAAGTAGACTGGGCAGAGTACATAGCTTAGCTTTTTAATTATGTCAGCTGGTTTGGGAAATAGTAAATTTACAACGCGCACCATGTTGACAATACATTGTTTACCTACAGAGATATAATATGTTTATATTCAATCATGAATTATTATACTATGCATCATGAAAATTCCATATTGATAATAACACAATCAAGAAAAATTATTCCCAATCAACAGGCTGTATTAAAAAAAACAAGCAAAACTTGTTGCTAGCCTTGAATGGAGTGGAGAAGAACAATAACTCTAGTTGACTCCTAAACTTTTCCAAAGAGTCAATGGGCAAATCTATTACCTAAATTAGTTTATGTATGTTTCTGCATTTGGTGGTGGTGCTATGTTGGCTGAACATTTATGAGCATTTGCGGCTGATTTCCATTAACAGTTTCCATGCTTCTTAAGCCCCCCATACACCTTTAGATCACTCCATACAATTTTCATTAGATCTACCAACAACTATGTAGTATAGTGGCCTCCCTGCTGATAGAATACATAGTGATTGGAAGGTTTAGACAGGTCCTCATATTACATTATTTTGGTAAAAGAAAAGTTGATTGTACAGGTATGGTAACATTGTAAGGTGTATAGGGAGCTTTAGACAATTGACACTCCCATTCTCTATTGTGTATTCTCACACCTGAACCTGCCAAATATTCTCAAAAAGCTTCACTTGAAATTTTTAAATAAGAAATTGATTCACTTACTGAAATGTATTTTTCACTCCATAAAATGTTTTTTCCACAAAAAGTTGTGGGGGAAATCTCTATGCTTCTTATGGAGCAAAGGCATGACTTACCGCAGGTGAGTGGCAGTTCCAGGAGGCCATTTAGAGTGTCCGGCAATCTGCCCGGCCGGCATGCAAAACACAAAGTTACCAGCAGGCATTCAAACAGGTGGAGGCATGGAACCTTTCAGAGGGAAGTGCCGCAGCTGACACACATAGTGAAGACAGAACCTTGGCTGTGTGTGGCTTTGACTACCGTTACTTTACTTTCCCGGATAGGCAGAGAGAAGTGATCTCAGAGCCGGCTGTATATTGGGGTACATCTTATCATCAGCAAACGTAATGGCCACAAAATATAATATATGTCATTATAGGGGTCCCCATGTAGGGTGTGTAGAGTGTTTAGGGCAGTGGTGGCCACCTAAGTTGATATTGGGGGCCACAAGTGCGCCCTCAGCATCACTAAAGGGCCACGCATAATTTTTTTCAATCTATACTGACTTGTAGAAAAACTTTTTAATTAATAAGAAATGACAGCAGGCCGAGCTAGAAGACATTGTTTGTAATTTTTTAAAAACAAAACATGTTTTAAATGATACTTCAAGCATTGGGGAAAATTGTAGTCTGGTAATGCACATTTTGTGTCATTTGCATCGTCAAAGGTTATGTGCCGCTATATATACCATACAATCACCCCTGTTCATTGGTGGAATAGTGGGAGCATAGGCACTTTCCTGTCTGCTGATCCCCCACCAACACTAGAGGAGGAGAGGCGAGGGGCTTGCTCAGGTGCCATCTGGATCGACTTTTACGTTGATCGCCTCTCCTCCTCTTCCCACTTCCCACGCAGAGTATCGAGTTCCTCTGACCCATGCATTAACAGTTAGTCTTTCCGGGCCACAGATGGAGCAATGAGGAGGGCCACCAAAGAACACTCAAAGGGCCGCATGTGGCCCCCGAGCCACAGGTTGGGCACCTGGGGTTTAGGGTAAGTAAGGGTGACTGAGCTATACATATTCCTTGAAAACTTGGAATTTTAAATCCGTAGACATGCATTACAATAGCCACTAAAATCTGCTTTCAACATCTAATCAGCTGTAAAGCCAATACTACCAACAGTATAAGCTACCCACTACCCATGTTTAACAATTCTAAAAGCAAAAAGTCAGTTTACACTATAAATATGTCATCACATTCTTCCACACATTGACCATCTGTCTCACACATTTAAAAACTT
The DNA here is from genome assembly GCA_036250615.1 of Ptychadena robeensis. Classification (NCBI taxonomy): domain Eukaryota; kingdom Metazoa; phylum Chordata; class Amphibia; order Anura; family Ptychadenidae; genus Ptychadena; species Ptychadena robeensis. The sequence continues at coordinate 38,869,912 of CM070034.1, read as the reverse complement.
TCTTTGAGCACATTTAAGCAATCATTCAATGTAAGCCACAAATATACTTGCCAGCAGCCTTGCCAACTTTGAAAAACCTTAACATTGTGACCTGGAAAATATTTTGAATTTCAGACATGTATCTTCTCTTTTTTATACAAAGTAAATCAAACATTGTGAATTACTTTAGCAAAGTTTACTTGTGTGTTTGTTTTCCTGCAAAATTTCAGAGGATATAAAACATATGTATTATTCTTATACCTAAAACATACCATAGGCATGAGATGAAAGTGACCTACTCAAGACTTTTTCTGTGCTAATTTCCCATTGTTTATTTGTAATCAGAACAAAAACAACTAAAAACCAAAACCATAATCCATGAAACCATAATCCCACAAATTCATAGCATGTTTGCCCCAAAAATTACAGTGTTTTTTTTTGTTTGCTCCAAAAGGGGATGTCTTATGTTTCCATTAAGAAGTATACGGCACTGGGGTATCAGGGTGGGGGGATCACTTAAAATGACACAGGGGGGATCAGAGGGGGGAATCAAAATGGCACAGGAGACATAGAGGGGGGAATCATTTAAGTAACCCCTTCTGATCCTCCTGTGTAATTTTGGTTGCTCCCTCGGATCCCCCCTGTCCAGAGTTACAGTACAGTATCTTCAGGGGTGCCTTATTTTCAGGGGAATGCCTTATATTTCAGCGTGAGGCAAAAATTTAAGTGTGTCTTATTTTCGAAGGATGCCTTATTTTCGGGGAAACAGGGTACGTACACAGTTTACAGTAAAAACACCCAACAAAATCTTTGTTGGGTGTTTTTCAACCTCTTTATGAGGGGTGATTTCCACAATATCCCCTCAAAACAGAATAACCCAAGTCAAAAAACAATAAAACAAACAAAATAGCAAATGACATGAGGACTATGGAAAATGAATAATATAAATGATTAATATAGCAATGATCTATGACAGTAATGCAACTGTCCCTGAACAAAGGTAAATCTGGTGATCCATCCAAAATAGCTAAAATAAGTACAAATCTGTCAGGGAAGCTGCTACAGCAACAATGCAGGAGTGGCATTTTCCCATATTCTCCATCTATCTGAACTATGGGGTGGGGTTGTAAGACAAAAGCCTTTTTTTACAAAGAAAAAAATCCAGGCTTAACAAAATACAATACACCATGTCATACAAAACTATCAGATAACAGACCATGGTTGAACTGTTGGATTCTAAAAGGTACCAAAACAACAACATTATGGTGGTGATTTTGGCCCAAAACTTTCAGGCATCTGATAAAAAGCCAAAAATTACAGATGGTCATGAAATATCAGCTAGTTTATTCGGGAGTCAATTGCGAAACCCCAACACATCATCACCAAAATAGCTTGAGATGTAAAGAAGGGTTGTGAGAGAAAATTTTTACTTGACTTTGAAGACTTCTGAATTTTTTTTAGAATGGCCCATTCAGAGATCAGACCTAAATCTAATGTGCACAATAGATGATCTGAGAGATTAAGGTTGGCCATACACGGTTCGGCCACGGTTTCTGTTCTTCAATGAAAACATTTTTAGTCAATCGAGCAAGTATGAACAAGTATCTGATGCAAAGACCTAATGAAAGGAATTGATCGGGTGTGATTCAATCACCATTGGTGGTAGTGCAACGCTTGATCGCCGATCGGAACACAAATCAAATCGATAATCGAATCGTAAAATCATCAACCTATAAATGGCTAGCTTAAGGGATAGTGGGAAAACATTGGCAAGTGATGATGTGATATTGTGTTTTTGCTTTTTTTGAGTATCGGTTTAAGATTTGTTTGTTTTTTAATTGTTGTTATATGTCAGATTAAGGCAGCATTCACATGTGCGTTGTCCCCATTGCCCCCCACCCCCAACCCCAACTCCCCCACCCCCATACTGTAAATGGTGTGGATAACCAAAAGGCACCCTATATGAATTGGGACATTTTCTGAAACAGAACCCCTTCAGAGACTGCAGGTATAATTTAGGAGATAATAAGAGCAACTACATACATGCTTTTGGAGACTGCTTTAGCACACATGGTCATGTAATGCAGATACATTGCATGAGACTGATAGATCCTAGATTTTTTATAGACTAAAGCTAGCCATACATTGTCCGATTCCATGGCCGATCGATCACCTATTCGATCGATTCCGGCGATGTCAGCGGGAATCGGAGGTCCGATCGATCGGCCAATTAAGTCCGTCCGATCGCGCCATACCACCTTGGCCCACGGATTCCTGGACGATTCCGTGTCCAATCGATCAGAATCCCCACCATCAGTCGATCAGCCATGACCTCATCAGGTTGGGTATATCCATTTCCCAGCACAAGTCCATGAAGAGGGTGTGTGGCTTTCCCATCACATTTGCTGGACCTGGGCCTATATCAATGGTGTGGGGGCTGTCTCCTGGCAGAATGACATGACCACCTGATGTCTCCCATGCACCCCATTTGATTGGACAAAGATCAGCCATTGAGTTAAGTTCAAACCTGTTTATTGTCAGGCAAAATGAATATTACTGGTAAATAACAGTTGTGCTGTGTTTTTCAAACAAAATAATAAATGAACACAATGCCATTACATCATGGCCCAGAAACAAAGCTGCAGGTCACAGACACAGGGTGCTCACAGCTGCTGGTAATTGTAACCCCCCTCCTCGGTTACTGTGTACGTGTCAGGATCCCGGGCCATCCGGGTTGGTGCGGTCTGCCCCACCAGCGTTAGCCCCCC
>CM070034.1:38853997-38865197 GCA_036250615.1 Ptychadena robeensis | reverse complement strand
CGTCATTCCCTTTTAGGTTTGTAGAGAGCTTTAGAGAGACCCCTGTAGGTAGGGCAGGAGCCCACCCCCCCCCCCATAAAGTTAGCCAGTGATCCCCCTCTAGTTAGCCAGTAATGCATACTCTGTGACACTCACAGAACTATTTTCCAGCTCCTCAGGAGACGTCCTCTCTGGACTTGGTTAGTGAGAGGAGAGTGGGTATACTGGGGGAGAAAAGTAGTCCCTTCTCACCTGCCTGCCTCCGACTTCAGAGGAGCATCTGGGGGGGGCCCTTGGGCAGGTGATTCTGACCAGAATGGAAAAAAAAGGAACAACAAGGAACAAGCAGTTGGGATCCAGTCCCTTAATGGCTATGGGCCCATAGCAGTGCTATGGCTGCTATCATGGTTCCTACGCCACTGTTTACCTGGATGAATATCAATGGAAGCGCCAGTGGGATTCTGAAAAGGTGTGCCCAAAAAGCATCAGATCATTTTTTTCCTATCAAAATTAATAGGGCGAGTTATGCCCTCGCATAATCAGTAATGTGCCCTAAACAATGGGGGAAACTGCTGTTTTGGGCAACATGGACACGCCAACACATCTATGCCCTCCAATGGAAACATAACCTTAGTAATGTATGAATATGAATACAAGGCAGCATTAACATTTTTATCTGTTCAGCATTTCCTTAACCAACCACAGGTGGCACTATACCAATTACTACAAATTTCCCCTTCTCTCCGGTCCCCTGTTATAGATCTTGTTGTGAATTTCCACACCCCGTTTTATTACAATTTCTCGAGTTGTTTTTTAAAAGCTCCAACTCGCTGACTTTGTGAGTTATTTCCAAAATTGGTGGAGATAGAGAAGAGTTGGGGGGACATTACAAACAATAAATGATTGTTTCAGCACATGTTTTTGCATAAAATCAATAGTCAATAGAGCTCGGATATTCGACTGACAGAAGGTTCGTAATTTCAGTCAAATAAAATCGCATTGCAATCCAATCAATAAGTCGCAAAAAAAAATGCAATGGCGGCAGATAGCCGATGATATATTCGTGAAATGACGATATTCGAGCTAAACACTTTTAGCCAGAGGGGATAGAGAGTTCTTCTCCCTCTGTGAATTGTACACGGCCCACCCATCCTCCTCTACCACTGTCTGACAACCATGGGGGAACTAGCTGCAGACACTAGAGTGCGTTATTGTTTGTCTCTGTGTTTGTTGGTCTCTATGTGCATAATAAATGTTTCTTTATGATTGGTGTGTGTATATATGATGCATGTCTTTGCATTCCATTCCATTACACACTAGCCACACTGCACTGTGTATATATATAGACAATACTTGACGCCTGTGTTAATTCTTAAACCAGATCACACCTCACATGACAAGAAAACACCCGAATATCAAGAATATTTTGACTTAAAAACTCAATAAAATATTGTTTAAAAAAAAAAGAATATTTTGAACCAACCAATGCAAATGCAGATTTCATATTTTGTCAGAAATGTTAAGGAAATGGCAGACACAATAAAGTTTTCAGTGTTAGCAATAAGCATCATCACCTGTATTTCCTTTAACCTGTACTGTTCTTTAATCTGTTTTAGTGGCTACAACATTCACCAAGCACCAAGGAATGGTGGTACCTGTGTTTCTCTCTTCCTTCAAATTGTAACTACACTACACTAGCTTGCTTTCCTTATCTGTAATATAATGTGAATTGAAGCTCCCATCTTGGGAGGGCGAACTTCTCAAACCTTCAGGTATAGTAAAACCTCCCTAGCGGTTGAGATGAACCCTGTTGTTCGCCGAACAGGTAATCTCAACCCCGGGGAAGCCGACAGCGGGGAGAGACCTATGCCTGCCCCGGAAATCTGCCAGCGATGTCTTCATTGTTGCAGCATTTCCGCGGGGGCGGCACCGCCCGATTCACGTCACGGTGGGGGGGGGCGGGGGGGCGTCGCCCTAGGCCTCAAGGTTAATGGAGGAGCGCCAGCTTTCCCTCTCCACAGCCGTGTCCGAAACACTCACGCAGCTTGTGGAGAAAAACTGGCTGAGGAATCCCCCTTTTCAATTTAGAAACAAATTATCCGAGCTCCCCCCCTATTAAAACACAGGTTAAGAATAAGGGGCCAAGAACCCCCAGTTGGGAACCATTGTTCTGTTCTAAGTGTTGATAGACAGCACTTTAGAAAGACGGTAGGGGGGATAGTAGGAGTCAAAGTAATAGAAAACAGAAGTGAAATAATCATGCCAACCCTGTATTACATGATACTATACAGGGGTGGCATGTTATTCATCCACTGCATATTTTCGGCATGGAAATAGGGGGGGCAGTAGTTGAAAAGAGGCTGGCTTTAGTCATTACCAGATACAGGATGGAAAGGTCCCAGAAACAACAATTGGATTGATTGTATTTAAAACTGACCTATTTTCTGCCTCATGATTTGTTCCAACTTCTGTATTATTCTCTTTTATGAACTTATATATCCCTGAATAAAATGGCAGCTTGTGTTGGCGATAGGCCAGTTTCATTGCAGGTTTGGAAGTTTATGGATAAAAAAATTAATTGTTTTAGACAGCAGCCTTTTGTTGAGTTTCATGATGTAAAGAAGAAGGTAGGATAAGAGGCCGCATTTGTACAGGAAGGGGCTTGTTTTCACTTAAGCGATCGTCCTCAATCACCAGCAATTTTAACATGGTGTGGTTGATGCGACCACCCATTCATTTCGATAGGGTAGTAAATTCCCCCCACACCCGGGATTAGCCGCAGTGTATGATTAGCAATTGCCGGGTATGCGAGCGGGTCCCCCGATCTGTCTGAAATGTGCTTTTGACCATGGGCAATTGTGGCCGATCGCGCCATAGGCATGAATTGGAGTGTTTAAAATTGCGTCTCACTGCATTGCGAAGTGATTGTAAAAGCACCCCCATTCATTCTTTTTGACAGCGATCAGGGCATGATCGGTACAATTCCGATTGCCCCAATCGCCCTTCAGAAAAACCACACACAAATTAACACTGATCGTGCCCAATTTGCTAGCACAAAAAAATTGCAGCGATCACCGCTCTGCGAATTTAGAATCACGGATGATGCCCTTTAGTGGAAAATTGCCCTAAGGTAAGTACAATGGGCAGACGAAAAAAAAAAAACGTTAGCACCCACCCCCCAAAAAAATGGCAGCAAAAAGTTGTGAAAAAATTTAGTCCTACTCCTTTTATGTGGCAAAACTCCAATAATATGGCCAGGGATGTCTAAACACTTTTTATTGTGACCTGCACCTGAAAAGAGTTCTGACTGATATTCCAGCTGAATCTATTGCCCGCAGATCTACAGACTACTGTTGTGTTCAGACCATAAATCACACAGAAAACAGCTGTATGCGAAAATTATTTGCAATGGATATGTCTGTGGGCTACTAAACAGTATAACTTTGCTACTGCTGCACAAAAAGCAGGGGGGGGGAATTAGGGCATGAATAACATCCATCAGTGTTCTATTTGCTGGTTCTCCTGGCCGAGGTGGAAATGATGGCTTTTGATAAAAAAAATGGTTGCAGTAAAGAAATATTTGTCAACTCAGGTCTCAGGGTAAGCCAATTTTCTATTCTGCAGACTTTCAGGCAACATATAATTTATATATGAAAGTCAAAAGAAAAAAATGAAAATTATATTATGTCATGTAAACATTATGGTATGTGGTATAAGTTTTCAAGGTGTTTGTATGGAAGTAGTAATTGCAATAGTAGAAAAACTGAGCAATGCACGATGATGAATACGGAGGAAGGACTGGCTACCTAAGCACTGGGACAGCAATCCTGGGTGTGGGCTCAGCGGTACTGCTTTTGGGTAAGTAAAATGCTCCCCAAGACATTATCAGGATTAATTACTAGTGGGTTAATCTTATTGATACTTTTGTAGCTTATCTAAGCAATAGCTTTGAGGAAAAAGTTATACCACAATATGAATTGTTAAGTAGTAAGTAAAATTAGCTCTTTTCGTAATCTTTGTACATTCTGAAAATGCACAGCATTATTTTATCTCTCCTGTTATTATTCCCTTTGCCAATCCAAATGCCACAAGGTGTTGAGCCAGTATTTCGATAGGGTTATGGAATATATCATCGTTTTCAATCTATTGGTTAATGCAATGGATTAAATGAATGCAATCTTCAAATTAGCAGTAGAGTCACATAGCAGGGGTACACACTCAAAGCCACAATGTCAATCTTCATCACTGACTGGGGACGGAGGGGGGCCAACAGCTGCCCAACCTTCTTGCTCTTCCTCTGCCGATTTATGTTTTGCGGTTCCTGTGTATGTGGAAGATGCAGGGTATTGCAGTTTCCACGGGACAATGAAGAGGGCCAGACGCACTGTTATTTATCTATCTCCCTCTTTCATCGCTTATGTTAGATGGTAATACCATTACAGGCTGTAGGATGCGCTTATTATTAGGCTAATATTTTGCTCTCCAAGAACAGCTTAAAAACATGATCTATTCTTTAAGCTGGCCATACACCTTTAGATCTCTCTGTCAGAAATCTTTTTTAAATCTACCAACAACTAGTAGTTATAGGGTTCCTATGTGATGCGAACACAGGTTAGACTGATTGTTTAGAAAGTTCATCATATTACATGGTTTTAGTTAAACACAAAAGGAGATCTAAAGGAAATCTGATGGTGTTTTATCCATTAGGGACTGACAAAAGCTCTGGGGTACCCCTGGGCCAACTAAACAGCAGCCCCCAGAGGCAGACAAATATGTTTAAAGTTATTTGTTAATGTTCTAAACACCACTAGGACTATAGTGGGCATGCCCACTACCCCCCTTCCTGGCCAGCCAGTCTGCAACGAGGCCTGGGCATGAGCTGGAGGGGGCCACACGTGCTTAATGCCCTTCTCCTATAAAATAGAAAAAAATAACTATCCTTTTGAACAACGCAGAAACTTAGAGAGGGCGGACCATTTGTTGACCATTTTGAGTTCATTTGCAAAGAGCACATGAAACATGGCATCATTCACCAAAAATTGCTGGAGATTTGTAGAGAAAGAGCTAAAGGGTAAGGGGTATAAAAGTAGGGCTTAACACAAACGTTTTGCATTAAATGAAGTTCAAAGTTCAGTCAAAGTTGAACTTAATTTAGGCAAAAAACTACCATGTGCGAGAGCAAAAACTTTTTTGCCATGTTCCCACAACCCTTCTCTAATTGTCCTGCAATTTTGTTATGATACAATTTTCAGATGCTTGCAATCAGCTCGCAAATTCAGCTAGGTCAAAAATTTGACTATATCTAAGGAGGAGTAACTGAATTGCAAACCTACGTAAGCAAATAATGGGGGGGGGTTTTACCCCTTGGGCCACCTAGACAGCAGCTCCAGGTAGATTTACAATATGTTAAAATATGTTCTAATGTCACTGCTTCCACAAAAACACAATATATAGACCCCCATCGTATAGGTTGTTGCCCCGATGTTTTGGCATCGACCGTGCGTGATGAGTTCATCCACATTTGCGGGTCAAATTGGCCGAAAACCATTCTGAACACAATCAGCCCAGGCACCCTTGGTGCCAGCGCTCCGTCAAGCGGGTCTCTATAGCTGCGCGTGCTGGCTCTGCTGGCTGTGTGTATCAAGCCTTCCTAGAGTGAAGGGTAGCTTCAGCTTGATTTACCCCCCCCCCCCCCCCCCTATCCCCATTTAGAAGCAGGACGGCAGCTGTAGCTGATCCTCAGCACGGAGCGAGGAAGAGAAGAAAAAAGAATACTTTAGACAGGGACACTGTGTCCCTTTGTCTAAAGTATCAGGACCGGTCTAAGAATTATGGACATGTCCGCTAAAAAACATGGCTTAGATCGGTTGGCTGACGAGTTAAGCTCTTTAAGCTAAGATCGGCACCTGTTTTTTTGGGGGGGGGGGGGAATAAAGGGGGGGGAGGATGGGAGGGGCGGGAGGAAAGGAGAAACAGGGGGGGTGGGGGTGGGCAGGGGTGGGTGGGCGGTGGGGGGGGGGGGGGAGGGGGGGGGGGGGGATGGTTTGGGGGGAGGGGGGGGGGGGTGGAGCGGGGTGGGGGTGGGGGAAGGGGGAGGGGTGGCCGGGGCCGGGCGCGCGGTGGGGAGGGGCGAAGGGGCAGGAAGTGGGTCGGGACAACCCCGCTCCGACCGAGCTTCGGGGAGCGGTCGGACGGCTGTCCATGGTCGAGTGGGGGTACCCTCTCCGACGGCGGCCCTGAGAACGGTCATGGCTGGGGGGCGTGGGGGTGGCGATGTGCGGGAGTGGGGGAAGGATGGTGGTGGTGGCGATAAAGATGGTGAGGGCGGGGGGGTAAGGGAGGGGTACTGGTTAAGAGGGGTGGTGCAGGGGGGGAATAGGGGTGGGGGGGGGGGAAAGAGTGCGTGCTATGGCCGTTTTCGTGAGCGGGGGGTGGTTGGAAGCGAAGCGGGGTTGTTGGCTTTTGCGGGTGTGGGTAGGTCGGCGGGGGGGGATGGGGAGGGGAGAGACGTGGGGAGAGGGAGTGGGGGTGGGGGGCGGGGGGGGAGGGGGGCGGGGGGGGGGCTCGTTTGGGGGTGGGGTGGGGAGGCCGAAAGCGAGCGGGGGCGCCTCCCCCGGGCGGCGGAGTTGAAAGGACGACTCCCTTGTGTAGTTCCGGTAGGTATGGGTCGCGTCTATGTGGAGGGAGGCAGCAAGCCTGACGGCGAGGGGGGCAGGCTTACCCGCGAGAGGAAAGCGGTGAGACTAGGGCTCGAACACGAGGGGTCAGCGAGCGAAACGGAATGAGGGGCGCCCCGTGTGTGGGCAAACGCGGACAATTGGGGGGGAAGTTTGCTGTTCGAGGAAAAACCACCAACAAAGGGCCGGGGTGGGGTATGGGACCCGCCGCTGGGTAAAGGCGGGGGGGGCCAAGTCGGGGCGCGCGTTTGTGTGGAGAATATCGGGGTCTCCGCGGGAGACAGGAGGGGGCGGGTTGGTGTCGGGCAGGGGGGGAGGTAGGGGCGGTGTGGTGGGGCTGATGGGGACCGGTCCCGGGGCGCCGGCTTGGTCGTGGCATGGGGGGGCGGGGGGGGGGTGGGGCCGGCTCGGGTGAGGTGGGGTAAGGGCGCGAACAGGGGGGGGTGGGGGGGAGGGGGGGGACGGGCATCAATTCGCAGGAAGGGGGGGGCGGGGGGAGGCGGCTTTGGGGAGAGGCGTGGAAGGGGCGGGGGGGGGGATTTGGACGCGGGGGGGAGTGTGGGGGGTGCGGGGGGTGGGGGGAAACGGGGGGGTGGGGGGGGGTGGGGGGTGGATGGGGTATCAAGGGCAAACGGACAAGAAGCCGACGATCAGCGAGACGGAGCGGTGCACCGCGATCGCTCAACATAAAATCTAAGCATGTATGGGGGGGGTAGTTAGCCTTTATTACAATAGAAAGTAAAGCCAACACTTGAATAAATGGAATTTATTCGTTACATTTTAATATATTAAAAAAAAACACCAAAGCCCAGAAATATGGTCGTGAAAAAAATTTAACAAAAAATTTGTTCAAAGTTTATTAGTCATTGTTTGGGCCATGCCTCAAGCTCTTCTATAGTCCCATAGATTGGGTGGCACATACTGTATGTATGTAAAGAAAGAAGAGTTCACCTTGAAAAAGGTAAAAATGCAAGACGATGTTGGTTTTAGGTAGTACTTTCAATTAACTTGCAAAACACTGTCTCCTACATTCAGTACCAGAAATCCAGTAGTTTCTAATTTACAATTTAGCATTTTTAAAAGGTAAACCTCTTAACTCATGGGAGAAAAAGAGAAGGGTCACCTAGAGCGGCTTTATGTTTTTTTTATTTTAAGCAGGACAGGACAATATAAAGAGGAGGAAGAAGTCTAGCTAAGCAGAATAAATCAAGCACTTTGTTTTGGAGATTCAGTGAGTTCTGTTTTTAGACAGAATTAATATCACAGTAGACTGTATGTTGGTAAGGTCGGTAAAACAATTTAGTGAAAGCTCAAGTATGCAGACCAGACTTTGTTTCCAATAAGTGTGTTCGTTTTGACCCTGGGGACTTTGGCGTTCGGAAGATCCGCAACATTTCTCCATCTAACTGAATAACAAGCTATTATTACTTGTTAAAGGATGCAATTACCGTAGTACTGATTACATAACTGTTATTTTGTTAAAAGTTTCCAGCTAATGAAAAAATTTATAAGCACAAAACTCTACAAATGTGGAACTTGGCCAGTTTTCCTTTACACAATAAACCAATTTGGTTTAGGTTTTTTGCAAACCACAGTTAAGATTTGTTAATTTTTCAAAAAAATAACCTATTTTTAAACAATAAATTTATGGACATTATGGACAATACATGTGTGTTGGTATCTCACAAGCAATAATTAAAAAGTTAACCATCATGATTTAAGCCAAAGGATTATACAGGTGGGCTCATTTATATGGAACCCTTAATAAAATGGGAATGGTGGTGATTTATTAACCTTATGTGTGGCACATTAGTATGTGGGTTGAGGGGGGAAGGAGAGGAAAACTGTTCAAGATGGATGGGTGACCAGGGCGGCCATTTTGGCCATTGACATTTTAAATCACCGGAGGACCTTGAGAAATTACGTCAAGATGATGTGTTTCATTTCACATGATTGTTTGGAAGAATAAGCTTAGAAATCCTTAGTTAGAAATAAACCAAAAGCCATGTAAAAGAAAAGAACATTTTAACAGAAAGCAGTCAAAGGATCCCCGCGGTGGCTAGACTTAGAGGATTAATGGGCCAAAAACTACGGGCAGTAGTAAGGCTCACGGGTGAGTTCTTGTGGTCTTGTTGATGGATGACAGCTATAAAAGAGTTAAAATTATTGTTTTCAATAAAAACACAACATTGACGTCCCATATCTTAGAGCAAAAATATAGGACCACAAATACATCAAGGTAAAAAAAAATCTTGCCATTAGAAAAAAGAAATGTATCACAAAGTTCAGAGTGGCAGGAATTCAGACAGAATTAGTAGGCAAATTAGTATTTGACCACAATGCATCCTCTTTATGCATGTTGTTGTCCATTATCAAGCGGTATAGGTCGAAAAAAGCCTACTACCAATATTAAGCATTTTAGGTGATGTATCTCTGTAATGAGAAGGGGCGTATGACCCTCCCCGTGGTCTAATGAATCAAAACACCCTTATATTAGGTTTGCCATAATTATTAGGCAACTTCCTGTCCTTTGGCAAATGGGTCAAAAGAAGGACTTGACAGGCTTATTAGAAAAGTCAAAAAAATAGGAGATATCTTTGCAAAGACGGGGATTTGCACAGCCACTCTTACAAATTGCAAAGATTCTGAAGCGTGATCACCGAACAATCACCAGCCGTTTCATCAAAATAGTCAACCGGGTCGCAAGAAGCGGTGGGGGGAAACAAACAAAAAAAGGCGCCCAAAAATAACTGCCCATGAAACTGAGAAAAGTCAAGCGTTTGCTGCAGATGCCACAAGATGCCACTTGCCACCCGTTTGGCCATATTTAAGGCTGCAACATCACTGGAGGGCCCCCAACAGCACAAGGGTGCAATACTCAGAGGACAGAAGGGAAAGACGACCACCACTGAACCAAAGACACACAAGCTGGAACGTAAAGACTGGGCCAAGAAACCCTCTCTAGTCCAATCACTTTTCTACGTCCCCCCCATCCCTGTTCACTACATATTCTCCATTCATCATATTCGCAACCCCCAACAACAGTATATCGAGCACCCCGTCGCGACTATTTTTCTGTCCTTTACCATGCACCCCCCTTCCTCTCACCCTTCCCCTTCGTCTACTGTTCCCTCCTCCAGTCCCGTGTCTCGCACCCCACTCACGCATAGTAGTCTACACCAGCCTAGTGTCCCTACATCCTCTTTCACTCCCCACACCCACAAAGGGTCACTGCCTTTACATCCTACATCTCTCCACTAGCACCTATCCTTCCGCCCTCCCCGTACTCCTTCAAACACACCTCCAAAAGCCTGTGCCCCTCCCACCACTTACGTCCCCGTACTCCCTGCCCCACTGTTCATTCCTATATACAAAGAGTTGGTGAGGAAGGCGTGTATGGAACTGATTGTGAAAGCGGAACCCTCTGTCCCGTGAAAAGGAGAGTGGGTGTTTTAGTAGTGATGGGGAAGATCAAGACGAACACAGATGCGACATGGGCACGTGGCTGGATTGATATTGTTTGTTGAAGGTCAGAGTTCAGAGAGCTCTCAGAGAGCTCCCAGGTTCGACTCAGATGCCAGCAAGGTGGAGGTGGAAAGTAAGTACTGGTTTGGGCTGGTATCATTCAAAGATGATATTTGTGGGGCACTTCGGGGTTGAGGCGTTGAGGATTGGAAACAGTTAAAGAGTCAAGTTCAACTCCACAGTCCTAACTGCCAGTTTCTGGAGTAAGACACCTTCTTCAAGCCAGAGTGGTATTACAGGAAGAAAAGGAATATGAAAGAAAAGAAAGAAGGAGACTCAGCAACCAAAGAACAAAATGACAGAGTAGTATGCAAATGCAGGCAAGGAAAAAATAAGGGATTTAGTCCATGAAGATTCATGCAGGGACCCAATGCTCCATCACTATGCGTCCAAAGAAGTTACTCCACAGCGTGGCTGGCAAGAAGGGGCATGGAAAAGAAAAGGAAAGAAGGAAAGGGGTTATGGGTATTATTTTTATAAAAGAAGAAAAGAAAAGAAAGTAGAAAGGGTTAATTTTTTATAAAAGAAGAAATAAAGGGAAAAGAAAAAGAAGAAAAACAATGACATGGCCCCTCCTTTTCACTGATCTGAACCCCATTGGAACATGTGGTCCATCAATCAAAGGTGCATTACAAGGAGGGAACAAAACGTACACCCTCTTCTGAAACAGTGTCTGGGAGGCTTTGATGGTTGCTGCTGCAGCAATGTTGATGGGTGAACAGATCAAAACTACTGACAGAATACATGGATGGCAGGCTTTTTGAGTTGTCCTTGCAAAGAAAGGTTGGCTATATTGGTCACTTGATTTGTTTTTTGTTTTGTTTTTGATTGTCAGAATGATATTTGGGAGTTGAGAGTTATATTGGTTTCCACTGGGACTCAGCTTTCCTCCACTGTCCTTGGATCTCTCCACCCACTCCTACTCCTAAAGCCCCATTGAAATGGGTATTGTGGTTATTATTATAAACTTAGTTTTTGTTAAGTGCCTCATAATTATGCACAGTATCGTCACTGCCCAC
>CM070034.1:38830965-38842214 GCA_036250615.1 Ptychadena robeensis | reverse complement strand
CTGTTTTGCGGCCAGTAGCACAAACGTTGCCAACTTGTGTTGGGATTTAGTGAGCCCCATAGGCTTGAGGTGTAGGAGCATAGACCATGGGTCCCTGGGAAACCTCTGATCAAACAACTGGTTCAGGAGTCTCGAGACCCTGCCCCAGAAACGGGACAGCATCGGACAGGACCACCATTAATGCAGGACGTCACCAACCGTGTTACAACCCCGAAAGCAGCGATCAGACTGTTGGGGGTGAAGGTGAGCCAAACGATTGGGCACCATGTACCATCTCGTCAGCAGCTTAAAGGCTGACTCGACAACCGTCATGCAGAGCGCACACGAGCCCAGTGTGTCCCAAATCTGTTGCCATTCCAGCGTGCACCTAGTAGTTTGTAGGTCAGATTCCCATCTGCGGACATGCGCATGGGATTGCGGGGATGGAAGTGTCGTGAGGCGAGAGTACAGAATTGTGATCAGTTGGGGTTGTCTGGGGGTGTGAAAACAGATGTGTTCTAGCAAGGTAAATATGGGAGGGAGGAGGTATCATGGAAGTAAGCCAATGTTTGATTTGAAGGTAGCGGAAGAGCTCAGGGCCCGGGATCTGATGGGTGTCTTGGAGTTGTTGCCAAGTGATCAACTCCATACTCGAACTTTCAATAAAACGTTAATTCCATTCTTTTGCCAGTCAGTCAGTCAAGTTTATAGGCTGCTATAAGGCTAGGTTTACACCATTGCAATGATGCAGACTGTTTATTTGGGTTATAGCATTGTTTCCTAAACAAAAGGCGCAAAGGTATTCCAGGGGGGCGCAGGCCCTCATTCTTAACCTGTGTTTGAATAGGGAAGGGGGTCTCGATAATGTTCCTAACTAGAAAAGGGGGGCCCTGCAGGGAAAGTTTGGGAACCGCTGGGTTATAGTATGGTAGGCGTACTAGAGCTCCACGAAAGATAGATGTCCAGAAAAAAAGGGGGTTAGACACGATTTAGGAGTGTCCAGAGATTATAAATGAGTGCTAACTAGTAGATTAGAAGAGATGCAAAGTCACTGAACATGATATCATCCCCACAATTTCTGATAATGTAGAGAAGGGTTGTGGCAACATTTAAACTTTCTCTGCAGAGCCCTCCCCCTTCCTAGATAGGAACATTATCAGAGTGCCCCATTTAAGTTACACGGTTTAAAATTGAGGGCCATTTCACACTATCTGTGTTTGCATTGCAGTATTGTGTACTAGTGTGAAATGGCCCTCAAACTTTATTTAAAATGCAGCACCTACAACTTTATTTGATTTTGACACCAATCATAAAGAAACATTCATCATTCACTCAGAGTCACATACACTACACTCATGTAGAGACATGAATCATTCACATAAAGACAAATACACACAGAGACACAAACATTACATACATTCTAGCTGTGCCCCCCCCCCCCCCCCCCCCCCCCCCCCCCCTCTGAAATACCTCCACGACTCGCCCCCCAGTTTGGGAACCACTACTCTAGCATTTGTAGTTTTGCATAAATTAAGTTTAAAATCAAAGTCAAAGCACTACCTTTTGCAATGGATCCTTGCCTGATACTTAGGATGGACCCTCAGTAGTAAGTAATCGCAATCGAACAGGGATTTACCAACATGTCGGAATCCTGTTGGGCTCCAGGTGGGCCATGCAGGACGATCAATCGCTCGGAAATGAAACACTAAATCGACCTGTGTATGAGCTTAAGTTTACCAGTGCATCTTTTGCTGTACCATGAATTGAGCCTTCCATCAGCTGTGGCTGTTCGCGAACAGGCGAATCGAACTTCTACAAATACCCGCTGTTTGCATGTTTGTGGCGAACCTCCATTGAATTTAATGGAGGGCGAACTCAAACCTTCAGGTCATATTTGTAGCCAAAATACCAATAAAGTCAGTGACGTCACTTCCGGTACCTGCAACGCATAGTTCCTGGTTCCTTGGTTCCTGGTGACGTTACTTCCAGTTTTCGGAGCCGATTTTTCACTAGAAGACCGGGTAATCTACTGCAGACACATGATCAATATAAAATGCCACTGGGTTGCTTCTTTTATAAGGGGGGGTGTCCTCCAGGATGGAAAAAATTGTTATTGGCTAAACTCTCCCACCTGTAGGGTGAGGGGTCGCATTTTGCCTCCATGTTAATGTATAGGGGACAGGTCGACCACCCAAATGGTTCACCGCCGTTGTGAACTGTGAACATGCTATGTTTGCGGTAAACTGTCCACCGGGTGAACTTTTCGGCCATCAATAATTCCAATAAGAAAAAGTATAAAGGAGGAGAGGAGCATCCAGAAACACATGTGTAGACAAGCCCTTGTCCTTGCCGATTACTTCAGGAGCAGCTTGATTATTACCGATTCAATTCTCTTGACAAATCATTGTATAAACTTGCATAAACTAAGACACACCTTTCTTTTCTCTCTTCTCAAAGGTCCTTTTAAAATGTAATGCTAACAATAGCAAAAGGGTTCATTGATGAACAGACATATTAAATTATATATATTAAATATTAAAACCATGAACTTTATGTATTGAACACTTGTTTTTCTTACAAATGATTTAAACCCTTAGCTCGATGCCTTTAAAATCCCTTTACCCGTCCTCATTTATTGTTTGAACGGGAACGCCTACTCACACACATGTGTGCGCAGAGATTGTGCACACATGTGTGTTAAGTTCTTTGATGAACAGACATAGATAATCCTATAAACACGTTGTGGAGAAATGTAAATAGCTATACTGTATTGAAGTTTATTTTTAAAACATCTATTGCTTTTCTTTTGGATCAGAGGTCTTCATAGATGCGTCTCAAACGATTATCTTAGTATTAACTAAGCTAGGATATAAAGGGAATACTTATTTTGTATAATTAACTTAATTAGGTTTAAAGTGAGTTGAAATTAATATTGGGGTGATATGTACATGGTTTTTGCCAGACACAACACGTTCACACCCAAATATAACCTGCTTGTGAACCACAACAAACCATTTTTATACTGAAATCATTGTGAAGACATATATAACTTCATCGCACACATTCCCATTGCTACTTAACTTTTCCCCTAGATGTGGAGAGCACCTTAACTTTTTATATAGTTTAATTTTTTTTCTCTCCCTTTTTCTTTGTTCTATACTTCAGATATAGAGATGGTCGAATTTTTCGACTTGCTAGTTTTGTGAGCTGATTGCAAAGCCCCTGAACATGGTATAATCACCAAAACTGCTGTAGATCTAGAGAAGGGTTGTGGGAACATTTGGGGAAAAAAGTATGTCTCTTGCACATGTAGTTTTTGCATAAATGAAGTTCAAAATGTAAGTGATGATACCATTCAGGGGCTTTGCAATTAAATCGAAATCGTCAAAATCGTTTTGAAAAAAAAAAAACGTCTATCTCTATTCAGATATCAACAAATGTCAACAGTATTCTTGTACAGCTATAAGTACTTCAGTTGGCCATACAGGGGTACATTTTTCTGTTAGATTGAGCAGTAAAACCAAATTAAGCAGCATATCCACATAAGAAATATATGATGAACATTTAATGGTAGGCTCACATATATCTGTTAGACTACAATGCATTTTTTTTAAATTAAATTTTTATAAATGTTTTGCATAACAAAACATTGTTCACAGCGATACATAGTCAGGTTGATCAACAATATACACTCAGCTAGATTCGCATCATGGATGTGCAGCCGACAAATCTGCAGTGTTACCCCTCTGCTCCAGGTATGAGTCTGTCTGCTGGGCATTGTAGTCCTCCACGGCTGGTGGGGACTCCTCACTTCTCTTGCAGATCCTTGCCTGAGTCCTCTGCCTCACTGTTGGGGTCCCCGCGGCATAGTGGTTCAGCTCTTGGCAGTCTGATGTCAAGCAGCAGAGTTCCCCCTCAACCCACTCACACAGACAGCTCTCCTTAAGAGCTGTCTTCTCATAGTCAGGCAGTATTTATGCACCTGCTGTGGACCTGGGAGGACTGGCACGCCCTCCCCTGGGCTGGCCTTCCTCATCAGCAGGTGTACATTAGCTCTCAGCGCTGGTGGACCAGTGCTGAGAGTTTCAGACTCTGCTAGCACCTCTAACCTGTTTTTTGCTAGTTTGGCTTAGACCTCCCGGCTTGAACTTGGCTCGTGACCCGGATTGTCCCGTCTTCTCCTGACCTGACCCTGCTCGTCTAACGGACCCGTCTACCTCGCCTGCTGCCCGCCTCAACCTCGGACCAGATCTGACCCTGCTTTGCAGCAACGCTCAGGTACTTCACACCGCTCCCCCCTGAAGGGGTTGTTTACACTAGCTTCCTCTGACATAGTACAGCTGAGCAGGACCTGGGACTGACTGCAGCAAAGAACCCCAGCTACCCTCAAGGTAGTTGGCCTTATCCCCTTCCTTAATTGGATGTGGGCTCTGGGTGAAAACCAGTCCGCCGTCCCTAGACTCCCTGCTCTGTGATAGTTGTTAGTTACCATACCAGGGCCAGCCGTAACAGCAGCAACTGCGTGATGCTCTTATGTCAATATGGAGCAATGTCTCTGAGGAATGTTTCTAGTACCTTGTTGTATCTATGCCACAAAGGATGAAGACAGTTCAAAAGGCAGTCCAACCCGGTACTAGCAAGGTGTGCCTAATAAAGTGGCCGGTGAGTGTATATTGTACAATTGAGAAAGCAGGTCTATTCCAGGAACCTAATAGATAGTGACGGAACTTCTTAACCTTCTGGGTGTTTAGCCCGAGTTATCTTGGGCTTAATAAAGTTGCTGAAAAGTATTAGCCCGAGATAACTCGGGCTGCTGAAACCTGCAGCCAGATGGCTTGCAGGCAGCCCAGAGGCTTCCTGCTCTTCTCCTCCGCGTCCCCGGCTGACTGATGTTCAGATGCAGATGATCGGGATCGTGCCGGCAATTGCGCGATGATGTCATCGGGAGAGGGAGGGGCAGGAAGTTAAAAATTTGAAAAAAACATTTTTTTTTTTTGCTCCTTATGGTTCTTCTTTCATTCTGACATTGATTGGAGTGATTTTTTTTTCGCTCCAATTCAATTCAAAATGAAAAAAAAATTTATTTAAATGTATTTGCTTATTATGAGTTTTCTTTCAAGTTGGATTTGATTGGATTGATTTTTCTGTATGCAATCAAGTTCAAAATAAAGGAAAACGCATAAGAAGTAAATACTTTGTAAAGGCTTGCATCCACTACGTCTTTTTCCCCGTGGTGGACGTACATCCGCAGCAGGGAAAAAGTTGCAGAGAGGACACTTCCCATTCAAGTGAATGGCACAGTGTCCACTCTGCGCTATTTGATTGGCGCGTCCGCAGTGATGATATGAAGCTGCGGAATGCCGTGTCTTCATTGCAGCACCGCACATTGCCGCCAGAGACACCTCAAATCACCGGAGATCATTAAAGGTGTCCCAAGACGCGCAAAAACAGCGCCCATACTGCATGTATGAATGCATATATGAATGCAGTAAGGGCAGTTTTTCTGCATTTTGGCTTCGCTAAATCAATAGCGTGCACTCCCGGCCAATGCGGCAGGAACGAGCCCTAAGCCACGGGCAAGCTGCAGGTAATCCACCGGCAAATGTGACAGCATGCGACATTGTTCCCTGCGCAGTGTATCAGACGCATTGTCAGTATTGGTTGATTTAGAAATGAATTCTAGTTTGAGCAGATTTTTGTGTTTTATATTTTATTTGATCATTAAATGTGATTTTTTTTTAATATTTACGTTTTTAAAACTTTAAAACTTTATATATTCAGGATGTCTACTAGACCCGTGTTTTTGGTCAGTTACAGGCCTACATTTTTTTTTTCAATGATAAACAGGGTAACGCTTTTGGTACAGAAATCTGGACCTCTGCGAAATGCTCAGGAGGTTAAGGAGTAGTCCAGCAAAGTCCAGAGGCTGCTTTTCATATTTAAACAGAGCAGATATTAAGACTATGGTGTGACTTAAGGTCACGAACCAACCGAACAAACATGTCTATAAATTTTAGATCTATTACATTACTTTGGATGGAGACGCTGGTTACCTTTCAAAGTAACTGCCGGCACACAAAGGGTGCACGGCCAATTCTCTGCACAAAGTCATTCCTTTTTTTATAGGCATGCATTTCTGCATATATACAAAAAGCATGCGTTTTTCACATTACATCTGCGTTTGCGTTATTGAACGAATGAATGAAAAATGCAGGAAAAAATAAATCAAAAATTCATACACCAGTGAGTTTTTAAAAATGCATGCAGAAACGCTGTGTTTTAAAAAACGCAACGCATATAGTGTGAAATGGTCCTCAGTGATTCAGGAAATACTACAATGCATTTTAACGAACGTTAGGCTTGTTTACACCTTTCCATTTTAACATCCATTGTTTAACTGGCTTTTCATGTCATTGCCATTTACTATAAGGATGGTTACATGTGAAAAAACAGACATCCATGACACACAGCACTCAGATAAGAACCTATTAGAAATGATGAATGTATGGAGAATTTGCTGTACCACTCATTGTTCAAACTCTTGTTAAAACAGAAAGGTATGAACATGGCCTAACAACATGGGGCACTTAAACCATGGCATTTAAATTATATTATTGTTTAGGATGAAATATGTAAATAATGTTTTGTTTTTTTAGAATTAAGGAGGGCATACATCTTTTTACCATCTTTTTTACCACCACCAAGCAAATCAATTCCTTCTCTTACCAACATGTCCGATCACATTCTCATAACATGTTCATAAGAAAAAGGTTCTTGTGTTATGCTACAACTTTTCAATAAAAGTTATTATGGTAAAAAAAAAAAGGAATAAATCAATCAAATGGGAAAATCTAGCCGGATGTTCCCACCCTAAACAAAAGTACCTTTGACATTCTGCTGCAGATATATTCATGATGATTTTTATTAATGTTAATGTTGTAGCTCCATCTTGTGGAAAGATTGATGTAGTACACAGGTAATATACTGCAGGCACCATGCCTAGGGTTAAACAGTCATTGGAAGCCTTCCTGTGGATTGAAGGGTGGTCAAACACATGAAGGTTGAGTTTCACTTCTTTAGGAAAAATGTATGAGACATTTAGAAGTTCTTAAATTCTAGCCTATTCCCCATCAAAAAACATACGATATATAGAGAAACATCTGTAAGCAGAGGTGCCTTATTATACCAAATTTTATCACGATACCTGGAAAAACTGAATGATTTGAGTATAAGCCTAGACTCCGAAGTGCAGCAGCCAAGGCATATGAACTCTCAGCTAGTCATTATTTCAACTGGCTGATTTGAGAGTTAGCTATGTTGCCATTACAACGGGACCTCTCCAGACGTAATGGAAGCATATACGCTTAGTGGGAGGTCCCAACGTAGCAGATAGACGGAGTATCTGTCCTCACTGCGTCGAGCAGCTCCGCCGATGTAAGGCTGAACATAGTCGAGTACGTTCAGCCTCTGCACTGGTGGATGTGTCAACAGACCATGCAATTAACTCACCAACAATTTCACAATTTTCATCTCTTGACTAACTATAAAAAATTTTTTTAGCACATTGTGAGTAATAAGCAATTCAGCTTGTATTCAAGTATTTGAGTTTGATTCGATTTCCAAACCACAACAAGGGCCCTTTCACACGATATACATTTTTTTAAAGGTTTGTGTTAATGTATATACCATATTTATCGGACTATAAAATGCACTTTTTCTCCCCAGAAATTGGGGGGGGGTGTGCCTGCGTTTTGTGGTCCGAATGTGAGACCCCGCAACCACTCGGCTGTGGGTGGTCATCATGCCTTGGCTCCCGGCCTGCTCTCCCGGCAAGAAGATTACCCATATACAGGTCGATTTGGCATTCGATTCATCAACAATCAATCTCGCTTAAACTAAATGTCCATCGAACAGGGATCAAACATGTCTGTAAATCCCTGTTCAATCACCACCCTTGATGCCCATACAAAGTATTAGCCAGGGATTGATCACCCATAGTGGTGCACATGGATTTGCCAAACCATCCTAAAATAATCAGTTGACGATTTTTGCGTAAGCACACCTCGATTGATCTTCAGGAATCGATGCGTGTATGGCTTGCTTTAGAATGACATTTTTTTTTCTTTCTTTTGTTTTTTTCTTATTCCAGACCAGACCAGTTGTGTTGAATTATTAAGTAAATGTCAGCTCTGTTGTCAAGTATTTTAAGTTATTTGCTAAAGTGTTAAGCCCCCCATACACCTTTAGATCGCTACCAACAACTATGTAGTGCCGGGTCCTCCCTGATAGAATACATAGTGATTGGAAGCTCCTCATATTACATGGTTTTGGAAGAAGAAACATTGATTGTACAGAAATTGTATGGTAAGATTGTAAGGTGTATAGGGGCCTTTAGTCAACACATTCTTTTAATATTGCAATCAAGTGATTGTGCTTAAGCTTTACAAAGAACCAAAGCTTGTGCGCTTAGTTTACCCTGGAAACCTCCAATCTATAGTCCCACAGAGCTCTTCTTGGCAAGGCAGTGTTCCCTTGAGCAGCTATGTGTCTGGCTGGGGGAGTATTGTCTGACACAATCACCTGAACATTGAATAACTTTCTGGTAAGATTTTTTACCTGTTTAAGTAGTCTGTTGTTGTTTGTGGGATAAGCATAGGTTATCAAACAAGAAAAGCCTGCACTTATTTGCAATTAGACCCCCATCCAGTAAACAGCCAACATTTATGTGTGACTACTGGGCTCAACAGCAGCCACCAATTCTATTCCCAAGCCTTGGAGTAACCGACAAAATATGTTATCATGACAGGAATGTTTTATAGCCTATAAAGCCGGCCATAGTTGCTCCCACCGAACGCATAATGGTCAGTAGCCCTCAACTACGGGGTAGCCCACATTGAGTTTTTGACCCAAAACGCCGGCAGGTTGGATTGCACGGCGATCCATCCTGCTGTTTCTTTTTGTGGCCGATCCTGTTGTAGTCAGTTACTGTGAATGGAGAGTCTCCTCCCGCTCCAGGCTAATTGGCTAGAATCTGTGTTAGTGGCGGACACAGGATTCCCATCAGTTCTGTAGCCAACTCCTCACAGCATGGTGACGTCACCCCACTGTTATGAGTCTGTTACAAGCCGGCCATGGATCGAGGTGTCTATGGCTGTCTTTGCTGATATGTATTTTAGATGCTATTACTGCTGCTTCTGGGTGAAAATGGTTTTTAAATAAAAGACATTTTAACCTCCCTAGCGCTTCTGACGGCACCATCTCATCCTGCACTTGCTTATGCAGTATTGCAGCTGACGAGATAGAGCCGTCCAGCTAAGCTCAGATCCCCCGGCTGCACATTCTGCTCTGTGCTGTCCCGGGATCTGAAGCAAGCCGGCTGTGTCACCTCTCTGCCAGCCTAATTTGCATATGGATGTGCAAATTGGGATATTCATATGCAAATTGGGATATATTCAAAGAGCACACCTGGAATATCACCCCCATTGTCATTCCAGATGTGATCTTTGAAGTTAACCTTTTCAGAGGGTTGCAAAATGCCATTGCATTGGGTGATAACTGTATCCAATACAATTCAAAACAAAAACAAAATAAAAATGTTATTATGTTATAAATGTTATAAACAAACATAAATACTGTTTTGAAATCAATAAATACTGTTTTGAAATCTTTCACCAAATAAGTATTCAAGAGATTTTAGCATTAAATGATACATTTCATAATTTTTTTATGTACTTTTTTTATAATAATTGTGTGTTTCAAACATTATTATAGTCCGGATGTCTATAAGACCCTTGTACGGACAGATTTTTGGAAGTTACAAGCCTACAACACAAAAAAATTCCATTAGAGTCTATGGTGCGCTTTTGGTACAGAGATCTGGACCTCAGCAGTGCGCTAGGGAGGTTAAAATACAAATATGACAAATTTATTTGAGAGGTGTTATCTGCCCATCAGCAGTTATAAATAGTAGTAACTCTCAACTCTCCTAGTCAATACACTTTTAAATTGCCTTTATGTACCTGTCAATACATTCTTAGATAATCACATTGCAATACAATACTATTTGAATCCTTCATTTTAATAAAGTACTTTTTTCATAATAAATGTGTTTTTGTTATGACACATAATGCATAATGAGGAAATATGGTCACAAAATTTACTTGCAAAGCTCCAGAACATTGTAAATCTCAATTAATGTTAAAAGTTTCAACAAGCCTTCCCTAAAGCTTCAACGACTTATAGTGGTTATACCGTGATCAGGGACCTTGCAAAGTCAGCAAGGATTCCGCAAAAATGTTGTGCCTATCTCTAGTGACAACAGCAACAATAATATCCTTTATGTCCTTTCTGGCATTCGGGATGGAGACACTTTTCAAACAGAATATTTTATCAATAAAGGTAGATGTAGACAGGTGGAATATTTTGCATTTCAACGTTTTTCGATCCTAAAAAATTATGGTTTGCACCGCCACACAACATTCACAGATAAGTTCGTTTTTTTTAAAGTGTCATTACTGCTTTCTGCCACAAGAAGGCGCCTGGAAGTCAAAACGGCATGTACATGTAAGGCAGTGGTGGGCAACTGAGCTGATATGAAGGGCCATAAGTGCAATCCTTAGCAACTCTTAAGGGCCACACATAACATTTTTAATCTATACTGACTTGTATAAGCATTTTATATTTCATAAAAGCATTGCAGGCATAGCTACAATACATTATTTGTCATTTTTAAATAACAAAACTTGTTTTAAATGATACTTCAATAATTAGGGATCTCTGTAGTGTAGTAATGCACTATGTCATATTTTATGTCATATATATCATCAAAGCTTTGATGGTATCTATGGGGTATGTTACCTTTGATTCAAAGGTTATATGCCCCTATTCTGTGCCGCAATATATATTATACAATCATCCCCCATTTATTGGGATAGTGGGAGCATAGGCCTGTCCACCACTCCCTCGTCAACACATCATTGCCCAGGATCTTCCTAGGGCAGAAATAGGAGGAGAGGCAAGGGACTTGCTCAGGTGCTGTCTGCCAAAATCACCCCAAGTTACTAACCATTGTCTCAGGCACCTTCCATAAGGAGAAATACTATTTATACTAAAAAAAACACACAAAACATTTATAAATTAAGTAAACTGGTTATGAATAGTGATGGCGCGAACATGGAATTTGCTGTTCGCGAACGGCGAACGGGAACCTCCGCAAATGTCCGCGAACCTGGCGAACCCGACGAACCCCATAGACTTCAATGGGCAGGCGA
>CM070034.1:38816242-38828468 GCA_036250615.1 Ptychadena robeensis | reverse complement strand
GTTTCTGCAATGTTAAAAGATAGGGGGCGGATTGAACTCGCCATATGTTCGCGAACATGGACGGATGCGAACATGCAATGTTCGCCGCGGATAGTTCTCCGGCGAACAGTTCGCGCCATCACTTGTTATGAATAAATAGGCATATCCATCACAAATTTTTTTTTTCTAAAGGTAGCCATAGATGAGGCGATTCTCCCTCCATAAATGAGGGATCGACAGCAGTCCCCATCCGAAGTAATGGACAGCACACAAAGGGTGCCTGGCCGATTCTCGGCACTAGCTGCCGTGCATGATGACATCATCACGCCTGGTCAATCGGCTGAAGAATTGGCTAGGAATATGCCCAGCTTCAGTCCGATCATAACAATACTCACTAAAGCTGAGCATAGACGGGCAGATTCCTGCCCCATTCGACAGCCGATTGGTGGTCAGATCAGCAGAGAATCAGTTGCTCCCCCTGGTCATATTGACCAGGAATCTGACGCATGTCGGATCACATGGTTACCCGACATGCCGGTAAATTTCTGGCCGATCTCATCCGAAGTAATATTGCAGTGCTGATTCTTGGCACTAGCTGCCATGCATGATGACGTCATCACGCCTGGTCAGTCAGCTGGGCAGACGAAGAGAAAACGACCTGTCTATGCCCAACTTAAGAAACACATTATTTGTTAAAAACTCTTTAAAGCCAGCTGCATCATCCAAGAAAAATGGCAGATGAAGCACACAGGGAACAAGTATTCATACGTAAAAAATTTGAGATGACTGTAAAGAGCACAATAGCTTGTTTGGTGGTGACTCATTTAGATGCTAGATCTTCTAACCTTCAAGTAGTAAATGGCTCGTGTTCTGTAAAAAACAACTAGCAATTAGTTATTCAACGTCAATTGTATGACATCAGCAGAGAATCATAAAAGGGTTCAATTCTATCCAGAAAATCAAACAGTAACTCAACTCATTAACCAATTCCTCGCTTTTTTCATGAGTTTTCACTTCCCAGGTTGTGGTATGGCAAGAATCATATTGGGATGTGAGAGATTTACATTTTTTTTATAGAAAAAAGGAGGTATCAAAAGGTCAGAATGTTGGTGATACAAGTCAAAGAACATCATTCATCAAAATGTTTTTAATTTTTTTTCTTTTCCCTAAAGCTAGCCATATCCATGGCCGATCGATCACTTATCCAATAGATTCCGGCGATCTCAGCGGGAATCGGAGGTCCGATCAATCGGCCAATTAAGAGTATCCGATCGCTGCATACCACCTTGTCCCACGGATTCCTGGACGATTCCGTGTCCGATCGCTTACTTCCCAAATGGCAACTCCCCCTGATGTGTGCAGAATCGGATCAGAAAGACCAACATGTTGGTTCTCTGTCGGATTCGATTCTGGGCCCCCAATCAATCGGACGCGATCGATCGGACAAGGTGGGCTGCACACGATTCCGGCACGATCGTTTGGCATGCACGCGCCCGGAATCGATCGTACCGGAATCCGATGGGAATCCGACCCGTGTATGGGGGCCTTAAGGGTTGTTCATGAGTAACTATGATACGGTCTGTGACAGGTACACATTGTAAGATAATTATATTGTGTATATGTTTATAGTAAGCTATATGATCAGTTAACAAAATCAATGTTTACTTGTCCCCAAGGCCTGCTGTATAGCCATTTCTTTTTGTTTTATTTTGTTAATGTTGTTTTGTCTAGTTGAAAAAAATACCAATAAAAATATATTATGCAAAACATTTTAAATTAAAGTAAAAGTATAATGAAAATGGTAAATGGAATGTTTAACCTCCATGGTACCATCCACAGTAACGTGACGGAGGCTTGTGTGGCAGGTGCCAGCGCATATTGGAGCCTGGGGCTAAGAGTGGGAAATCAAAGCTGACTACTATGCGCCCCCTGCTGGGGGGTTTAAATACATACTGTATAGCCAAACAGGCTCACCTGCTAAAAAGAATAATTTAGGAGACTCTTGCCAGGCACCATAGCTGGCATTTTGACCATTTTCTATTCAACAACAGTAGTCTATGCAGGACAGCTTGGTCAAGGTGGTAAATGGTAAATGGAAACAGCAAAACATTTTGAGTGGGTACATATAATAGTTGATTTTGGTAGCCAGTGGTGGTTTTATGAGCGGTCATCCAGAGCGGCATTCCCCTGGGGGGTGGCATCTGGGCATTGGAATTTTTTTCCAATGCCCAGGTGCCCCCTGTCTATTAAATGCGTGGCCCGGGGATAGTGTTGAGCCACATATGGTATATTCGAGTTTGCATAATGTGGCGAATATATAAAGGATCATTGGAAATTCGTTAAATTTAATTCCACTGCATTCTATTGCCTTACATCGCGCGTGGCTGTTTGCAAGTAAGTCCGCAAGTCCCCAAGGAGAGCACTTCGGCAGTGATGGTGGCGCCAGATGAGGTGCTCGCCCAGGGGACCAATCTGCCTAGGACCGCACCTGATGATAGCAGCCTTTGACCTTTGATATGCATTGGCAGCTTTAAGGCCTTCTGTAGAGAGGTGTGCTCCTTTCCATATCATGTCCAATCAATTCCATTCACCAAAATTTTATTAACATCTCTGAAGTGATCTGAGAAGTGAGAAAAGAAACATTTTCTTAACAAGATTTTGGTAAAATAGACTAACTATAATAGCTTAGGAGTTATAGTTAAGGAGTTCTCTCAGGACATGCCAAATGCTTTGTAGTTTTGTGTTTTAAGCTGGGCATAGACGGGCAGATTCCTACCCGATTCTTCAGCCGATCGACCACCGTGCGTGTTCCTGCCAAGCTGTCAGTCAGCGGAAAATCGGATGCGCCAACCTGGTCACATTGACCAGGAATCTGCCGCATGACGGTTAGCATGGTGACCAGTAAATTTTCGATGGTAAAACAACCCGTCTATGCTCCGCTTTAGTGATTATATAGATGGCCATATGCAGCTCGATCTTTCGTTCGAGTCCAGAATGACTAATGTGGTTGATCCTGCTCCAAGAAAATGTCGATCAAACAGGGATTCAACATGTCGGTATTTCCCTGTTCAATCTCCATTACTTTGGATGGTCTTTCGAGGGTCTCCATCCAAAGAATCGGCCAGGTATTGATTCCCCCAGGTGCTCATTGATTCCCTGAAGAATCGTTGTGAGATCATTCTGCGATTCTTGCGTCACCCTGTTGCGATCGATTGCACAATTATTGCCGGGGAACCGAGCCATGTATGGCCAGCTAAAGACATATCTTGTTGTGACCAGGCTGGCCAACCCTGGTTGTGATAGAAGTCGTTGCAGTACATAAGAGTGGGGTCAGAATGTGGGACCCTCAGTAGTTTGGTGAACCACTATAAGCAGGAGATTCCAGTATAGCAGCATCTATGTGGGACAGATATTGGGGTTGCTTCTCCTGCATATACCTCACACAACATATTCTATAGATTCAGAATTAGAACGGGCGATTCACAGGCTGCAGACAGTCAGCAGCCTGGAAAGCACCTGTGTATGTGAAGGCACTTGTGAGGCGTTTAGAAAAGTGGGCAGACGCCCAAAGAACGACCTGGGGGCACTTTTTGTCGCGTCACCAGCGGGCTACGTTTCCAGAAGCTCAAGTAAATGGTCTCTTAGATAATTTATTAGGTTTGAGGAAAATGTTTGCATTACGCTGTCCTGTGTTGGTAAATAGCAGCAATATGACATAGTCTTCTCTTGTTCCATGCACCCTGAAGACTATAAAAAACCTTCATGGCCCCCCTGGATGAAGAACTCCATAGAGATGTCCACACACTAGTATGAATGTCAGTGACTTGTAGTAATCGCACACAGACTTTATTTCACATTCCTAGCTAATTGTATTCATGTTTGTAGCCTGCTGGTGGCTTCATGCTGAGGAGGTGGAATGCTGTGGTAGAAGGGTAGCACATGCTGGGACCCCGTCCTCCTCACACAGCCAATGGTAGGACTACACAAGCACCGTCCATGCTCGAGCACTAATAGGGAACCAGAGACGTCAGCAGCCCACAGCTCACACAGGCTGCGAATACCGGGCCGTGACGTCAGCAGCGCGTTCCCGTCCCTTCTCCGTCCAGGAAATCGCGCAGCGTGCCCGCCCTGGCGAACAGGGAGGAATAGCGGCCGAGGATACCCCGCTATTCAGTACCCTCTGCCAACCCTGAGCGCGTTCCAGTTCTTTAGTGCGCATGTGAACCATGGGTCAGTGCTCAGTCTCACTCCCGTGCACGCGGCCATTTCCAAACCCCGCCCATCTCCTCCTAAATATATGGCCGTCAAATGAGCCCGCCCACCTCTCTAGAGCAGCCGACTGTGAGATTAACTCTTTGAGTACAGCAGGCCAGCTGCAGATAGTGAGAATCTTGTGGGTGTTCTCAGATGGTGACCACACACAGATAATCCTGCCAATCCATACACCTGCTGACACAGCCACCTTCATTGCCTGAGAGTGCCTACTGTCCTTCCAAACTATGTGCTGTTCTTGGCGCTACTTTGCCTACAGGAGATGCATTGTGTTATGGTCTGCATTAGCAGTTATTCAGCTCTCCAAAACCACGTGTGCTCGGTAAAAGGACAAAGTTTAGGTCTGAAAGTATGGTGTAGACGTACAGATGTGCATGCTGTATACTGGAAGCAGTGTCCATATAATGAGATATCAGTCCTGCCTGGGGTCACTCTGATCTTCTCTGCTTGTTCCTGCAGCAGCTCCCCTGGATACATACATATGTGCATCCTCGGCATCCCTTTAGCTGTGTGGGGAGAGAAATGCTGCACCCTCCTCTGGGGGAGGGTGTGGAGGGGTTAAGTCTAGAGAAAGAGAGGAGACTCTACAGCGCTGCTACAAAGAGTTAACTTCTCAGCCAGCTGCAGTAAAGGGACGAGGTGGGCGCGGTCACATGACGTACGAAAGCTAGATTACGGTGGGCGGGGTTAGGTGAGGGCGCTGTGATCAGAAGGTGGGCGGAGTCAGCGGATGGCCTTGTGCTCGGGAGTGAGCGCAGATTTTCACTTCACATGCGCAGTACGGCACAGATCTCCTGGAGCGCGCTGAGGCTCGTGCACGGTGGCAGGGGATACAGGGGATACTGATTTTCATGTAACACCGGCACCCATGGGAGGGTGTGTGGGCACTCACCACGAATCCTCGGGTAGCCTGAACGAGAACTCGGACGGGACCGGAGGTGAGGAAGGGAGGATGGTGGGGGAGTGGAGGGAAGAGAGGGGGAGGAGGAGAGATGGGATTCTCTTTTCTTTTGTCTGATACTGGCCGGTGCAGATAATCCCCCCTGGAGGGGAGAGCACAGAATGGGGTGCTGGGTGTGGGGGGTATACTGTGCTCCCCTGTACCGGAGAGGCAGGGAGTGCTGGCTGCAGGGCGTAGGTCAGCCTGGCACCTCCATAGGGCAATGATGCTGCTCCCTGGGATCCCATAAGAATGGATGTTGGCCATTGGCGGTATGTGTCTCCTTTCCAGGTCCTTGTATACATGGTGATGTGTGATAACATCTAGCTGGACATGTTCTGTACCATGATCCTATCCATGGACCCTCCTAATAATGCCAGGAACATGCCATGCCCTCCAGCCATGTAAAGACCCAACAACTTCTATCTCACTGTATGTTCATATTTATTGGTATTTACAGGGAACAAAGCCTTTTTGTTTTTCACTTTTAGAGTGTAGAGAAGCTTTCAAAGCCACATCTTTGTCTCGCTGGGGGAAATTTTCCTCCACTTCCTGCCTTGCAGAAGCAGCAGGAAGTAAATGTCCACAAAGTAGGGGAATCCGCATTGAGACAGTTGTCCCTGCTGCTGAGAGCTTTCTGTTTCGGTTCAAGTGGTAGTTTCAGATCTCTTCATTTCCATTTTCAGTGACAGCATTGATCATTATTAAGAGGGTGACAACAATAAAATTTGGGCGGTGGCATTACCTTAAACTGCACTTTTACTTTTTGTTTCATCCTTTGTACTTCCTGTTGTAGGGTGACTGCTCCTACTGACTTCTGAGTGAAGCCCCCCCATACACGCATAGTTCCACAGGCGATTTTGCGGGCGATCAATCGGTGTGTGTAAAACAATTTCCTGTGGATCTAAGCTGCTTATCTGGATAAGGGTTTGTTTCCACATACGTTGGGACCCTCTCCCGCTAAGGGCTTGTTTCCATTGTACGTCTGGACCCCTACCCTAAGCGTATACGCTTAGCGGGGGCCCGATGTATCTCACAGACTTTGCCTGCTGGCGGATGGTCTGTTTACACATCCGCCGGTGTAAAGGCTGAACGTACTCGACTACGTTCAGCCTTACACCGGCGGATCCGCTCAGCGCAATGAAGACAGAGTCTCCGCCGAGCAGGTAAGTCTATCTGTTACGTTGGGACCTCCTGCTAAGCATATACACTTAGTGGAGGGGTCCCAACGCAATGGAAACATAGCCTAAGCGTATACACTTAGCGGGGATCCCAATGTAGCACAAAGACCTACCTGCTCGGCGGATGCTGTGTCTTCATGGAGCTGAGCCACTCCGCCGATGCAAGGCTCAACATAGTAGAGTGCGTTGAGCCTCTGCATCAGTGGATGTGTAAACAGTGGCATTGTCTATGTGCTATGTCAGGATCCCCGCCGAGGTTTCTGGAAACAAACCCTAAAGGATCCATGTTTCCCAAAATCGTCCAGAGAATCATTAGGATTCCCATCCAAAGTATCGCCGGCACACAAATAGTACACTCTGATTCTCTGAACAACCGGCTGCGGCGTGATCACGATGCAGTCGGGGATAGCCTGAGGATCTATGTGTGTAGGTGGGGCTTAACTGCTATTCCTGAGTGAAGCTCAGGGTAGATTTCACTACCAAAAGCAGTAACCCTGAGCCATAATCCAGGTAGGTTACCCTCTCCCAGCGACCCTGTGTTTGCTTTATAGGACACCTATGCCTGTCGGAAAATGCATGCATATGTCGTCGTCCTCCGACGTCATTGATGACTCCATGGAGGGTGGGGGTGCTTGCAGATAGGAGCGCGCGTGTAAATGAAGCCTAAACATCTCCAGCTGTTAATAGGATTTGCATATACAGTGGACCCTTGAATTACAACGGCTTTGACTTTATGCCAACTTAACTTACAACCAAAGGTTTGACTTACTGGCAGAAATGTGGCCAAGACCAAAACATGTTTCTGCTTGTGTGTGGCATTTATGACTTGATGTCACTTATAAGTGCAGCAAGTCAAAATGGACCATATCCAGATAGATATCACCAATCTACAGAAGGCTACAAGGCCGGATTCCTGATGTTCTTATGGTAGGAGCTCTCCTACTTTCCATATCATTCTCTCTTTCTGAAAACCAAACATGTCGCCTTCAATGGTGATTATAGATTTTTATATTTGTCGGCTCCACACATAACTTTTCGGTGAGAACACCAGGAACATTGGTGTTTCTGGTAAATGACACATATTATACAACACTTTTTATTATAAAAAAGGTCCAGTAAAGGGTGCTTTGGGGAGTTCAGAACACATGGGCATTTTCATTATTTGTTATAGGAAAAATTGTCTTGACAATTCAGTTTGTAAGTCAAGGGTCCAATGCACATGGACATGTTCTCTTATTAACTCCTCCTTTTTATATGTCTGCCAGTGTCTAATCTTGTGATTTCTATTTGTTTTACCCATTCTTTAATTTTCAGGAGGAGAACAATTGGGAGGTACAAGACCAGTTTTAATTTTCAGATAGGATATGTGTGTTTTATTGACATATATTTCTTGACATTTTATATGGGGGAAATTGTAGAAAATCTACTACTGTAAAACTTCCTAAAACCTATACTGGCAAAAGTGAATTTGTTGTCTGAATGGGCGCCTACAATATAGAACGAGTTGAATGGCGCAGTACTAGATATACACACACAATACTTGGGATCACTCAGAGTGGGTTCCACCATAGAGTGCAGGGTAAAGGTCCCCCCATACATGGGTCCGATACCCATCACCCGAGCGTTCATCAAATTGAACAGAAATAGACATCTATGCAAAATGCATAAACATCTCTGCTTACCACCTTTGGGCAGTAGATTCCCTATCCAAAGCAATGAAGATGGAACCAACATGTTGGTGAATCCATGTTCCGTGTTTGATCGAGCTGTCTTTAGGCAGAATCGATTGATCCTGCTCAAAGACAGGTTGGATATCGATCCATGTATGGGGACCTTAACAAAATCACTTATGTCCTCCATAGCTAAACAAGCATTTAACCTCCTTGGCTTTATGCCCGAAGCCAGTATGGGCGCAGTTTGGTTGTGAATCTAACTGCGCCCTTGCCGGGAATCGGGCACAACTGCCAACTTCTGCAGGCACACAGAGCCTTTCCGGTTCAGTGACGCCAAAGGGGTGGCGGCATAAACCTCCATGTTAATAGAGGGGGCGTCGCTTTTCTCCCCACACACCGCCGCCGTCTAATTGACACCGGCTTTTTGTGCCATAAAAAATGGTGTGAAAAGCTCGTAACGCCCAGGGGGTTAAACCTTGCAGTGTGGGTAGCCCCATGGTAAAGTTATTTTTATTTTTGTGTAAAGAAGGGTACAGATGGCTGGATATTTGAGCCATCCAATGTACCCTGCAGCAGTATGATGATGTCATCACACTGCTGTCCGATATCGGCAGAGCTGGGAAGAGATGGCTCTGCTCTCTCCCTCGGCTCTGCTGAAGCTTTGCCTGGAAACCCACGGTCTCTATGCAAAGCAACGGACATCGGCCGTATTTAACGGTCATGTCCGATATGGCTGTTTTCGAGTGGGATTGATTGGTCCCGCTCGAAAACCGCGATGGGTGCATATTATATGGACCAGATAGATGGCCGTGAGCATGCACGGCGCTCGAAGTGGCCATCGATTTGGCCCATATCTTAAAGTCTGTACCCTGCTTTAGGGTTCCACTTTAACCCTCTGAGCGTTTGCCACGTGGCACGTTTTTTTATAACCGTGCCATGGGCAATCGCGGCGGAGCACAATGTGCTCCGCAGCGATTGCCTGCTCAGCTGAGGGATGTAAACAAAAGTCCGGCGTCGCTGGAGACGCCGGACTTCTGCTGACAGAAAGCGACGCCCCTCCAGTTTGACGGAGGTCTATGGCGCCGCCTACCCCCGCCCCTTTCGCGTCACCGGTGACACGATCGGGGGCGGACCCGGAAGCTCCCGACCGCCGTCAGAAGACGGCGAGACCTCGGGCGTTCCTCCGGCTAACTCGGGCTGAGTTTCATGATGCATGAAACTCAGCCCGAGTTAATTCGGGGAGAACGCTCAGAAGGTTAAATAGCGGTACTTGTTCTCTTCTGTATCTGACTTTGCTTATCTTATGTAAACATAGTTTATCTTTTATGCACTGTTTGCAGCGATTTGATGAATGATGTGATCTTTTATGTGCCATGGACATAAATGACAGTAATTGCTTTGGATATGTTTACCTTTCCATTTGACATCTGCCCGAGCTGTGGTAAGGCAAATGGAGCGCGTGTAGTGATATCTGCACTACATTGCTTAAAATGTAAAAGTTTGTCCAAATGCTTCTTAATAATATCTGTATGTATTTCAGCCAACATCAAATAAGAAATGATGGCTCGCCTGTATAGAAGGTTTTTTTTGTAGGTTGCTGTGGAAAGCCTCCTGAGTAGGCTGAACTTGCAGAATTAGAATGCTGCTTTTGGTAAGCGCACTGATTTGTTTTGACAGAAATGTGATGGAGCAGCAGGGGACGGTAACCTGCCGCAAGGCTGATATTCCCTGAACTTGGTAAATAGACATCTCATTTTGTGACAGCTGTGTTGCCCTCCTGCTGATCTTTGCTCCTGCTCCACCCTGGTGTCACATCCTACATCTGTTCTTTGTCCCCTGCTCACTTGCTGTACGCTACTGTTCACTCCGATCGCACTGGGCTGTGATCAGGATTTGACGCTTTTATCAGTGATGTGGCCAAATCTCTGCTCAGCTGTCTAACATTATTAGGGGTATACACGCAAGGTTAGACCGTCTCCTTGTCTTGTTCATTACCATATTCCCTTAATTTTTACTAAACTATTTGAGAATTGCGTTAAGCTTGGTTCTCATGGTAGGTTGGGTGCTGCCTGTTGATGGTTAGCCTTAAAGACAATGTGCTGTGGTTATGTCCCAACGTAGCAGATAGACTTGCCTGCTCGGCGGAGGCTCTGTCTTCATTGCGTTGAGCCGATCCGCCGATGTAAGGCTGTGTTTCCATTAAGTTGGGACCCCTCTGCTAAGCATATAGGCTTAGCGGGAGGTCCCAACGTAGCAGATAGACTTACCTGCTCAGCGGAGGGTCTGTCTCAATTGCGCTGAGCCGATCCACTCCACTGATGTAACTCGAGTACGTTCAGCCTCTGCACTGGCGGATGTGTAATCGGACCATCTGCCGAGCAGGCAATGTCTGTGGGATATGTCAGGACCCGCGCTTAGCGCAGGGGTCCCGATGTATAAAGCCCTTAGGCTATGTTTACATGGCGTCTAGGGCTCCATCGACCCCCAATCCCCTTGCATTAATCGCATTCCTTCAGGAAAGTCATCTGAGCCCATATATATTACCTGCTTGCTGCACTAAAACAGGGATCACACACATAGATATGGGCCAGAACAATGGCTGGTTTAAGTGACGTGCACGCTCCATCTATCTGGCCCATATCTAATGCCGCCATCCCTGTTTTCGAGCGGGATCAATTCATCCCGCTCAAAAAGAGGGATATTGGACATGTCCTTAAATCACGGTCAATGTCCATTGCTTTGCATGGGGACTGCGTGGTACAAAGCATCCCATGATGCAGGTGGTGTGTGTGTGTGTGTGTGTGTGTGTGTGTGTGTGTGTGTGACTCCGTTACCTCAGGGTAGGGGTCGACGGAGCCCTAGATGCCGTGCAAACATTGCTTTCATCACCAGGGGTGATTGACAGTTGTTTGAGCGGTCAGGTGGCTCTAAAGCACCCACT
This sequence comes from Ptychadena robeensis, assembly GCA_036250615.1. NCBI lineage: Eukaryota > Metazoa > Chordata > Amphibia > Anura > Ptychadenidae > Ptychadena > Ptychadena robeensis. The sequence goes on along the minus strand of CM070034.1, from coordinate 38,817,482 downwards.
CGTGAGAACCCAGCTTCGTGCTATGTTCGGTTGTAAACATGCGCCACCGTTACAACCCTTCTAGCATGTAGGGTTGTAAGGATGTGCCACCATTACTAGCCTACTGGTATGTTTAGTCGTTTGGTTACTCCACTGAAACTAGCCTTGTGTTATGTATTGTTATATGGCTACTTTACCATACTTCGTCTTCTGCTATGTTTGGTTGTATATTTACTCCACCATAACTAGCCTTATGTTTCGTATGGTAACTTCACTATACTTAGCATTCTGATATGTTTCTTTGCATAGTTACTCCTCCATAACTATCCAGATGTTCTGTACCGTAGTATGGTTACTCCACCATATCTAGCCTTATGCTATGTTTGCTTACTTCACTATACTTCGGCTTATGCTATGTTTGGTCGTATGGTTATTTCGGCATAACTAACCTTATGTTGTGTATGGTCACACCACCATACCTAGCCTTTTGCTATGTTGGCTTGTATGATTACGGCATGGCTATCCTTATGGTATGTACCATTGTACTTTAGTAGTAGCATACTGTATGGTCATCTGTCCTTCTCTAGGTCTTTGCCTAGCTGTGCACATGGTATGCAAGACAGAACTGGAGCAAAACCCCATTAAACCCAGTAATGTACTTGGCTGATTACTTAATGATAAGTAAACTTTGGTTGGGATGGGAATGAGTTTCTTGAGTTCGGGGATCAGTTCTATATATTGTACTACACTGCAAAATTAAGAGTACGACAATGGGACCGGTGGCCCACCTTCATTAGAAATCTAGGCGTCCGTAGGGAGAAATACCATGGAAACAGAGATTGGTGGGATAAACAAATAAAAATGGTATAAAAGTATATTGCTAGGAATATATGATAAAACCCCTCACACTAGCGACCAGCAAAACACTTGCATTTGGTCTTGGAGAAACATGGTTACCCATATAGTAAGGAAGTCTTATTGCTGTCATGGACCCACTTTCCCATCACCTGTTTCTGGCTATGGCTTAAAATTCCCATGACAATCTGCAGCTTTCTATGATCATGTCAGTGCACTAGTTACTATTTTCTGCTGCTGTAGTAAGACTTCTTAAGTTACAACCTCCTGCTTTGGAATTTGGTAAGGACCGTTTGCTCAAAAAAGGTTCTAGAATTGCTGGAAATAAACTCTCTTAAATCCTTTTGCCGTAGATTACATAAAATCTAGCCTTATTTTTTTTGCTCTAAGGTACACGGGGGGGGGG
>CM070034.1:38804436-38816142 GCA_036250615.1 Ptychadena robeensis | reverse complement strand
TCGCAGAAAAACTAATCCCGGGCTCTTTTCCTTGATTTTCCCTTCAAAAAAACATGTTCTGCCTTATGGCCTGGCTATTCCGTATCTCACTAGTCACACAAGTGATTGCATTTGTTGCTAGGTGTTTTGTTTCTAGTCCATACATGTTTCCTTCACTATGCTTTGCCATGTGGCGCGGTTATCAAATGTTATCCCTTAACAGGTTAATATTGGGGCAGGAACAGATCAATCCCAAGAGGCAGGTAGTAAATTGAGCTAAAAAGTGACAGATGGTGCCTATAACTGGCACCACACTGTCGCTGTAGTGTATCTACCAAAACAATCCCATCACATTATATCCAGTCTGATGGTCAGTTTGGTGGTGTGTAGCTAGATCAAAGTCTGGTATCTCATATTTTATTCATATATATCAGAAGGACATGATAGTTGGAAGAACGGCTATGTAGCTCCTATATATGTGTATTAGCAGCTATAGAGAGGTCCTAAGCTGTACAGATGTGAGTTTTTTGCTTTTTTTTTTTTTATAAAAATTACACCCAGCCATGTTTCTCAACCTTGATGGTATTAAAATTCTTGTTTTTTGCAACCATATTTTATTTTTAAACAGGATTACCATATTTTTCAGACCATAAGACGCACTTTTTCACCCCCAAAATTGGGGATCGGGAGGAGAGCCGAGGAGCAGAGCTGAGGCAGCTGTCATTTGCGATGTTCGGCTCTTCTATCTAAATGCCGCATCCCTACCAACGAGAACACAGAGGAGAGCTGGCTATGGATGGCTCGGCCAGGGTGCAGGGGATGCCGAAATCCACAGAACACTGAACAGATCAGTATAGTGTGACGTGTTGTGCTGAGAGTGTACTGCTGCTAGTGACACCTGTGGCTGAATTGAATATTGCATCCATTAAATTCATTGCATTATCCCAATTGATGTGAAAACGTATTAAATCTTTTTTTTTTTTTTTTTTTTCTGGATTTTCTGCCCTAAAAACTGGATGCGTCTTATAGTCTGAAAAATACGGTATTATCGGTCCTTCTGTTATTGAAATGCATTAACTCTTTCTAAGAAGTCTGACCAAAAGTTGGGGTATAAAGGGCTTTACTGTTTCCTGAAAGTTGGATCTGAAATCCGTGAGTTCCAGTAGCCAATCATTAGAGCTGTACCTTCCCTATAGATTGCTTTCCTTCATCGTACACTATGAGCACTGGCTTATGTGACAGTAGAGGTAGTGAACATGTTTTCTACTCGCTGTCTGTGGGCGCGTTACCGCTACATTTATATGAGTAAGGGCTTGTTTCCACTATATGTCGGGACCCCCTCTGCTAAGCGTATTCCTTGGTGGGGATCCAGACGGAGCACATAGGCTTTGCCTGCTCGGCGGATGTTGTGTTTAGACATCCACCCATGCAGAGACTCAACGTACTCTACTACGTTCAGCCTTGCATCGGCGGAACGGCTCGGCGCTGTGAAGACACAGCATACACCGAGCAGGTAAGTGAATATGCTCCCTTGGGACCTCCCGCCAAGCAATACGTTTAGCAGAGGGGTCCCGACGTAAAGTGGAAACAAATCAAAAACGGGGAAAAGATGCACCTGAAAAGCATTGGATGCAAATTAATGTTAATGATCTTCAATGGACACCTCACTGGGAACCCTCCTTTTGACAATGGAAAGTGTCCTGTCTGCATCAATGGAAATGCATTCTTACAAAATGATGTAGCATTATTGAGTGACTTGCTTATAGAGAAATATACCCAGTTGGGCCTAGATTCCACTGTGTGTTTGCAAATACACAACAATCACATCTAGGGCGCATCTCAATTCCCACGTTGTACGCGTGTCCTGTTGAGTTTGACTTAAAAGCTCCCATACATCGGTCAAAAATGGAGTGAAAAATCGACCCATCGATCACCGCACGCATTCACGAAATTGATCGGCAATCAATCAAGTTCTGTCCACCCTGAACGATCGACCAAACAAAATCGACTAAAAATCGGATTGGACAATGAACCGAAATGTTGGTTTTTCTGGACGATTGTTTGGCAATCGAAGTACGTTGGCGGACCCATAGCTCCCTATGCAGCAGCCTTTCCAATCGATGGATTTTGTGGAATCTGCCGTTTTGGAGATCGGCTCATGCCAAATTCGACCACAAATCGGATTCTCAAGGTTGTGTTCCATCGATAACTGATCCAATCAATAGCCGGTCCACGATCGCCTGGAATGATTGGATTGGGAATCGATCGGTGATCGATCGATCCGTGTATGGCTACCTTAAGTCACAGCCCACAGTGCTCTCCAATCTCCAGCTTGATGTAGTCCACAGTCATGAAAATTCTAATAGTTCAGTGTCACAGCACAAACATAGGGGATCAAATAACTATAAAAAATCTATGTTCAAGTCATGACAAATCCCAGGTACATGATTCCCCCACAAATTTTTAGTTTCTGGGATCTTTCATTAAGCAGAGGACAACATTGCTCAGAAACTTCTGGTAACAGTGTTGTAGGTGTTTAGGAAGTTTATGGAACAATAGATAATGTAATGAAATGAAACTACAAAAATGTAAGATTTAGTTTTATAGTGAGACTTAAATGGTTCCAGAAAGATTAACTTGGCTTGGCTTTTCCATATGTTTCTGGGTGGGACAGCAGCCCCTTGGCACCCGATTCCATGGTAATGTGCAACTCCTATCTCGTGGGAATGTGGTATAAGTTTAATGGGGCTCAGAGAAGTGTGTGAACCAATAATGGCACATTCCAGAACTTTTTGTTTTTGATAAACTCCAGAAATCTTTCTTCCAGAGTCTGTTAGGGTTTTTTTTTTCTTACACACTACGTTGCCTTTACTTCAATTTGCATGCATTGCTTTATTTATTTACATATGTTCACGCATAACTCACTGTTGGAAGCATTTTATTACCACAGTGCGAGGGTTTCACATACAATAGTATGGGAAGCAATAATGCTGAACTTGTACTGTGTAACACAAGCGCACAGTGCAGTGTGTATAATGGGAAAGTGTATAACTATGGAATGCAAGAAACTTTCTGTTATCTTTCACACTATATGCCTGTGTTGTGTGTTAACGCATGTGCTGCTATCTAAGGAAACACTTGATGATATGATATCAGATGCCACATCCTACCACCACCAGGAAAAACCATTGTTTTGCCATGTCCTATTGGTAAGGACCTTCCGTCAGCTTGGGGATTTTCATGGCATTCAAGTACAATTGAATAAAGTAAAAAGAAACGATTTATAAGTCACAAAGTCAATAGTGCAAAAAGATACATTTTATCATATATGAGGCAAATATGTACACTAAGGCTTTGTTTCCATTGCGGGGGGTCCCAACGTAACAGACTATAGCGGTACTGGGTTTCTCTTCCTGTATCTGACTTGCTTATCTTTGTCAACATAGTTTATCTTTTATGCATGTTTTGCAGCGATTGATGAATGATTGCTGATTCTTTTCTGGCAATGGACATAAATGACCACGGTATTGCTTTGGCTATGTTTACCGTTCCATTTGACATCTGCCCGAGCTGTGTAAGGCAAATGGAGCGGTGTAGTGATATCTGCATACATGGCTTAAAATGTGAAAAGTTGTCCAAAATGCTTCTTCATAATATATGTTGTAGTTCAGCCAAACATCAAATAGAAAAATGGGCTCGGGCCTGGATAGAAGGTTTTTTTGGTAGGTTGCTGTGAAAGCCTCCTGAGTAGGTGTGTGAACTTTGCAGAAGAATTAGATGCTGCTTTTGGGAAGCGCACTGATTTGTTTTGACAAAATGTGCTGGAGCAGCAGGGGACGGTTAACTGCCGCAAGCTGATATCCATGAAACTTGGTAAAGAGAAGCTCTTTGTGACAGCTGTGTTGCCTCCTTGCTGACTTGCATCTGCTCCACACTGTGTCACATCCGACATCTGTCTTTGTCCCCTCCTACTTGCTGGACGCTACTGTCACTCCGATCGCACTGGGCTGTGATCAGGGATGTGACGCTTTTATCCAGTGATGTTGGCCAAATTATGCTCAGCTGTCTAACATATTAGGGTTATACACGCAAAGGTCTCGACCGTATCCTGTCTGTTCAGTACCATATTCCCTTAATTTTTATAAACTATGTGAGAATTGCTTTAAGAGTGGTTCTCATGGTAGGTTGGGTGCTGCCTGGTGATGGTTAGCCTTAAAGCCAAGGTGCTGATGTGGTTAATGTCCCAACGTAGCAGATAGATTGCTGCTCGGCGGAGGCTCTGGTCTCATTGCGTTTGAAGAGATCCGCGAGTTGTAAGGCTTGTGTTTCCATTAAGTTGGGACCAATCTGCAGAAGATATGCTTGAGAGGGAGGTCACAAACGTACAGAAGAACTTACCTGCTCGCGGAGGGTCTGTCATCAATTGCGCTGTGAGCCGATCCACTCACTGAGGTAACTCGAGACGTTCAGCCTCTGCACTGGCGGATGTGTAATAGGACCATCTGCCGAGCAGGCAAAAAACTGTCTGGGGATATGTCAGGCCCGCGCTTAGCGGATGGGTCACGATTGTATAAAGCATTAGGCTATGTTTACATGGCGTCTAGGGACTCCATCGACCCCCCAATCCCCTTGCATTAATCGCTTCACTTCAGGAAGTCATCTGAGCCAATATATATTAAATGCTTGCTGCACTAAAACAGGGATCACACAATAGATAGGGCCAGAACAATGGTGGTTTAAGTGACGGCACGCTCCATCTATCTGCCCAATCTAATGCCGCAATCATGTTTCGAGCGATCACTTCATTCCGCTCAAAAAGAAGGGTATTGGACAGCCTTAAAATCACGGTTAATGTCAATTGTTTGCATGGCGGACTGCGTCCGTGGTACAAAGCATCACATGATGCAAGGTGGTTGTGTGTGGTGTGTGACGTGATCGTTGTGTGTGGTTGTGTGTGTGACTCCGTTACCGCAGGGTAGGCGTCGACGGTAGCACTAGATGCCGTTGAAAACATTGGGCTTTCATCACCAGGGGTGATGAGAGTGTTTGAGCCGCAGGTGGGCTCCTAAAGCACCCCCACTCGGGAGAACCCACTTCGGCTATGTTCGGTTGTAAACATGCGCCACCGTTTACAACCCTTTAGCATGATAGGGTGGTAAGGACGTGTGCCACCATTTACTAGCATACTGGTATGTTGAGTCGTTTGGTATCTCCCACTTGAAACGCCTTGTGTTATGTATTGTTATATGGATTACTGTACCATACTTAGTCTTTGCTATGTTTGGTTGTATATTTACTCCACCATAACTAGGCCTTAGTTTTAGTATGTTAACTTGCACTATACTTAGCTTCTTTTTGGGGGGGATAGTTTCTTTGCAGAGTTACTCCTCCCATAAACTATCCAGCGTTCTGTACCGTAGTATGGTTTACTCCACCCATATATAGGCCTTATGGCTTGTTTGCTACTTCACTATACTTCGCTTAGCTATGTTGGTCGTATGGTGATTTCGCAGTAAACTAACCTTCTGTTGGTATGGTCACACAACCATACACCTAGCTTTTGCTATGTGCTTGTATGATTACGGCAGCCATGGCTATCCTTATGTTGTCTGTCCCATTGTACTTTAGTAGTGCATTACTGTATGGTCCATCTGTCCTTCTCTAGGTCTTTGCCTAGCTGTGCACATGGTATGCAAGACAGAACTGGAGCAAAAACCCATAAACCCAGTAATGTACTTGGTGATTAATTAATGATAAAGTAAACTTTGGTTGGGATGGGAATGAGTTTCTTGAGTTCGGGGATCATTCTAAATTGTAACTATCACTGCAAAATAAAGGAGTACGACAATGAGGACCGGTTGGCCCACCTTCATTAGAAATCTAGGCGTCCGTGCGGGAGAATACCATGGAAACGAGATTGGTGGGATAAAACAAATAAATATGGTATAAGTAATATTGCTAGGATATATATATGTATTGGGATTTATAGACCCATGTTGACACTAGCGACCAGCAAAACACTGCATGTTGGTCTTGGGAGAAAACATGGTTACCATATAGTAAGAAGTCTTATGCTGTCATGGACCACCCACTTTCCCATCACCTGTTTCTGGATATGGCCTGTAAAATTCCATGACAATCTGCAGCTTTCGATGATCATGCAGTGCATAGTTAATATTTTCTGTGCTGTGTAGTAAGGACTATTAAGTTACAACCTCTGCGTTGGATTTGGTTGGTAGGGACCCGTTTGCTTCAAAAAAGGTCTAGCAAATTGCTGGAAATTAAACTCTATAAATCCTTTTGCCGAGAGATACATAAAATCTAGCATTATTTTTTTGCTCTAAGGTACCACGGGGGGGGGGGATTATGTATATGAGCACATTACAGTGAATATTACGGTGTACAGATCCAGCAAGAAGAAAAAAAATCTGCTCAAACATCTGTATGCTGCTATTTACACTGGAGGATTGGCAGCGCTTAGAGCCAAATTCACACCAAGGAAAGAGGAAGCTCAACAGAAACCCTATCAGTCTTTATGAATATCAAGGCGGTTTCCAGGCCTACCTCTCTGCTCGGAATATGGCTGATCAAGATACAGCTCTGAGGAAAGTCTCTGGATCCAAGCGCGTGCCCCAATGCGGGTGGGTATTCTAATTTCAGTAGACAGCCTGCAAAGAAGCACCATGGTTTTTGGGAGGGAAATTATGGGCGGGGGGGGGGTCGCGCAGAAAAAAATAATCCGGGCTCTTTTCCGTGATTTCCCTTCAAAACAACTGTTCTGCCTTATGGCATGGCTATTCAGTATCTCACTAGTCACACAAGTGATTGCCATTTGTTGCTAGGTGTTTTGTTTATAGTCCATACAGTTTCCCTTCACTATGCTTGCCATGTGGTTGTTGTGTTTAGCGGTGATCAAATGTTATCCCTTAAACAGGTTAATATTGGGGCAGGAACAGATCAATCCCAAGAGGCAGGTAGTGTAAATTGAGTTAACAGTGACAGATGGATTCCTATAACTGGCACCACCCTGCGCTCTGTAGTGGATCTACCAAAAAAAATCCATCACATTATATCCAGTCTGATGGTCAGTTGTGGTGGTGTGATAGCTAGATAAAAAGTTGGTATATACTTATTTATTCATATATATCAGAAGGAAATGATAGGGGGACGAACGGCGATGTAGATCCTATATTGTGTATAGAGCTAGAGAGAGAGTCCAAAGCTGTACAGATGTGAAGGTTTTTGCTTTTTTTTTTTTTTTATAAAAATTACACCCAGCCATGTTCTCAACCTTGATGGTATTAAAAATTCTTGTTTTTTGCACCCATATTATGTTTTAAACAGGATACCATATTTTTCAGACCATAAGACGAACTTTTTCACCCACAAAATTGGGGATCGGGAGGATGAGCGATGAAGGAGGAGCAGAGCTGAGGCCCAGGGTAATTTGCGATGTTCGGCCTTTTTCTATCCAAAGCCCGATACCTACCAACGAGAACCACAGAGGAGAATGGCTAGGATGCTCGGCCAGGGTGGCAGGGGATGCCGAATCCACGAACACTGAACAGATCGTAGGTGACGTGTTGTCTGAGAGTTGTACTGCTGACTGCTAGCATGAAACTCAGCCCGAGTTAATTCGGGGAGAACGCTCAGAAGGTTAAGTAAGATTGCAAACATCCCTGGTCGAAACTGAAAACGAAAAGTTGCACCCTGGTGACTGCAGGGAACTCCCAGGTCATCTTTTATCAATGGGACTTTTCAGGCAATATAGTATATAAATAGCAAAGTATATTTATTGTGGCCAAAAAGAGAATATTTTAGTCCATATTTTTCTCAATCTTAATGTAAGAATATGGACTAAAATATTATCTTTGTTTCCACAATCTATATACTATATTGCCTAAGAAAGTCCCATTAATAAAAGGTGACCTGGGTGTTCCCTACAGTCACCAGGGTGCAACTTTTTGTTTTCTACTTTTATAGATTGTTTTATCTCATTCTGTTTCCGTACCATTGCTCTACTTACCATGGACAGATGTCCAAAAAAAAAAGTTACAGTTTCCGCAGTACGTATTCATTAAACTCCCTACAAGTAATAAAATTGGACGTTACTGGTTAATGATTTCCAGTACATGCTGCTTGTTTTTATATTTTAACTAGTTTCTGTTGTGTGCATGTGCTTAGAAAATTAAGTGGAATTCGAAGCACTTTGCTCACTGAATAACAAATTAAGAAATTCTACACTTAGGGGCACCTTGGTCATGTGGTAGGAGCAAGTTTGCCAAGCCGGTGCTAGGTTCCACCAATATCTATAACGACATCTATTTAAAAATACAAATGGCTCTAGCCAGGAATAATTACTGGATGCCATAAATGTATGTTTACATAATGTGTCTTTCTGTAATGAATCTTGATTCTATTTTTTCCTGTTTAGTTCTTTGGCTTTGCTTATTTTAATATTCGTTCAATTCCTTTGCAAGTTGGATTAACTTGGTTTTCCATTTCTGTTATGTTAAGATAGCAGCTATAGCGAAAAAAGCTGTTCTATTTAGAAACGCACTCCCTAATAAATCATAATTGTTTCCTGTTTCTTTTTTGTTAGGATTTGTCAAATGATGTCATCCAGGAAATTATAACTGGAATGACTATTAAAGAATTCACTCCTTCTAACAAGGTATGTATGTTTATTTGTTCCTTCAGGGCTCTTTCACACTATACATGCTGTATTTTGGTATTGGCAATGCACCCCATTATGCATTTTGGAAGCACTGACACATGGTGCACGTTCAATAACTGCCATTGTGCATATGGGTAATGCACAACACATGATGCATGTTTTGCTGGCGCCACTGCATAAAGTGCATTGTAGTGTGATAGCGATAAGATAACAGAAAAGGGATGTTGTTTATAAAACCTTTATAAATCATTTGAAATGGTTCCTGCAACACAAGAGTTCAGGCTTCATTGCAGTGACCAGAAGAGTGGAGCAGTAATACAATGAGACATGTGATCAGTGTCAGAGAACCCATTCCCACTAGCCTGGCATAGATGTTTCGATTTTCATAGTGCAGTGTGGAATGCATTTTTGGGGGACCATCCCTTTTTAGAAATTTCAAACGTAATTTAAGTATATGGCATGCAAGTTGTTAAATTAACAATTGCCCATTTAAAAAAAAAATGACCTTTCCTGTGACAATGCAAATCAAAGGCACATAGTGGCTTAATTCTACATCATGTCTGACCTTTTCTTAAAATGGTTTTGTTTGTTCTTCTGATGTTTTTTGTCCCAAGGATGTTTACATTACGTCTTTCATTGTTGATCGACTGAAGCTGGCTATACACCTTTAGGTCTCTCTGTCCGATATCCTTTAGATCAGGGGTGTCAAACTTAATCAGAGAAGGGGCCAAAATCTAAAATCCAGTCTAAATCGCGGGCCGAAATCGCGGGCCGAATGGTTTACTGAACAGTCATAAACTGACAATGTTAACCAGAAATGTGATTTTAAATTCACAATTCTGGTTAACATTGTCAGTTTAAAATGAATGGAACAATCTTTTCCTTAATAGTGCTGTTAACCAACTCACATGCTATCAAGCAAAACAGTAATATTCACCGTCAACTTTTCTTTTCCTGGACATTTTGGGATCAATATTGGCAAATGGAGTGCACTGTAGGCCAAAGCTGCGGCCTCAATTTTGGGGGCTGATTGCAGAGAATGTCACTTGGAAGGGCCTGGGCATATGGAGGAGCTCAGAAACTCCGTATTACTCACTCCGCTCTGAAGTACTTCCTGTCCAGGACCTTGTCTCCCCTTTTTTTCACGTTATGTGGTCCGGACTAGGCCCGATCCCCGGCCTCGATTTTGGACCCTCCACTAGGCCGCACTGTGTGAAAACCGGAGCGCAGGTGGTACGTGCCTCTCAGTGTATGAACCGCTCCGGTGCCTCTTGATGCTGGTTCCGAGGCGCCCTCTCGCCGGAAGGTTCGCCGGAAGGTACAGCCTAGGCCCGAGCCGCGGCCTCGATTTTGGGCCTCTCGCCGAAAGTCGCGCCGGAGCTCTGTGGTGGTATAGTGGAGCTATACTGTATATCCCCTGGGATGCTGGGGGGTCCCTTTTGTAGTACAAGTCACCTGGATTAGAGGGGATTAGTGGCGTGATCGAGCGGAGCTCTGAAGAGACACGTCCTGTCAGTATGCGGCCAGCCACGCCACCCGGCGTGCAGTGATGACAGCGCGGGCCACATTGCAAGGCCTGGCGGGCCGGATTTGGCCCGCGGGCCTTGTGTTTGACATGTCTGCTTTAGATCTACAAACAATTATGTAGTATAGGGTCCTCTGCGATTGAACACAGGTAGACTTGAGATGTAAAGGTCTATGGGGACCCTTAGGGGACATCCTGGAAGCCCTAAAAGGGACAGACAAGCAATGACGCAACTCCCCATAGCTTTTCGTGCTTCTGCCCGATAACGATACAAAGACCCATCAGCGTCTGCACGTTTTATGTAGATTCCGGAGTGTGTGGGCAGGCTGGGGGAGTGGTTGGAAGGCTTTTTCCTGGCTGGCTGGTGGTTGTACACATGAATGGTACACTTTTTTATATTTGCACCCAAAAGTGAAAATGTTTTAAAGAAAGAAGAGGGATAGAACATATACATTTTTAGTCTTAGCTTCCTGTTCGTCCTGTATGTGGTTTTGTACATATTTTAAGCTGCAACTAGATTCCAATAATATTTCACTTCAAAATTCAACTGCTCCTAGTGTATCAAATAGCATAGTTGAGTTAACCTTTATGCATATGGGGTGGCTGCAGTAGAATCTGATATTACTAGTTTGAACATTTAGGTCATAATTCTGGTCATTGGCCTGGGGCACATTTTTACTGAGAGTGATTGGAAATCGTATGTTTCTTTTTTTTTTAGCAGACACAAAATTTGCATTTCTTTTTTATACCTCCATAATTTTTTTCCATCTGTAGGTTGTTGAAACAGATGAAACTGCAAAAAAGCCTGACCAGATACAAATTAGCAGTGAAGATGAAAGGATTGCAGTTGTACAGCTTGAGAAGGTGCTTGCGGAAGGCCGTGCTTTGAAAGGTACATTTTATTTTAGATTCTTTGAGTGAAGGGAAAAAAGAAATCACTCCAAGGAAATGGCAGTACATTCAGACAGTAAAAAAAAAAATTGAGCCATGTATGGCTACCTTAAAGCTTTCCATCTCGTTGGAAACGATAGGGCTGACGGTACATATATCACAGCAATAAAGGGACTATACCTAAAGCCGACAGCAGCAGTGAAGCTGCCAATAGGCACTACGAGGACCTTCCCCATCCTGAATGGCACAAGACAGGGCTGTCCCCTGTCTCCAATCCTCTTTGCCCTGGCCATTGAGCCATTGGCAGCACATATAAGAAATTCGGTGGACATACGGGGATTGGAGATAGGGGACAGAACCTATAAAATATCTCTGTTCGCAGACGATGTTCTATTAACGATAACTCAAGCAGGTGTGTCTGTTCCTAATCTACTAAAATTACTAAAGGAATACGGTCGCCTATCAGGTAATAAAAATAACACCACAAAAACCAAAGCTATGACTCTCAACATGGAGGAGGGGGAAATAGAAAATTTAAAAACAAAATATAAATGGAATTGGAAACAAGAAGGACTAAAATACCTTGGCACGTGTATTACGCCAAGATATGAACAGCTATATGAACATAACTACG
>CM070034.1:38754815-38786761 GCA_036250615.1 Ptychadena robeensis | reverse complement strand
CCCCCCCCCCCCCCTCATGTTTATTTGTGGTCACTAAAGGTGGGTTTACAAGTGTAGATTTATTCTTCAATCAACTGCCAATTCGATTTTTTGTTCGATGTCGTTGTCTAACATAGTTTGTACATTTTTTTATTCATCCATCCCAATATAGAATGAAAATACATTCGAAATTACAACGCTGATAAGTTTACCAACATGTTCGATGACCATTGGAACAATTTTTTGTTCCAGGTCGAACAAAATGTATCCATCGACCAAACTGGCCATTCTAGGTGTTTTTTTTTCAATCACCCAAAATATGGTTCATCCTTCGTTAATCAAAAGAAAACTACATGTGTAAACCCACATTTTAGTATGTTGTGTCCACTAATGAAAAGTGGTAAATGGTGGTGGAATGTGTTACTACAGGTTCTTGTTACTATAGTTCGTTACTGGAAGAGAAAGGAAAATCCTGCTCATGGAGAGGTTGATGTATGCATTAATTTTGTCATCAATTGCAAATCTTGAGCTATTCAGCTCTGTGATTGGCGGCCATACTGGCCAACAAAGGAGTGCTAAATGTACTGCTATTCTTATAGGCCATTTTTAATGCTCCTTATGATGATGGATCAATGGGAATGTTGGAGTAGGTATGGCTGGTGGAGGGGTTCCCTTTATAAAAAAAAAAAAAAAAAAAAAGGATTAAAAACAAAAAAAACATAATTTTAGATACAGTATAGACATAAGGTGAATAAAAAAGAAATTATCTGTGTTTGCACATATATTAATAGTGTATCTGCAAACACAGATTATTTCTTTTTATTTCACCGAATGTCTTGGTTAAATGTTTTTTGTATCTTTTGTACATTTTTTTTTTTTTTTTGTATTTTCTCATAGATTTACATATTTTTCTCCCACTCTTTTAGTGGCCTTAGGACGAAATCAACCCTTAAAAAAAGACAAGCCAAAATGGAAAAGTGACTACCCTATGACAGATGGACAGTTGCGCAGCAAGCGGGATGAATTCTGGGATACTGCACCGGCATTTGAAGGACGTAAAGAAATCTGGGACGCTTTGAAGGCCGCAGCACATGCTTTTGAGAGCAACGACCATGAACTGGCCCAAGCAATCATTGATGGTGCAAGTATAACATTGCCGCATGGTAGGTTTTAGTTCTTAATAAACGGTGCTCTAGTCTGAACCCTACATGTCACAATAAAGAAGTTTAACGTAGCGATCCAATTATAGATCAATTTACACGTCGCCCAGCCCACTGAGGTTAAATGGAATACCTGTTCCACCCTTTACAGATGTCCACAATCAAAACCAAGTGGGGCCTACAGAACCTGTCTTTTTATAAAATCTACCCAAACCCCCCCCCCCCCTACACCAACCTGTTCTTTGCTGCACTAATATTTCCAGCGCCTTTCCAACTGTGTGCAAAAAGCCAGGTTGCCAGAAATCCACAGTAAACACCCTCTTAACATGAAGCTATTGTTAAAAGTAAAAACTTTAACAAAACAACTAAAGATAAAGGCTACGGATGGGCATACACGGGTTGATTCCAGCCGATGCCGAGCACAGCGATGTCATCATGCTGAGCTGAAGCTTCATTGATATTGAGGCGCTGCTGTGTCATTGATATCAGCTGCTACTTTTGATAAGGACCGTGGATCCATACCTACCTGCTGGCTGCAGTAGATCACACAAAATATAGATTTAGGTGAACTGGCCATTCTTAAACATTTGTAGCTTGTTTTTTTACTTATAATATGAATTTTTTTATTTATTATTGAGCCATTCTTGTGTTTAAAAAGCCAAACTACGGTTTAAGCTGGCCACACACGGGTAGATTTCTGTGCAATCGACCAGTGATCAATTACAGCGTGGTGACGTCACCATGCTGTGATTGACCGCGGTTCAAACGTATGGTAATCCAAGGTGCATCACATGGGCACATCAATTACCGTATGATGGGGACCCAGTTTCCCAGTCCCCCGGGTCAGCTTCTCCAGCTATGTAAAGCACCCAGCCTGCAGCCAGCCCCCCGCTCTTCTGGCAGAGCTGGGTCTGTGTTGGCCACACCCCCCTCACACACAGAGCAGCTAGCTGAACACACAGCTTGTGTGTGCGGCTCAGCTCTCAGCCTCTCCATTACATTGGATAGGGACAGCGCTGTCCCTATTCAATATTAATGGATTTCGACCAAGGTTTTCCAACATGTTGGAAACCTGTTTGGTAGAGTTCCTTCGAGCAGGATCCGTGGATTGCTCAGATGAAGTAACAGATTAGAGGAACATTGGAAATCGTGAGCATGGACGGCGCCCGATTTTCTTCTAATCTGTTAATTTTTCGAGCCGTGTGGGGCTAGCTTTAGGGTTTCCATATCCATATACCTTTTAGATTTCTCGGATTTCCTTTTAGATCTCCTTTTTGTTTTACCAAAACCATGTAATATGAGACACCTTCTAAACGATCAAGTCTACCTGTGTTCAATCACTGAGGACCCTATACTACATAGTTGGTGGTAGTTCTAAAGGATATCTGACAGAGATCTAAAGGTGTATGGCCAGCTTTAAAAGTAGGTAGTTGATTGGTTCTATGGTTTGAGGGTCAGTATACTCAGTGATTTTATAAAGTGGTAAATTTGTATAGACTGAACTATTACCAACAATTGTTCACTCGTTATTGGATTTAGTGTTTGTCTTCTATTTACATTGTTATAGAACAGTCATCCGTTTATTTGTCTTTCAGTTAACAGACCGTAATTGGTTCCTTATATCGAGCCGTGGCCCAGCATACTTGGCTTAAGCTAGCCATACACATGCCGATAAGTGGCCGATTTTTAACCTGACCGACGGGCGTGTCGCCCCCACAGCTCGGCCGGCCAGAGAACAGACATGTCTGATATTCTCTGGCCGGTGCAAGCCGATGCCATAAGCTTCAATGAAGACGGCGTCACACAAAGGGTGCTGGCCGACTGAAGGGGGCCCCATAATGCACCGGGGTGCAAACGTGATGATGTCATCACGTTTGCATTCCAGTGAATATCAGAGTAGGTCTGTCTGACCTACTCAGCATGTGTATGCCTAGCATTAAGCTTTGTTTCCAAGTGTGCAGTGTCTTGTCTTGTAGATTTACAGATAGACTTTTGCATGCAGATAAATACATTTTTACTTTTATTACCTTTTATTGGATTGAGCAGAAATATAATTGTCACCAGTATATATAGTGTATAGAAGGCGCACATTTTAAGGAGAACAAGGCTCCAATCAGAGTTTGATCTTCCTGCACTCCATTGTAATATCACAAATGATATTGACAAATAGTCTTCTGGTGAAACAGATTGCATCTGGTGCTGAGAATTTTTAAGAAAATTGTTCCTGTCATTTCTGAAAGTAACAAGTGTGATAAATGTGATCTTTGTCGAATTTTATTTCACTGGAGAAATTGGCAGGGATTGCTTTTTACACCGTAGTAACACTTTCATTAGAGCAAGTTGCTTAGTTTCTAGCCAGTGACACTAAATAAAATGGTTTGTAAACAACAGATTTATTGCTCTTGTTAAATTTTTTTGACAGTGTGCGCAAAAGATGTATATGCAGGGGTGCACATAAGTGGTACTCTGGTACTGAAAAGGGGGTCAAAACCTAGCTATGCTTACCGGCATTATTGTTACAAAGCTCAATTGCGTACTAACAACTTGGAGGTGCTCCATGTCTGGGCTGTTGCAGCTAAATGTTAAATGTATACAATTTATGTCACTTGGATAACTGCAGGGAAGAATAACTATGAAAGGTTGCAGTTAGGGGTGTGAAATTGGGAATGTTAATAATCAAAAGATTGGACTTCTAAGGGAGTCGGAGATTTGGATGAAAGTCAGTGTAGACATATGTAAGAGTAAAAGCTGACCAGAGAAAACCACTGTGTGACAGCTGGAATATGACTATGAAAGGATGACATTTGGACTGAAGGTAGTCTCAAGGGTTAGTGACTAAGCCAGAAAATTTCAGGGTTGTACTACTGAGGTGTGAAATCTGGGGTGTTGTACTTTGAGTTACATTTGACCCAAACCAGCTGGTGACCTGTGGATGGAGGCAGCTAATCGGAGGCTCAATCAGGAACAGGGAGGTCCATCTGCAGCAGAATCTACTATGCAGGAGGCTGCCGCAGAGGACAGTAAGGAAGAACACCCTTTATATGAAGTGAGTTTCAAACACTATCTCCTGGTACTCATCTGAGGAGCTCACTAAAAAAAGTTATGTGCACCCCTGCGTATATGTGTAGCGAATGTTTGCTAATTGCTTATACACCACTTGTTCTGATTACTTGTATTGGAAAAAGATGATCTGTTGTATGTCTTAGATACATGTATTAGTTTCAAAGCATATTTGCTAATTGCTCCAAAGGCATTTGTTATCTCCGCTCCAGTTAGTGGACATATTTGCACATTGCATGTGCCATGTTTGCAGGGTTATTGAACTGAAGAATAACACCCCTAGTTTAAAACCTCCTTTTGTATGTATTAAATGTACATATAAATTTTTAAAGATAATGCAATATACTTTTAAAGGCATGTGCCTTAAAAGAAACATATAGTATAGGTAGTAAATTGTGTCATTATTTGTATGCTTAAAATTTAAAGTTTTTATGATGGTGATGGCACGTGGAGGCCACACACACACACACACAGCCTCATTTTGTCTTGTTTTAATGACATTACATAAAAGTTAGATCAGTTTGTAGTGTATTTTCTTTTTGAGAGTAACATCAAATCCAGACCTCCATGGGTTGATAAATTTGATTTCCATTTATATGTAAAGAACAAAGTACCGTATTTTTCAGATTTTGATCCTAAAATACTCCCCCTTCTCTGGACCTGAGCTTGTTTAAAATTGACTTGAGTGAATTGTTCTGCTATGTGACAAATCTAAATGTTACAAACAAGCCAGCATCCATGATGTGGGTTGCAATACTGCAGGTACATGGGTAGATTGAACACCTGGAAAGGAAAGAATTGCTTCCTTCAGCAAAACAATGGTAAACTAGATTATGCATGTATGTGCGCCACACTACCTGCATTGCCATTACTACAAGGCAATGCGCTACCATTCACATTTGTGGGTGGCCCTATGCAAGTTTGTTGAGCTGTGGGGGGATGGGGTGCTTTTCAAGAACAACCCTCTCCCCCGGCAGCTCACGCAGACCAGGACAGAGAGGGGTGGAGCCCATGCAAAGTGTGGGGGGCAAAATTCAAGCAACCACTCGCACCTCTAGCCAACACCACCGCCACACACACCATCCACCCCATGTGGCCCTGCGGCAACTTGTGTTGCTCGGATTGGAATGGGGGAGGATGTCCACATCAGGGAGGGTGGTGAATATGCATGCAGGCAGGCCAGGGCGCCCAGGGCCCTATCCACACTCATATATAGCTTTTTGGCTTTCCAACTTTTAAAGTGCCCCCCCCCCCCTGCGTTTTGCTTAAATGTTACCATATTAAGTATATGCCTTATATTGCTTTTTGTCCTGTCTTTCAAGCTTTTCAGGTGTCCAGGGGCTGGTAACACATTGTTTCCAGGAGCCCCCATGAATGCCCCCTTGAAAAACAATGCTTTAGATGTAAAAAATCTCATCTATATTACTGTAATGTAAACATCGTAGTAGTAATCGAGTCTGTGTATGTGTATTTTACTTATGTGACTTTAATTTTAAAATGTGCAGTTCTGCAGAAGATGAATGTAAAAATAATCTTGCAGCACGCAAGATAGTATCTGACCCCCTATACAGCATGGGTTGTCTTCAGTCTGACACGCGTCTGATCTTGGATCAGTGATGTGCATCAGCCCTGCTCTCGAGTCTCCATTTTTCTCTACAGATGGACATCTTTCATAGACTTAGAACTGAAGCTAAATTCCTGATGCACAAATCCGTTCTCTACGTCTCGCATCACACATCATGTATTGCAGCATTGACCTGTGCAGCGTGTATGACGGCTCAGTCAGGGAATCACAGACATGTATCGCAGCTTCTCTTCAAAGCACGCAGGTTGTCACTCTGAAGACACAACTCGGTGACTGTGTACCAAGGGAACCAGGGTCACCAGTTCCGCTGATATTAGATCACTTGCTGAGAGAAATTGCACATCTATGAATAAACTTTTACTGCAGCTAAACTCCAGACACAGAGATTACTATAGCCTTTCCCTAAACCTCGAAATATGAAGCAGAGTTGTAATACATGAGCTATGTAGCATGTCAAACGATTAGTCGTTTTGTTAAAACACCTATGTTCTATAGTCACCCCAGTAAGACTATGTAAGAGGGTCCCAATCAGGACTGTTTCTCCCACTATGAGGAGTATGCGGGCACATAGGACCCTGGGGGGTCTACCCCGCACACATATTTTGCATGGCGATCGATCTGGCCAGCTGGTAGGGGGTTGAGGATGCACCACTAGCACCCCAACCCCACTCAACTACTCGGCCATCGGGGGCCCCATGCTATAACTTGGCATAGGTCCTTCAAAAGTCTAGGGCCTGGTCCTGGTCTGCAGACTGACCTGGTCCAGCCTTTGATTGGTCAATAAATGATCAGCAGTACTGTATATAACATTGGGTATTCCTGTGTTTATGTAAGCAATGTAGATCAAAGATTGACTTGGAATATTGATACTCTCTCTTCCGATCTTTATGTAGCAGAGATGTGATTTCTGGATTATATGAATAATCTGCAACTAAACTCTACAATGATAACTATAGCAGTATTGGCTACAGCTATCATTGTAGAGTTTAGTTGCAGATTATTCATATAATCCTGAAATCACAGCTCGGCTACATAAAGATCGGAAGAGAGAGTATCAATATTCCAAGTCAATCTTTGATCATCATGCTTACATAAACACAGGATTCAATTCAAAGTAAAAAAAAAACTAACATATTTCCAATAAAAATGTTTATCATAAACAAAATATAAATACATACGGTTTTCAAATCGTTCATACAAAAGAAGTACTTTCGAAATTTTATCATTCAAATAATACCTTTTTTTATTCTTTTTTTTTTTTTTACTTTTTTTAACAAAATTGTGTGTTTTTCAAAATTGTTTATATGTCTACTAGACCCTTGTACGGACATATTTTTTGAAGTTGCAGACCTACAACATAAAACAAAAATCCATTAAAGTCTATGGTGCACTTTCGGTATGGAAATCTGGACCTCACAAGAGCACTAGGGAGAGATATATGCGTTTGATATATCTAAAGCTAGCCATACACGTTCGGATTCCATGGCCGCTCGATCACCTATCAGATCGATTCCGGCGATTCTGCCGGGAATCGCAGGTGTGATCGATCGGCCAATTAAGAGTATCCGATCCCTGCATACCACCTTGTCCAACGGATTCTGGGACGATTCCGTGTCCGATTGTCCACCTCACAAATGGCAACTCCCCCTGATCTGTGCAGAATTGGATCAAAAAGACCAACATGTTGGTTCTCTGTCGGATCCGATTCTGAGCCCCGGATCAATCGGACGTGATCGATCGGACAAGGTGGGCTGCACACTATTCCGGCACGATCGTTTCGCGTGCACGCGCCCGGAATCGATCGGCCCGGAATCCGAACCGTGTATGGGGGCCTTTAAAGTGGCCATAGACAGTTCCATTTGCGGTCGATTTCGCCACAGATCTATGCCGTACTTTCTTGTGGCAATTGATCGGCCGCAAATCAAATGCGCCCACCCTAAATCGGCCCAGAAATCGATCTAACAAATTATAAACATGTCTATAATTTTTAGATCGATTTCATTACTTTGGATGCCCATCCAAAGTAAATGCTGGTACACAAAATGAGCATGGACCATTCTCGTCATGACTGTCTGACGATCTGCTGGAAAATCAGAAGAAAAACAAGACGTATGTGGCCCGGCTTTATGAGTAACCTACACAAATCCCGATTTTTGCATAATTGTTCTGTAATCGTAGGATACGTACTGGCATTTCAGGATTGTACTTTACATATATTCTTGCCTTTTTGTCCTTGTTGCTTTCCTGGCTTTGTATGAAGTGTTATTTGTACAGTGGAAATATGCTGAGTCTCCCTGCCACATACCTTCCTTGTGCGCACACCCGATATGCTCGCAGTGTTTATTTCTAGTTTATTTTAAAGCCTCTGAGAATCACATTGTGTTTACTTCTTCTGCACGAAAAACACTACATTTATTTCATCTGCTATTGTTTTGTTTTTAAAGGAAGCCTTTCTTAAAACAGTAATGTTTACGTGGCACATTCTTTTTATGGTTTACTCATGTCATATATCATATTCACACACAAAAGATCTGTGAATAATCCTTGTGGGTAGTTTTTTGTTTGTTGTTAGATGAGAGAGAAACATTTAACTAATGATTTTGCTACTTGAAGATTTTGTTTCGATTTTGTGAGTTATGGATCAGTACATGTGTATGGGGAAAATGTTTACAGTTGTGGCCAGAAACGATTGGCTATAAAACCCCTACAAATGTACAAAGTCCATGTTGAATATATAGGGAATAGCTCTATGCCTAAAGCCGGCCATAGACGTTTTGTTTCTTCTTCAATCTGCCGGCGATCTGACGTCACCATGCACGGCCTGTCGTGCCTGGAAATCGGCCGCGCACCCTTTGTGTGCCAGCATTTACTTTGGATAGAGATGCTGGTCCCCAACTAACGTAAAGAGATCAATTCTAAAAATTACAGACATTTTATACACTTCTCCACCGTGATTCCCCACTGCCCTCCCAGCTCACTACACACTGCCGGTGTCAATTAGACGCCACCGGCGTGTGCAGAGGAAAGCAACACCCCCTGCATTAACATGGAGGTCTATTGCGCCGCCCCAGCACTCTTTAGTGTCACTGATGGAGGTGAAGACTCAGGCTTTAAAAGCTCCTTAAGCCTGCAGCTATCCAGAATTGCTGCAGGCTCGCGGAGAGCCTTCAAATGTGCTCGATCCTGGCACAGGCACAGTTTGATGCAAGTTCAAAATACGCATATACTGGCTTCAGGCGTAACACTCAGGAAGTTAAGGTTTGAGCATTCGCGGTGAGTGCACGGAGGTCGATCTGCAACAAAATGGGCAGCAAATCGAACAGTCTATGGCCACCTTTATCCACATATATGTTTGCACATATTGAGCTACCTATGTGGTTTCCTGCCTTATAATACTTTTCAGAGGGCATCTGGTTCAGGACATTTAGTACAACTCATCTGTGTTGTCCTAACCCTGATCTCCTTAACCTGAACCCCTCTGGATTCCGCAGGAGATCCTTGTCATTGTCTATACGCTGCATGATACTGTTTTTATACATTTGTTCCTGTTGGTTTGACCTTGGCACCTGATTCCTGAACAACTTAGCTTATGCTTCAGTATATAATCTATCTGGGCATTAATAATGCATCAGTAGGAAGATGTTTACATCGATTAAGGAGAAATAGTTTTGTATCCTTATGTTTCACCAAGGATTTAGAATTTTATTGGAAATATGTATACAGTTTATAAATATTATGATCGAACTCTCGGACTCTCCAGTTAGGGTTTTCATCCAGGACCCTTTACTTATTAAAAGAAAAAAAAACAGAACAAATGTAAAAAAATAAAAATCTGTTACAATCTGCTCTGTGTTAAGTATTAAAAAATAATATTTGCACGAGGAATGGTAGCAAGGTGGGTGCCCTCTGAATGCTATTTCTTATTGTTGCTGTGGTTATAACTAGAACTAAATGACACATCCCATTTCAAGCAAACACAGAAGTTCCTTTTCATGTCAAGTCTATTTGAAGCATTTGTTATTGTTTTAGTAGATGATAAAAGGTTTGGAAGATGGGACTATATCCATTAGATCACCTTCACACCTTGGTGTGTTACTGCACGCACACGTTGTACATTTATATTGGAAAGGGTGCAAATGCTCCCCTCGCCACCAAAGCCAACCATGCTCGGTGTACGGTGTGTTATAACGCATCTAGCAAGGAGCTAAACCAGAGATCTCTGCTTCTCTCCTCTCTTTTATGACCTTAGCCCTGTCCGTGGGAGGAAAAGAGAGAGGAGCCAAGATCTCCGCTTTTGCGCCATGCATTGGTCCCTTCTTCCTACCTGCCCTTAAACCTTCTCCCTGCTGCTGTGTGCAGTGGTTGCACAACTGTTCTCAAGCTCTCTAAATGTAAAAGCGCCCATAAGTCCTGCTTATGTCCCATTCCTCAGGCGGCAACAGCTTTTGAGCATCTGGAAAGTGGAAGTACCGTGTTTTAAACCAACCATGTCAATGATTTCTTGGTTGTTTTCTATGAAAGATGACAACAAACCTAGAACTCCTAAGTGTTCTTTTCATTAACAAACATAGTTGGTTGCATGGTATTGTGTAATACATTATTAGTTAACAGTGATAATGGTTTTGTAAGCTCTGCCTTTCCTTTTTATAGTCAACCTGTCAGTCAAGTCCAAGCTAAATGTTTATTTGGATAAAAGGGTGGCAAATGGTTAAGCTGGCCATACACCTTTTAGATCTCTGTCAGATATCCTTTAGATCTACCAACAACTATACTACGGTCCTCTGCGATTGAACACAGGTAGACTTGTTGGTTTAGAAAGTCCCTCATATTACATAGTTGTTGGTAAAACAAAAGGAGACCTGACAGAGAAATCTAAAGGTGTAGGCCAGCTTTAGAATCTACAGTTTTCATTTCGAAAACTAAACTTTTGTGTCTATTAGGTGTGTAACATTGGAGTTATGGCCTGACGCACCATAGGGCACCCTTGGCTATATTAATAAGCAAGAAAGCTCTCATTGTCATTTTAAGTTAGGATGTTTTTTATCGGTACACAACTCTGCAACAACATGAAACCCTCCACCTTTGCTGTAGGTGTTGGGTACCGCTTGTGCCTCCAAAAAAGCTCTGATCCATTGAAGCGTCCAACTAGACCTCTGATGGGGCTCTTTCACAAATGCGTTAGCAGATCTTAATAGTCTGCATAAGGGTTCCCATACACCTTTTAGATTTCTCTGTCAGATTTCCTTTAGATCTCCTTTTGTTTTACAAAACCATGTAATATGAGGGACTTTCTAAACCATCAAGTCTACCTGTGTTTAATCGCAGAGGACCGGTAGATCTAATGGATATCTGACGGAGAGATCTAAGGGGGAATGGCCAGCTAAAGCTATACATTGGGGGGCCTCTGTGGATTAAACATCCAGCACCTCCCCATGTAAATGATGCGCACACATGTCCCCATCCATATGATCATAAGGAAACCTGATTGATCAGGTCAGGCCAGCACCTACATTGCTTCATGGTCCAGTTCTGGTTCTCATATGTCCAACGTAAACACTGCTGGCTGTACACCGCCTCGTATGCACTAAGCTTGGGTTGCTTTCTGTTCCTACTCTTATGGGCAGTATCGGGTTCTTCATTAACCCAATACTCCCTGATGGACTAACCATCACCTTTTTATATGTATTTGTTTTGTCTCAACATAAAATATATACCATTGTAAATGTGTATTTTACAGGGTAAGCTCCAGGCTGATAATAACTGCTTTCATCTTATGTTAAGTGTTGTTCTATCTAAGGTGTTTTGTTACAAAGCCCAGGAGATGTGATTACTGGAATCATTATAGCTAATTACCGTTCTGTAGAATGAGGTCAATGGACATACACAGTGGGTGCACGATAACCGCAAAGTCAGTGCTTACATATCTTCCTGTCATGCTTAGACAGCATGAAACGCTGCCAGATGACGCCAATAAAAAAAATCGTACATTTTTAATGAGGACCAGCTGAGAAACATGTTCAGAGTAACAGTAAATATCTATTGGAAGATTTCATCATGAATAGCATGCTTTGATCTCCTGCTCCATCTACAGGTTATGCATGGAACGAGAACATCGGAGTTTAGCCGGGGAGTGGGGAAGACTTAAATCTTGTTTTTTCTGTGATGAAGGTTTAGGAATAAAATGAAGAGTGAGCCACCCCAATGCCATAACCCTATATGAAAAAAGTGATGGCATTTTTTGGTAAAATTATGAAGTCAAGTAATAGCCATGGTAGAAATAACACATAATATATAATATATATTAGGACAATGTCACATGGCATTATGACAGGCAGCATGAATACCAAAGGGTGGATAATGTGTCCAATGTAAAGTCAATGAATATTAAATCTATACTGGCATATTTAGTGTAGATTCTAGTCTCTATTGCAAAAGTTTTTTCAGACTATCGTTTCCTACGTTTTTCTTCTGTAGAGCATTCAGTTTATTGAAGCCGTTTTCTTTTGGTTCTAAATTGACACTTGTAAAGTTAACATCCCTAGCAGTATTTCCAAGTGGGGCTCGATGTAGATTTTTTTTGTACCAGGAGTCAACCTCGAGCCACACTTGGGATAGCTTACTTAATCTGCACAATCCCATGGTGTCCTCTAGCGATGCCCCTTCCAGAACATGTCCTCTAGGACACAGGCACCACTACGCATGTGAAGAGACTTGAACTGCCAGAAAGAAAAATGTAAACAGATTACGTTGTAACTTCCGTTAAATTTACTGTTTTATAATCATACCACCATGAAGTTGATGACGTGATGTCATTTTAAATGCGCCCCCAATACAATTTATTCTAACAGATCCAGAACAATTCAAAAAATGCTAAATAATTTTTACTAAGTGATTTTTTTTTTCTATTATTAAAAGGAGTGTTTTTTTCACCCTCCGGCTGTCCCATTATTTCAGTAAACGGTTTCTTAAAGCTGTACAGAAAATACAAACTACTTGCCACATAATGACGCGCTGTACTCCTGTCTAGTTGCACACCCTTGGCCTTTCTCTGTGTTAAGGTCCCCATACACACAGCGATCCTCCCTCAATAGATAAGGGACTGACTGCAGAGTAATGAGGTCATCATGCTGCAGCCAGTCGCTCAGAGGATCAGCAGGCACCCTTTGCGTGCCGGCCATTACATTGGATGGGGACACCATCTACCAATTGGGATCACCATGTGATCCGACCTGAGGGAGGATCCTGGTCGATCTGTTCAGGTGGCCACGCGCACAGCGGTCTATCGGGTGAAAAATCAGACGGAAATCAGCCCGTGTAGGCTACCTTTTAGTCACCAATTTTGGACTAATATACTGGCTTCAGTCACAGTTGACAAATGAACTCGGAGACCATGTTTCTTGCTTTGACCCTATTTTGAGCCCATGGCTTAAGTCTCCTCTACCTCAACATTGTCCTAAACTTTGACTCTTCTATCTTAAGGAACTTTAATAGCCAGAGAATAGCTATACTATACCATTAGTAATTTGTGGGAAGGATGTTGTTAAACCATTAAAAGCCAATAGAAATTGTAAAGTGTTGTTTTTTTTCTTTTAAAGAAAAGAGAATGAATTTCCCTATTAGGATACAGAGCTAAAAAAAAAACCTGATCCCTCCACTAAGTAACATAACCAATGTTTATTTAGTAGTGCTTTCAGTGCTCGGCCTCATAAGTAAACTCCAGATGTGTTTGGATATTGGGATAGTAAATTCCAAGGTTTACATGATATTTTAGTAATCGCTTTGTGTCCAGAAACATTTTAAAGATACTTGAATTTGCTTTATTAAAACAAAGAAAAAGAGTAGAGGGTTATTTTGGAGTAGTTAAAATTGATTATTGTATCAGGTTAGTATTAAACTTATTGATCGAAATCCGGAACTGTCCTATCATTTAGTAGGACCTTCATTTGTCTACTTTGAATGTATTACTCTAACAGATGTGCTCTCACCTCTTCTTTCTCAGGTGCCCTTACAGAGTGCTATGATGAACTGGGAAACCGCTACCAGCTACCTGTTTACTGCCTTGCCCCTCCCATTAATATGATTGAGGAGAAGAGTGATACAGAAACTTTGGACATACCTGAGCCACCTCCAAATTCTGGCCACGAGTGCCAGCTGCGACTTCGTCTATCCACAGGAAAGGACCTAAGACTTTTGGTACGCAGCACGGACACTGTATATCACATGAAGAGGCGCCTTCATAACATAGAAGGGGTTGAACCTACCAGTCAGAGATGGTTCTTTTCTGGGCGGCCACTGACAGATAAAATGAGACTGGAGGAGTTGAAGATTCCGAAGGACTATGTAGTACAAGTTATAGTGAGCCAGCCTATTCTACATCCCACACCGGTAGAGAACTGACCATCTCAAACATGCACACCGTCCTTCTTTTGACTCAAGTCACTCCTTGCTGTTTGTACGCAACCTGAAACTTTTTTTGTTTTTTTCTTTTTATTAAACTTCCACTAGAGCTTTGAGTTCTGAGCTGTCAGAGCAATGTTAAACATTGCAGGCCTCTTTGGCAGCACAGGACTTGGTAACAGGTTCAGTGGACATCTGACTACAGAAGGAAGAGCCGGGCCTTCCTCTGAGGTCATGGGGGAATTGAGTTGTATTTCTTAATCATGAAAAGACTTTTTATAACATCAGGAAAACTATCTTTTTTTATCTGTTCTATAAAGGTTTGGACTGTACGTGGAGTATTTAGCATTGCACTTTTAAAAAAAGCAAAAAAAGAAACAAAACAATGAAAATTTAATGCAAGCAGTCCTTTTGTCTATTTTATTACGCTTTTGTGTTGAGTTTTCTGAAATAATGCTATTGCAATATAATGAAATGTCCAAACTGGAATGTACCAATTCTTACTAATATCATTGGATCCATACATTTTTAAAGCTAGTGGCAGGTAGGGGTTTAACTATATTCTAGTTGATGATTACATCAAATGAAATAACAATAAAAAGCGTATTCAGTTTGAGCATTACTTATCTAAAGGTACACGCTACGATCCCCGCCCGATTCTCTAGCGGCTGATTGCAGTGTGATGACAGGAATTTACCAACAAGTCAGATCACTGCGATCCTTGTCGATCTGTCCAAGTGATCCCATTTGCGCCCAAGCGAGCGATGTGAACGTGCACTGCGGTCGATTGGCTGCGGATTGTAGCATGTATGGTTACCTTTATTGTACAGGTCTTTTATGGTGAAGTTTCAAATTCTGAACAGGGAACAAACATCAGCCTATGGAGTGGGTTACACAAGAAGTATGTAGCAGACATTGACCTCCCATAATCATACAATCCTTTAAGCCCCCCATACACGTTCCGATTATTCTCCCGACCGATTTTTCGTCCGATCCTGTCACCCGATTTTTATCTAAAATGTTATGGTCGGTCGGTCGGCTGGCACGAAAAATCGGAATTCGAATGATCACCGATCCATCAGCCCGACCCTATTTATTAACAGCAGATCGACCAAAAATTTACGGACAGGTCCGACGCGGTTCCGATCGATTTTTGGGCCGATTTTGAGAAATCGGGATTGGTCGGGTACATAATTCTGAATCCGTTTTATCTCCCGATCGATTAATCTCCCGACCCGAACGGTCGGTCGGGCAAAATTCGTACAAAAAATCGGAACGTGTATGGGGGGCTTTAGGCTGTGTCTACACTATACCGCCCCAGCATCCGCGGGGGACGTTATGGACAAGTCGGCGCGTGCGTGCCCATAGAGCCTGCCCGCTGTTTAGGATGTGGTATTGCCGTGCCATCCTATTCATTACTACTGGCAAATCTAGCCCGTAAACACATCAGATGCGGTTTGCACACGTCACACACCACGCGCTGAAAAAACGCTAAGTTTTCCATAGTGTAAACGCAGCCTAAATCTTATACAATTAATCAATTTAAGATACTACTGCATGTTAAACGTTTGGCTTGCTCCATATCAACTGTTTATAGAATTTTTAGTAATGTGATGAAGCTAGTAATAGTCAACTGTGTAGTGTACTTCTACTCAGTTGATTACCAATAAAAAAATTGAGTGGGGGAAAAAAATCTGTGAGTCTTCTATTGTGAATGTGTGACCAACTGCAGGTTGAATACAGCCGTGGGTGGTCATGCCTTCGCATTCCCTGAGTTTATACTATTTTGAATTCCAATTTTATTTCAAATTTTAAGTGTATTGAATAACACATGTATGACCGCAGAAGGCAGACGTCTAGTATTTGCTTATATGTGAGAGAAATATCCTATCCTGCTACTCATGCAGTTCCTCTTTGCTTGTTCACACCTTTTAGATCACTCTATCCAATTCCTTTAGATCTACCAACAACTATGTAGTGCCGGGTCCGCCCTGATAGAATACATAGTGATTGAATGTTTAGAAAGGTCCTCATATTACATGGTTTTTGTACAAGAAAAGTTTTGTGCAGAAATTGTATGGAAAGATTGTAAGGTGTATGGGGGGCTTTATAAATGAAGAGGCTAGATCTGAATCATCTTTCCTTGTACAACCATACACCATGGGATGTGACAAAGATTGTAGCCGTTTAGCTGGCTCAAGGTGTGGTCGCTGAGTTTAAACATTTGTGGCTTATTAAACCGTAGAATAAGATCAAACCAAACGTATCTCTCCTGTAAAGAATTAGAATTATTATTTCAAATCCTCAACATCTTTATTATTAGGGTCCAGAGAAAGAGTGTTCTTTTCTAATGTTTAATTTAAGCAAGTAGCTTGCCTTCCCGGTACTACACTAAATAAGATGCCAAATCTCTTTAGAACCTGTGAAACATTGTAGTATATGAACACCAGGTGGCATTACAGACCTCTGTATAGTAAAGTTTTGCCTGCACAGTATTCTATGACTACGCCACTGTAAGATCATCATATATAAATATTGGATGCATTTCAGTATTTGGAATGTGGACAGGATAGAAATTCAATATGAGACTCATTTTGGAAGAGATCTGGTAAATTTACAGAATCGAAAACCGTCTTTAAAACAAATCACAGATACTAATTACCGAAAACATTTTTTATTCATTCTGATATCAAGTACTGATATAATTGGGCTATAAACTCTTAATACATGCTGTATGCACGTTATCAATCTTTTCTCACCAATGTTAAGGAACACATACAAAATATGTTCCTTATGAGCAGAAGAGGAGTTAAACATGTTCAATATGATACAGTGATCTTGGTAATGTATTGTTGCATGCACAAAGTTTTATTTTCAGGTGCAAAATCACATTGTAATTACTTGGTACACTTAAGTAGGGTACAGACATAAAGATATGGGCCAGATCGATGGCTGTTTTGGGCGCCATGTGTGCTCACGGCCATCTATCTGGTCCATATCATATGCGGCCATCGCTGTTTTCGAGCAGGACCAATCAATCCCGCTCGAAAACAGCCATATGGGACATGACCGTTTAATATGGCCGATGTCTCTTGCTTTACATGGTAACCGCGGGTCTCCATGTAAAGCAACGGCTGAGCTAGGGAGAGCAGAACTGTTTCTCCCCAGCTCTGCCGATATCTGACAGCAGCGTGATGACGTCCTCACGCTGCTGCAGGGAACATTGGATGGCTCAAATGTCGAGCCGTCTGTACCCTGCTTTACACAAATGCACTTGTGTAAAAGTGGATTTTGGTGGCCCTGACATTGCTTATTGCTTAGGGTCCCCATACATCTTAAAGGTGGGTTTACACGTGTAGATATTTTTTCGTTCGATCAACAATAATGAAAAAAATCTAGAACGGCCAATTTGTTTGATGGATAAATTTAGTTCGACCTCGAACAAAAAATGATTTGAAAGGTCATCGAACAAATTGGTAAATTTGTATCTGTTGTAATTTCTAATGTATTTTCATTTGATATCGGGATGGACAAACAAAAAATCTAATGTTGCATTCGAAAACTTAATGAACGATGTTCGACAACTACATCAAACAAAGAATCGAATTTGCAGTTTTTGTTTTGATTGAAGAAACAATCTACACGTGTAAACCCATCTTTTAGATTTCTCTGTCAGATTTCCTTTAGTTCCTTTTTGTTTTACCAAAACCATGTACTATGAGGGACTTTCTAAACAATCGAGTCTACCTGTGTTCAATCGCAGAGGACCCTATACTACATAGTTGTTGGTAGATCTAAAGGATATCTGAGAGATCTAGAGGTGTGAATGGCCAGCTTTACCGTTGTTTATCCACTCTGACAAAGGTAGTATCCTGTTTGTTCAGATCAGAAAAATATGACTTCAGAACACCAAGCATTAAAAGTGCTTTTGAGTAGGCAAAGCAAAAAACCAGGTCCCTACAGTACAATTGTTTGTCCCTTCTCTACGCAATTGGCTACTTAAATGGCAATCATTATAAATAAATAACTTCATGTGTACATGAATTTTCACATTTTCTTTAAAGCGTTTTTTTTTTTAAAAAGGCCATTTAAAGATTAAATAATATGATTTTCCTGCAAAAATCTTATCAGATTTCCACCACAGGACCGATCCAGCATACTTTTACCAAAGTGCTCTGAGCCCTGGTTGTCCTGGATCTATCCCAGCCTAGAATAGAAAACGTTAATCTCTCCGTCCTAGCTTGCCAACAACTGGAGTGGTTGACTCCTTCCAATGCTTCTCCTTTTATGAACCCTACTATACAAACAACAAGAGGACAATACAAAACACCATGAGCATACTTGCATTAAGAAAAATACATTTAAGAGTTGCAGTTATTTCTGTCATTTGTCTAATGGTTGCATGTGTCTACATGGTTATAGTTGATTTCTGTTGGTAGTGTATGTGGACCAAAATATTCCAAATACATCTAAATATATAACAACAGTATAGCTTGAATATATATTTGGTGAGGCTAAATATCTCACACAGCCCAGAGTATTTTTGAATCCTATTAAGTAAATGGGAGTAAATGTATATGAGCTATTTTGGCCAAGTAAATAGCATGGGCCACCAATGCTAAAAATTTAGCAAAAAGGTCAATGCACAGCTGGAAGGGGCCATGATCCTCTATAAGTGGCACCAAGGCCATGTATCCACTGCAGCAGGTGCCAAACGAGGGGATTTTGTTACGGATAGAACATGGCGGCATGCACTTCTGCGTTGTGAAAGCGGCGCTCACAGTGCATTGATTGTACATCAATAGGCACGCCTGCATGACGCAGAAAAGCCGTGGTGAGTGTGGCTCACATGCTGCAGTGGACACGAGACCTAAAGTTGAAACATGACAGCAAACTGGCAGTATATTTTACCTGTGGAACTATATTTTCTCCAGTTAACCCCCAGTCTTTGTTCATCAACTGGTACAAAGCCTGGTTTGACTCCTAAGAGTAGCTTGAAAAAGGTTGGGCAGTGGCAAAAAAAAATAAATGGAAAGCTTGAGTTAGATTATAACATACAGAAACTTTGGAGTTTAAGTGATACCGTGTTTCCCCAAAAATAAGACCCTGTCATACATAAAATTTTGGTGCATAATGCGCTTATTTTAGGGTAAGTAAATAATTAATGCAATATAGAGAATTGCCAGCAGATTCCCCCCAGCTACTCTGAGCTCAGCTCGGGCTTCAGAACGTTTTTTACTTATTATTTTGCTGGGGACGGCATTAACCCTGCACTGTGTGTGCTCGAACACAGGGACTTGCTGGTCCTTTATCAGCTGTTGACAGTTGGCAGCAGCCCAGAGAGTGCCTGCAAGCCCCTGTGTTTGGGCACACTGTGTCTAACATTCAGGGTAGGTCATAAGGCCCCCATACACGTGTCGGATTCCCACCGGATTCCGGGACGATCGATTCCGGGCGCGTGCACGTGAAACGATCGTGCCGGAATCGCATGCAGCCCACCTTGTCTAATCGATCAGGTCCGATCGTTCGGGGGCCCAGAATCGGATCCGACAGAGAACCAACATGTTGGTCTTTCTGATCCGATTCTGCCCAGATCAGGGGGAGTTGCCATTTGTGAGGTGGACAATCGGACACGGAATCGTCCCGGAATCCGTTGGACAAGGTGGTATGCAGCGATGGATACTCTTAATTGGCCGATTGATCACACCTGCGATTCCCGGCAGAATCGCCGGAATCAATCGGATGGGTGATCGACTGGCCATGGAATCCGACACGTGTATGGCTAGCTTTACTTTTGGGGAAACAAGGTACTCTATTAAATAACTGACGAAGGGATCTGAGACAACTATGGCCATTTTTATTCATTTTACTTTCCAGCATGATTTGGCGTCATCCACATAGATTCATTGGAAGATTTTTTTACATACACGAGCCAAGTTAATTGCTAAAGAGTGAGTCAATCATGTGTGAAGAACAAGAACATACTCTTCACTGATTTCATCTAATGGATTTGTTAGAGTCAAGGTAGAAGGACATTTCTCACCATCGGGGGAACACTACATAATTCAATCAATGTTTCCACTTGTAGTTTTCCAACACACCCAACCGTATAATAGCCTTTAAGAAATTAAATTAGTGGAAATTATTACATGGGGAAAAAGTCATTTACAGGAGGAGTTTTAGAAGCTTAGACAAAAAACAGAAAGTTTATTGTTTTTTAACTTTTTCTTGACAAGTGAGAGTAAACAACTTGTCACTATCTTTAGAAACTGTTTCAGATGCTGTGTATTAAAAGGGGACACCCAGCCTAAAATATAATCTCTCACAAACACTATGGCAAGTGCAGGTAAAACATGCTCAAGAGCAATAGAACTCAATTTTAGCGGATATGAAAACTAAAGCCCCCAATACACCTTTAGATTCCTCCATACAATTTTCATCAGATCTACCAACAACTATATAGTATAGTGACCTCCCTGATAGAATACATAGTGATTGGAAGGTTTAGAAAGGTCCTCATATTACATATTTTTGGTAGAAGAAAAGTTGATTGTACCGAAATTGCATGGTAATTGTATGTGGTGTATGGGGGACTTAAGAGTTAAGAAAGTGAAAGTGGTGGGCCAATAAAAGCACATTCCCCAGAATCACATTCCTTGTCATAGAATTGAGAAGGTGAGATCTCACTTTTCTTCTTAAAGAAAAGTTTCTCCCTATGTACTGTATATAATTGTGCATAAGCCGACTTTTTTCAGCCCAAAAAATGGCTTATGCTCGAGTCAG
Organism: Ptychadena robeensis; assembly: GCA_036250615.1. Lineage (NCBI taxonomy): Eukaryota > Metazoa > Chordata > Amphibia > Anura > Ptychadenidae > Ptychadena > Ptychadena robeensis. The sequence goes on along the minus strand of CM070034.1, from coordinate 38,765,797 downwards.
GGTCCACTCACCTGTACCGGGTCTCAGGTGGTTGAATTCCAGGTATCGGCAGCATCTGTGAAGCTTTGTTGTATTTCCGGCACCAGATGATTTAATGTAGACAAACAGCACCACACTGCCATCTGGGGACCAGTTACTGTTACTGGTAGCCTGTTTATTAATTGTTATTGGAGAAGGAATTTAATAGAAATTCAAATAGAGCACTGCACAACTATTTGCCATTACCAATAATTAAATGTATTTTCATGTTTGAACATAAGAATTGCCTTGAAAACCCATTCTGCAATAACAATAAACCTGTGTTCTCTTAACTTTATTGATATTGTGGAACTAAGATTCACCGGTTTGATTCATTCCTAGGTTCAATGGTGCTTTCTCTATATTTTTCTCATTTAGAAAACTCCACTATCTGACTTTTCCCACCTGGATTATACTCAAGTCAATAAGTTTTTCCCGTTTTTGTAGATAAAATTAGGTACCTTGGCTTATACTCGAGTATATACGGTACTTTTGATCCATTCTGGATGAGATTGGTTTCTATAACGATCTGTTAGAAGAAACATTTTCTCTCAAAGTTATAACTACACGAATTACCTCTTTTAAGGACAGAAATTATGGTTTTAATATAAAATAATTGTGTTGAATGTCAACAAATGATGTTCTATTATTGATTCTGACATTGAGACTGGCAATGTGGAAGATTCAGAGGTTGAAACTGGTAAATTCTGGGAGCAGTCTCAGCAGTACAACCACCAACCTTTGCATCCAAAACCTAAATTGTCTCAAATAAAGTCTGCAATCTACACTTAATAAATAACTATAGTAAGTATTAAGGCATGTTCTCAAACTCTACCTGTTAGGATTATCACCCCGGCAGATCCTGGGTTGACGCGGGGGTACCAGGAGCAGGGAGTCTAAGCCACCGAGGGTCTTCTCCCAGAGCCCCCCTAGCGAGAGATAGGCAGGAGTCCCTTGAGGGGACCCTGTTGGCTTTTCCCGCACTCGGATGGCTAGGTCCTGCTTCCCTGGTGAACCCCCCCAGGAAGGTGCGGGCAGGCGCCCCAGAGAGTGTCCCTTTAAGGGGGAAGGTTTTGAAAGTAACCAGGAACTAGTAGGAGGTATACCCAGAGAGTAGTCAGAGTCCGGAGCGTTAGTCGGGGCTGGCGGCGTTCGAGGTGTAAACGGGAGACAAGTGTAGGTCGTGGCAGGCGGCGGACAAGTGTAGGTCGTGGCAGGGTCGGATACCGGGAGATCAAGCCAAGGAAAACAAACGCTACCATTCACAAAGCACAGGAAGCTGTAATACACCAGCACTGGGTGGAAGGACTGGCAGGCTTATATAGGGAGTGCCTTCCCGGGGCCGCCCAGGAGGGAGGGACTGACACCTGGAGCACTCCTCCTACCAGTCCTTTAAAACGAGGGCCCGCGGCTCCACAGCGGATGAAACAGGAGAGGCCCCGAGTGTCCCCAGAAGCAGCCGCAGCGCAAGAGTCCCCAGAAAAGGCATGAGGTACAGGTGAGGAGGGGACCTGCGCTGGTGGGGGCGACCCAGCAAGGCGGGATGACCCAGGGTCCTGACACTACCTGAACCTTATTCCTTTTGCTTAGTTTATTTATGAATTATCCAGATCATTTTTACATGATCTTAGATACATAAACATACATGTACTCACCCATTTGCCGCATAAAACGCACCCCCCCCCCTAATTTTAGGGTGGAAAAGTTTGTCTTATGAGGCAAATAATACGGTAAGTAATCAATATTATGGCCTAATAGTTCATCAATACAACAAAATAAACATCTGTATTTTCAGATTTTTTCATGTCAGATAACAATACCTGTACAGCTGACATGACATAGGCACAAAAACCCGATCAGCTAGGACAGTCAGCTGGAGCTTTGTAACATCAGCTTAAGCTGGCATGCATAAGTGCTATGTTTAAAGCCCCCATACACCTTTAGATCACTCTGTACAATTTCCTTAAATCTATCTAGGAAGGTTTAGAAAGGTATATTACATGGTTTTTGTAGAAGAGAAGTACAGAAATTGTATGATAAGGTGTATGGGAGGCTGAGAGTCTCTTTTAACTCCTCCACAGTCAGTAGGATTTTTTTATCTTGTTTTGGCCAAAATAAGATGCTGTGGTTGATGGCGCGCCTTTTCAACCGGAGCATCTTATCATTATCATCAGATTTACTTTATAAACTGTATAAAGAACACACATTTTATATATATAGTGACAGACTGGTCCTCTGTCACTGTGTGAATGGACTGTTAGGGGGTGTCCTGGAAGGAGTTCGGGATAATATTGCCCAGCACTATTCGGTTGCTGAGAGTTTTGGTTTTTCTTAAAGGATTCCCGGACTCTGGGATAAGGAGGATGGAACTGGATGGGCCTTTCTATTCCCCCAGGTACACTGTAAGGGTTAACACCTGGGTTGCAGGTGATTGGAGCTGGGTGTTACTCCAAATAGTCAAGTCCAGTGTGTTGGTTGTTCAGACCAAGTAGGAGATCATGGGCTTTTGAGAGTAGACAGGGCACACAAGGAGTGTGGGGCCCAGACCTGTGGCTACTGGAGCTGTGGAAACAGGGGGCTCACAGAGCGTGTGAGGCCCAGACCTGTTCCTGCTGGAAAGCTGAACCAGGAAAAGATTTATGTTGGATGTTTGCCAAGCCAGGAGGATTGGCTTTTTTGACTGACTGTGTGTTTTTGACTTGTGCTGCCAATAAATACGAGCAGGAGCCCTAAAAAGAATCCTGTTCTTGTGGATTTACGTTATTTATGGACGCTGTTTGAGCTAAACCTCCACAATATATATATATATATATAGTCAATGATAGTTAGGAAACATTTTGTAGATATTTTAAGAATTTGCATACACAAAGTGCTCTGTAGAGATCATACACAGTTTACAGCCAAAATGCATATACCCGAGTATAAGCTGACTCCAATATAAGGTACGTAATTGAAAGAAAAATTAAAAAAGGGAATGACTCAAAGTATAGGCCTAGGTTGGGAAATGAATCGCCTAAAGCTGGCCATAGACACAGTGATTCCTGTTCATAGTTGTAGGAGATCGACCGGCGTGCGCACTCACGCTGAACGCATGTTGGTGGATATCCTGCAACTGCAATGGTGACGTATCACCACAATAAGCCCGGTCAGACAGTTCTCTTTTCTGCCCTATCCTAATATTTTGGATTAGTATCTGCCTGCAATCTGACGGGAATCTCTGCCTTAGTGACACACACAGGATTCCCATTAGTCCTGCAGACGACTCATCACAGCATGATGACGTCACCTACGGTACAAGACGGCCAGGAAACAAGGTGTCTATGGCACAAGGAACTCAATATTTCAACTAACCGATTTGTGAGTTCATTGAAAAGCCGCTGAACATGATGTCATCATGAAAATCGCTGGAGATGTAGAGAACATTCTAAAGAGCAATCGTTTTTGCATATATTAAGTTAACAAAGTTTCCTAATTTATGCAAAAAATACAAGAGCAATTTATTTTTAAATAAATATTCCCTTGCCTGCATCTCCAGCAAATTTAGCGAGGATACCATATCCAGGGCTTTTGCAATTAACTCAGAGTCCACCCCAGCATCATCAATTGACTCGAGTATAAGCCAGCACATTTTGTGTACTGAACATTTCGGCTTGTATACGAGTATATACGGTATGTCCTTGCATATAATGTAAATAGGAAACAATTAAGGAGGAGAATCAGGTTAGGTTCATATTCAAATTGTCTTGTATGTAGTATTCAATGATCAGACACAAGGAAGGGTAATAAAAGGACGGGGAGTTATCATCTACATTACATAGTGATGGTGAAATGTGTATAATAAATAAATATTACTTGTGATCTCAGTTTAGGTGACAAGGACACTGGATTTCTGGCAAGATAAACAGGTCTCTTCCTTACTTGTGGAAAATATTTCTCGCCCGAAAATGAAAACAAATGCAGACACCACATCTAAGCGCTGGTAAGCTGCAATATATTATATTTTTGGTTGGTGTTAGACCTCCAAGACTAGAGCTCTGTTGTTGGTTTGGATTCTGTTAGCACTATGCATACAATTCTGTTTTGTCATCAAGATCACAGATTATAAGCATATGACATGTCCTGCGTGGCAGCCGCAGCACTCGATAGATACTTATATACTTTACATGTGAACTGCTATACATTTCCAGAGATCAGCTTTAGCAACCGAGCCTGTTATTCTGCATATAAGTCATAGAGAATGTGACATGTTAATTATAGCGCACAGGTCATTTTAATTGATGAGGAACGCCAAAATGTTGTCGGGCTCGCACTAGTTTCGGTAGACACTGACTTTGGACAAAAGTGCAGAACCCCTGAGCTACATGCTTGTTTTACAATGGTGACCGGTGATAATATTTTTCTAGTCAAAAGGATCTGTAGAGTAACTTGATATATATTTATTGACCATCTACTTATCTTTCTGGTAACAGGCTACTTTAAATCATATTCTTAAGCCCCCCATACACGTTCCGATTTTTCGTACGAATTTTGCCCGACCGACCGATCGGGTCGGGAGATTAATCGATCGGGAGATTAATCGGATTCGGAATTATGTACCCGATTTCTCAAAATCGGCCGAAAAATCGGTCGGGACCACTTCGGACCTGTCCGTAAATTTTTGGTCGATCTGCTGTTAATAAATAGGGTCGGGCTGATGGATCAGTGATAATTCGAATTCCGATTTTTCGTGCCAGCCGACCGACCGACCGACCATAACATTTTAGGTGAAAATCGGGTGACAGGATCGGACGAAAAATCGGTCGGGAGAATAATCGAAACGTGTATGGGGGGCTTGATGGAGATTGCGTGCCAATTCTTATAGATCGCTGGTCGAACGAACGAGAATCGATGTGTACCACTTTGTGCATTGATTTCCATTCGATGGGGACCCCTGTGTACACCCGGTGTTGTGAGATAATGTCAGTAACACTAGCTGGAAGCTGCTGACAGGCAGAGCTGAGAGCGGGACACAGGATGGCTGCAAGGAGGGGGGCTCCCCCACACTGTGTTGAGCAGCCTGTGCTTGGCTCCACCACCTATCCTGTGTCCCAGCTCTGTGCTCTGTGTCAGGCAGCGCTGAGGGCGTCTCCCTGTGCACTGTTTGCGTAATCCCCATCCACGATCGACTGAGATTTACCCAGTGAGAGATTCTTCGATCAACAGCCGATTCATTGAATGTTTGCCCGCCGCTCGCATTAACAGTGATTGAACGGGCGAAGTTTGGCCGCGGATCAAAGCTGCCCACCTGCCCAAACATTGATCGGCCAAAAAATGGACATGTCCTTTTTTCTTTGGCGGATCTCATTACTTTGTATGGGGACCAGTGTCCCAATCTAAAGTATCAGCTGGCACACAAAGGGTTAGCGCCAATTCTCTGAATGACTGGCCGGAGCGTAATGACGTCATCATGGCGATCCAATTTTCGGCTAATCAAGAGTGAATCACAGTGTCTATGGCTGGCTTTACAGACATGTCCGTTTCTGGGTCGATGGTCCTTGCTTTTTTTGGTTTGATTTTATGTTCGGTCGAGGCAGAACGACCGTCCCATAAAGCTGGCCATACACGTTTTAATTCCTCTGCGATTCGCAACAGGGTGACACAAGAGTTGCCCAATGATTGTTCGGGTAATCAATGCCTGGCTGATACTTTGGATGGGATTGAGTGTCCCCATCCAAAGTTATGGCGATGGAACAGGGATTTACCAACACATCTGATCCCTGATTGAGCCAGATCGAATGCTCAGGGCCCTTTCACACTATATGCGGTGTGTCGCATTTTTTAACGCATGTGTTTTTACAGTAATGTGTTTTCTCATAGATAACTACACTACATGCGTTGCATGTATGCAAAAATACAGTGTTTTCGCATGCGTTTTTATAACGCCCTGCTGCAAATTTTTATGCATTTTTCATTGGTTTCTTGAACGCAAATGCAAAACATAGATGTAGTGCAGAAATGAAAGTGCCCTCAAGGTGGGCAAAGCAGCGATTAATTGTACGGCCCTGTATGAGGACCTTAAGTCTAATTACACTTATACATGTTCTAGATTCTTAAAGACAAAAACAGACAGCCAACTAATAATCTTATTGCAATGCCCATGCTTCCCCTATTACAAGTTCTTAGAACGGATCACAGTTGTCATTTTGAAAGTTACCAGCAGAGGATCCCACTACATTTTGTAAGATTCAGACCTGAAGCAGATATTTTATCACCAAACTACAGAAAACGTTTTCACTTGATGAACATGATCTGTACGACCGATGCATTGGGTGCTATTTCTAGTGTTTTGCACCATAATGAAATAATGGTATAATGATATTATTTATTTGCATATTGCAACAAAGTGCATTGCTCCTGTCCAATAATTTTTTCATGATTTTTTCACTATTGTTTAAACTATTTCTGGGCTCTGGAAATATTTACGCACACACACAGCTCTTCAAATACATTAGCATATCCATTGTGTGGTTTCAATATTGTTTATTAAATGTAATAAATAAAACAAATATAAAAATTTTAACATGGAAAAATATAACAAATAAACATGTCTAAATTAAAGAAGAAAGGTCTAACAAATATGAAGAAAAATGGCCCCAAGTTTCATGGTTTTATATGAAAATGGTCAGGAAAATGAAATTTACACAGGAATGGAGGTGTTTACCACAATAGTGCATACATTGAAACAGTAAACCATACCAGGGCAAACATAGGGTGACGGGCATAGGGCATAACTATAGAAGGCCAGGTGCACAGTAGTGTTAACCCCAGTCGAGAGGGCAGGACAGTAATCAGTTGCCCTTTTTATTTAGCAAAGGAGGTGGGTGTACATACAGGGAGAGGTTATTACAGGTAAGTGACAGTGAGGAGACAGAGAAGAGAGTAGGTAAAGAACATGGGACAAAGAAGGTGAGGAAATTAGGGGGGGGGGTACCAGGGTGCACATCAGTAGGCAGCAAAGCTGTGATTAGTCATAGCTTAAATGACAACTGGCACACTCTCTCTTACAATAACCATTGATGTCAAAAAGATTCCTTCTGGTCTGTCCTTCAGACCTCTTTGGTACCCAATTTTGTACTGAGGCTCAGAAGAAAAGGAGGGATAGGAAAAAAAGAAGATACAAAAATCAAGGCCTTGTTAGGAGCAGGTCCACGTACAAAGAGGTATTGGTTGTATCAACTAAATCAATTTGTTGTGATTACTTACACTTTTGGTTGTCGGAAATAATTGAGGCTCATGGGTGGGAGCCTGAATTATTGCCAAACAACCTCTTGCCAACATGAAAGTTGTAGGGGATTTTTGAGTACACCGCCCCTACTCATGGCTTTTGGTCTCTCAGTGGTCGCTCTCTATACGTTTTCCTGGGTGCCCAGCAATGGTTACTTCTTATCGCTTTCCCTCTCTGTGGTATATAATGGTATATCGTTTTCCGATTAGAACCCCAAAAAAAAAAGAAAAATTTCTGTTGAGTCGACCATTGGAAAGATTTTTTTAAACTTTTTTGGGGGGTATGTTCATTTGACAAAAACATCACATCTGCAGAAAATATATATGCATTAATGCAGTTCGAGGCTGTTACACCTCTTCTTCAGAAAGTAGAATATTGCATGTATCTTCTGCCTCTTTAAAAGGAGTTTTGGGTCGGGAGACAGCATGTATAACAATAACCTTTAGCTTTATATTTTGGGTTCTTCCTCCCCTGTCATAAACAACCCCCCCCCCCCCAACCAGGAAGAGATTAATACCCCAACATAGGGGAGACCCCACATAAGGTAGCAGGCTTCTTACCACAAGCCATGTCATTTTAGAAAATCCTATGGTACCAGACAGGGGTGGGTTGGAAGCCCCATTGTATACAATTATATCCAAACAGGACAGAACAGACATAGTTATAGGATCTACATCTCACTAACTGAGTTTGAAGAGAACATTCTGGGGTAGGGTAAGAAGAAAAAAAAACACTTGGCATACTCTCTGTAGAAATAATCCAGTGGGAGGACTTGCTCCACCTGTTGTAATGCTATGTAGATCTTGTAATGCTATGTAGAATGACCATAACCAAGCATGGAATGTACACAGACATAGTCTACTCTAGTCCACTGGTGACCTATAGTCACTTTTAGAGAAAAGTCCTTGTAAAAATAATGAATGAACCACCATTTAAGTCTCTGCTGAAGAAATGATGTGATCCATAAACATAATGCATGGATGGTAACCGAGGTTTGTATTGCAGATTATAAAAAAAGGATTTCAAGATCAATTTTTTAAAATGTTTGTGTATGACACAACACACAACATTTCTTAAAACTGCATATCCAGTTTAACATGGTTAAGCTGAACTTCAACCCTGAACAGTTGATCAGTCTCCACTTCTCTACTGACATTTCCTATTTTAATAAAGATCCGCAGTTTAAAAAAGGGCAGTTGTATATGTGAATGAAATGTTAATGTAATTTGTTCACTTTCTATTTTGGTGCCAAAGGTGAAAAACAGGCATATAATTCCAGGTGGAATAGGTCATACTGGAAAATATTTTCTAACATAATCCTGAGAAGAAGGTAGCCTTATTTAATTGTCCATTGCCAATGATGTTCGTTGCTGAGCTGTGAATTGATGTCACCTTGAATTTTTCCTATGAAAGTCATACTGTGAATAGCTTTACTCATGAGCTCTTGCAAAATCCTCTACAACAATTATTTCTCTGTCTTTTCAGAACTACCCACCAGAACTAAACAGCTTTTATTTGTGATCGTTGCTATCTGGAGCCACGCCTAAAGAAAACCACAAACACTGTATTTTCATGGTTTCATTTGTTTAACGCTATATGACTTTTAACAAGTATCAAAAGTAAATTGCTTCCGTTACTGAGAGGGATGTCTAATAATAATAATATGGTTGTGTCGACTTCTAGGGCCCATCTACCAATTTGGTCAGAATGTTTGAGATTTGTACTGAAGTCAAGAGGGAACAATCCTGGTCTCAGAAGAGTAATTTAAGCCGGCCATAGACGTCTCAATCCATGGCCGGCTTGTAGCAGACTCATTATAGTGTAGTGACGTCACCATGCTGTAATGAGTCGGCTACAGAACTGAGGGGAATCCTGTGTGCACCACTAATACAGGGATTCCAGGCAGATTGTAGCCAATTCACTTGGAGGGGAAGGAGACTCCCGATCCACATTTACTGCCTACAACAGGATTGGCCACAAAAAGTACGCCGTGCGATCCGACCTGCTGGATTTTTGGGTCAAAACTGCAAGGTGGGCACCCCTGTAGTTGCAGGTGACCGACCACCATGCGTTTGGTGTGAGGCGGTCGATCACCTGCAAATACTGCTGTGAATCGCCACGTCTATGGCTGGTTTAAGGCAGACAATGCCATGAACGACCACTGAGTCAAGAACATTTTAGATGAAGTATATTCTTAAATATAGACTGCCAGCTAATTAGAAAAGCCTGAGAGATGGACAAACAGGAAGACAACCATTGGGGAACTACCCTGTTTCCCCAAAAATAAGGCATCCCCTGAAAATAGGGCACCCTTACATTTTTGCCTCACACTGAAATATAAGGTTTTCTCCTGAAAATATAGCACCCCTGAAGAGACGGTACTGTAACTCTGGACAGGGAGGATCAGAGGGGGCAATCAAAATGACACAGGAGGATCAGAAGGGGTTACTAAATTGGTAATACCCCCCTCTGATCAAAAATAAGACATCCTCCGAAAATAAGACATTGGGCATCTTTGGGAGCAAAATTTTTTATAAGACACGGTCTTATTTTAGGGGAAACATGGTAGCTGCTGACACAGTGCATGCAGTGTGTGTGTCTGTGTGTGTCTCTATTTGATTGATGGATGGTTTGTGTGTATATGATGCATGTCTTTGGTGTGTGAAAAAGGAAGTTGTATTTCAAATAAAGTTTGTGGGCCATTTTACGCTAGCCGTGCTGCTATTATGGTGCATTTTTTTTTACCATTATAGATGTGCTAGCGGTAATGCTACCGCGTCTGTTACCTGTGTTTCTGCATTGCGCTGGCCCTCATTCTGAACCTGTGTAGTTTGAATGGGGGGTCGATAATGTTCCTATATAGAAAAGAGGGGCCTTGCAAGAAAAGTTTGGGAACCACTGCTCTATACTATAAAGTAAGAGCCAATCATAGCAATAATAATAAGTCAGCAGGTCTGATCAATCATGATCATGTGATTCTCTATTCTTTCTCTAGCAGAACTTTTCTTAGCTTTGCCATCCCCACTTACTACAAACCTTAGCACATTTAATTTACTTTCTTTTTTAAAAAGAGCTTGTAAAATTTGGGCAATAAAAAAATTCCCAATGAAATGTAATATCTGGGTAAATGGAAGCATAGATGGAATGATGACACCCTAGTGAAATTATGCGACTGAGCAACTAATAACTAAAAATAAACATTCCCTATTCCCTGCCAACATACGGTTGGTTAATGTCCTCAGAGAAGTAGCTGAAATCTTCTCTGCCCTGCTGCCCCATGGACGCCAGTGTCTGCTGTGCCTGTGCCCCATGGCTGCGCATTTGGTCCAAAAATCCTTCCACTCCATCGGTTCATTGTATGATGACACCCTTGGTCTTGGGGTTTATGAATACAATATTTTCTTTCTGAGTCCCTCACTCCTGGTGTCCTTCTCTTGATTTGGGCTATGGGTTTTATTTATCCATGACCTGCAAATCTTGTACCTTCACGTCTTCCTCCTACTAAAGCTAGAAGACATTATTCAGAGGGGGATTGGCACACATGGGGCCCCCAGGCCGCAGGTTGGGCACCTGGGCTCTACTCTACACTGTCAGTGCTAAGTGTATTCATCAGTGACCTGCAGATCATGTACCTACATGTCTTCCATCACCCTCTACTATACACTGACAGTGCTAAGTTTATTCATCAGTGACCTGCAGA
>CM070034.1:38737132-38747849 GCA_036250615.1 Ptychadena robeensis | reverse complement strand
AATTACAGGCCGTGACAGGGTGGTAGGGTCACATACAGCCCTGTGAAGGTTGTAGGGTCCATTACAGCCCTGTGACAGGGTGTAGGGTCACATTACAGCCCTGATGACAGGGTCGGGTCACATACAGCCCTGTGACAGGTTGTAGGGTCATAATCCCTGTGACAGGGTCGTAGGGTCAACATACAGTCTTGTGACAGGTTGTTAGGACCACAACCAGGCCCTATGGAAGGGTAGGACACATAAAGTCTGTGACAGGTGTAGGACAACATACAGTCTTTGTGACAGGTGTAGGGTCACATAACAGTCCTGTGACAGGTGTTGTTAGGTCACATACAGTCCTGTATGTGGTGCAGGTGTATGGACAGGTGTTGTAGGGTCACATACAGCCCTGCGACCGGTTGTGTGTAGGGTCAAATACACGCCCTGTGAAGGTGTAGGGTCACATACAGCCCGGTGACAGGTGTTGTAGGGTCACATGAGCCTGTCGACAGGTGTTAGGTAACATTACAGCACTGTGAACAAGGTGTAGGACCACCATACAGCCCTTGGACAGGTGTAGGGGCACATACAGCCTGTGACAGGTGTTAGGGCTCACATACAGCCCTGTGACAGGGGTCAGGGTAGCACATAAAGCCTGGTGGACAGGTGTATCGGGTCACATACAGCCCGGTGACGGGTGGGTCAAATACATCCTGTGACAGGGGTTAGGGTCACATACAGTCCTGTGACAGGTGTAGACCACATAGAGTCCTGCGAAAGTTTTTTTTGAAGGGGTCACATTAAGCCTGCGAAGTGTGGGTGGTAACATACAGCCCTGTGACAGGTTTGTAGGGTAATACAGCCTGTAGACAGGTGTTAGGGTCCACATACAGTCCGTGACAGGTGTAGGGTCACCATAAGTCCTGTGACAGGTGTAGGGTCACATACAGTCTGTGAAGGTTGTCGGAACACATACAGCCATCCCTGGACAGGTGTAGGGACACATCACAGTTCCTGTGACAGGGTGTTAGGACCACTACAGTCCTCGAAGGTGTAGGGACCACATACATCCTGGAAGTGTAGGGTCGGTCACATCCATTCTGTGACAGGTTGTAGGGTCACATACAGCCGTGTGACAGTTGTAGGGTCAATAAGCCCTGGACAGGATGTAGGGTCACTACCCGTGCTGATGGAAGGTGTAGGTACATACAGTCCTGTGGACAGGTGTAGGGACCCAAATACAGTCCGTGACAGGTAGGGTCACATTACAGCCCTGTGGACAGGTTGTAGGGTCACATACAGTGCCTGTGACAGGTGTAGGGGTCACAACAGTCCTGTGGAACAGGGTAGGCCACATACAGCCAGGGTGACAGGTGTAGGGGACCACATGACAGTCCTGATGACAGGTGTAGGGTCCATACAGTCCTGTGACAGGTGTAGGACAAATACAGTCCTGTGACAGGTGTTAGGGCTCCAACATCCTGGGACAGGTGTAGGGTCACATTTTACAGTCATGGGACAGGTGTATGTAGGGGCACATAAAGTTCGGGGCGGTGTAGGACCACTACAGTCCTGCGGGAAGGTGTAGGACCAACATACAGTCCTGCGAAGGTGTTGTAGGGTCACATACAGCCCTGCGGACAGGTGTAGGGTTCACATACAGTCCTGCGACAGGTGTAGGGTCACATACCGTCCTGCGACCGGTTGTAGGGTCACATTACAGTCCTGTGACAGGTGTAAGACCACATACAAGTCCTGTGCAGGTGTAGGCACCCCATACGTCCGGTGACAGGTGTAGGACCACATACAGTCCTGTACAGGTTGTAGGACCACATACAGTCCGGTGGACGGTGCGGGTCACATACAGCCCTGTGACCGGTGTAGGTCACATACAGCCCTGTGACAGGTCTGTAGGGTCACATTACAGCCTGTGACAGGTGTAGGGTCAATACAGGTCCTGGACAGGTGTAGGGTCACATACAGTCCTGTGACAGGGGTAGGGTCACCTAAAGCCCTGTGAAAGGTGTAGGGTCAATACAGTCATGTGAAGGTGTAGGGTCACATACAGTCCTGGAAGGGTAGGACCCACATCAGTCCTGTGACAGGGTAGGTCACATTACGTCCTGTGACAGGGTGTAGGACCACATACAGTCCTGTGACCAGGGTGTAGTGGTCACATTAAGTCCGGTGACAGGTGAGGACCCACTTAAGTCCTGCGAAAGGGTGTAGGGTCACAACAGCCCTATGACAGGGGGGGTCACATACGTCTGGACAGGTGTAGGTCACATACCGTCCCTTGCGACAGGTTGTGGGTACATACAGTCCTGTGCAGGTGTAAGACCACAACAGTCCTGTGACAGGTGCGAGAGGACCACATACAGTCATGTGACAGGTGTAGGACAACATACAGTCTGTGTGACAGGAGGTAGGGTCCACAGTACAGTCCTGTACAGGTGTTTTAGGGACCACATACGTCTGCGACAGGGTAGGGTCACATACAGCCGGTGACAGGTGTAGGGTCACATACAGTCTGCGGACAGGTGTACGGGTCCATTACAGTCCTGCTACAGGTGTAGGGTCACATAAGTCCTGTGACAGGTGTAAGAACCACATACAGTCTGTGACACGGTGTAGGACCAATACCAGTCCTGTGAAAGAGTGTAGGACCACATACAGTCCTGTGACAGTGCGCAGGACCACATACAGGCTGTGACAGGGGTGGGTCACATACAGCCCTTTTTTGGTGACCGGTGTAGGGTCACATACAGCCTGTGAAGGTGTAGGGTCACATTTTACAGCTGTGACAGGTGTAGGGTCACATACAGTCGGGAAGTGTGTAGGTCACATCCAGATCCTGTGAAGGTGTAGAGACACGGTAACTATACAGCCCTTCGTGACAGGGTAGGTGCACATAAAGTCCGGACAGGTGTAGGGTCACATACAGTCTGTGACAGGTGTAGGGTCGGGTCACATACAGTCCTGTGACAGGTTGATCGGTCACATCAGCCCGTGACAGGTGTATAGGGTCACATACAGTACTGTGACAGGTTTGTAGGGTCACTACAGCTCCGTGAAGGTGTAGGACCACATACAGTCCTGTGACACGGTGTAGGGTCAAATAAGCCCTGTGACGGTGGAGGGTCACATACAGTCCTGTGACAGGTGTAGGGCTCACATAAGCCTGTGACAGGGTGTAGGACCACATACGTCCTGTGACAGGTGAGGCCCACCATACAGTCCTGTGACAGGGTCTGTCGGCCACATACAGTCCTGTGACGGTGTAGGACACATACCGTCTGTGAACAGGTGTAGGGTCACATACAGCTGTGACAGGTTGTGCGGTCACATACAGCTCCTGTGACAGGTGTAGGGTCACATACAGACCTGTGACAGGGTAGCGGTCAAACCAGTCCTGTGACAGGTGTAGGGTCAATACAGATCTGTGACGGGGTATAGGGTCACATTACCAGCCCTGTGACAGGGTGAGGGTCACATTTTACAGTCCTCTGTTGACAGGTGGAGGGTCACATACAGTCCTGTGACCGGTGTAAGGTCACATACAGTCCTGTGACAGGTGTAGGGTCACAGAACAGCCCTGTGACCGGTGTGGGTCACATACCGTCCTGTGAAGGTTGTAAGGGTCACATACAGTCATGTGACAGGTGTTAAGGAACCCATACGTCCTGCTGACAGGTGGTAGGGTCCATACCAGCCATGTGACAGGTGTAGGGTCACATACAGTCCGTGACCAGGTGTAGGGTCACATACAGTCCTGTGCACAGGTGTAGGACCACATACGTCCTTTGACAGGTGTGAAGGACCACAGACAGGTCTGGGACAGGTGTAATGTCACACAGTTATAAAATCGGTGAGCTCTGTGTAACCCACCCCCTACACAGGTTTTAGTCCCCCTCTCTCACCTTGTACACCTTGCCGACCGAAACGTCCATCGCCCAGCTCTCCACTATTCCCACACCAGGGTTGGGTCCAGGTTCCCGGCGACGTGCTCGACCTCCCGCAGTTCCTCTTTGTCACCAGAGAAACCGCAAAAATGGGCGAAAGTGGCAAAAAAAAAAAAGCATCCGAGAGCGGAGCGCAGGACACCAGGCAGAGGCCTCCTGCCACTTGCACTGGAACACTCACCACCAACTCTACCATCAGGCACATCCCACTCCGCCCAGGTGCGGGGCCTAGTGCCACCATGTGAAGCTACACATAGGCTGGCGTGACGGAGGAAGGGGAAGGGAAACATTAAAGACACCCGCCAAGTCAGAGATATTTTAGATGCCGAAGTGTCCGAGTTGTCATTGGGTTCTGTGTGCGGCTCTCCCAATGGTACAGTGTGTTACCACGAAGTTTTCAGTCAGACGTATAAAAACTAGTATAAAAGTCAGTGATATCTGCTCCTGTCTGTAAGTTACGTAGGGGGAGGCACAAATATTGTAAAAGAACCCTTCATGGCTGCTTGTGTTTCATTGTGTGCAGGAGATGCTCTGGGCATCCGGGGATTCTGGGAATGTTAGTTTCCTCTATGAGTAACTTTCTTTTTAGGTGTATGGAACCGGAATGAGACGGGGAATATTCAAACCTCATTTGTGTAGCCCCACACACTGGGAGAGTCACAGAGGAGGCTTAAAATTGTCGTGTGAAATTAAAAAAATCACAGAGCACAGTCCTGACTCACTGCAGTTAAGAATAGAATATATTAAAAAAATTGATAGGTACTGATCTCCAGGTCAATGAGGAATAAAATTAGCACTGACAGTTGTAGAGGGTGAAAAATGGAAGGCATGAGGTACATGATTGCAGGATCACTGATGAATATAAACAGTTATGACAGGTGTAGATAGAGGGTGATGGAAGGACATGTAGGTACATGATTGCAGTCACTGATTAAATAAACTAGCATGACAGTGTAGAGGGTGTGATGGAAGGCATGTAGGTACATATATGAAGGTCATGAGGAATAGGGCTTGCACGGACAGTGTGAGGTGAGGAAGGCATGTAGGTTCATTATCTGCAGGTCACTGATGAATAAACTTAGCCACTGACCCGTGTAGATAGAGGGTGATGGAAGACATGTAGGTACATGATCTGCAGGGTCAATGATGAATAACGTAGCACTGACAGTGTGAGGTGATGGACGGCATGTAGGTTCATTATCTGCAGGTCATGTGAATAAGCTAGCAATGACCGTTTGTGATAGGGGGGATGGAAGACATGTAGGGACATTGATCTGAGGTCAATGAGAAAAAATTAGCAGTGACAGTGAGATAGAGGGTGAGGAGGGCTGTGGGTTCAGTGATATGCAGGTCAATGATGAATAAACTTTGCACTGTAGTGTATAGTAGAGGGTGATGGAAGCAAGTAGGTACATGTCTGCAGGTCACTGAGATAAGTGAGCACTGACAGTGTAGGATAGAGGGTGGGGAAGACATGTAGGTACATATCGGCCGTCAAGGATGAAAAAATGAGCACTGACGTGTAGAGTAGAAGCGCGGATGGAAGGCATGTAGGTGCAGTCTTTGGAGGCACTGTGATGGAATTTTTTGAAAATTTTTTTTCGTAGAACTGTGTCAGGTGTATAGTAGAGGTTGATGGAAGGAATTAGGACCTGATATGAGGTCACTGATGATACACTTAGCACTGACAGTGTAGAGTAGAGCCCAGGTGCCCAACCGCGGCCTGGGGGCCCATGTGTGCAAATCCCTCTTGAATACTTGTATTCTAGCTTTATAGGAGGAAGACGGGTGTTTGAAGGTACATATGTTTTATTGGCAGGTCATGGCTACATAAAACCCATAGCCCCAATCGGGAGCAGGACCCAGGAGTGAGGGACTCAGAAGAAAATTATTGGATTCAGAAACCCCAAGACCAAAGGGTTGTATCAACAATGAACCGATGGAGGGAAGGTTTTTGGACCAAAATGCGCAGCCATGGGCACAGGCACAGCAGACAATGGCGTCCATGGGGCGCCAGCAGGGCAGAGACCAGATTTCAGATACTTCTCTGGGACATGAAACCAAAACGTATGTCTGCAGGAATAGGGAATTGTTATTTTTAGTTTTTAGTGCTCAGTGCGAAATTGAATTAACTTAGGGTTAATCATGCAAATCTATGCTTCCAGTTGACCAGATATAATTTCATGGCATTTTTTTTATTGCCCAAATTGACACGCTCTGTTTAAAAAAGGGAAAGACATTAATGTGCTAAGGTTGGTAGTGAGGCGGGGATGCGCAAAGTAAGAAAGTTTTGCTAGAGAAAGAGAGAGATCACAGATCATGTTTGCTCAGACCTGCTGACTCTGAGTATTGATATGATTGGCTCTTATTTTTTATAGTATGAGCAGTGGTCCAAATTTTCTTGCAAGGCCCCTTTTTCTATATAGGAACATTTAGCGGACCCCCCATTCAAACTACACAGGTTCAGAATGAGGGCGCAGCGCTGCAGAAGAAACAAGGTAACAGACGCCCCCCCGGTTGAATTACCGCGAGCCACATCTATAATGGTAAAAACAAAATGCCACATATCGCAGCACGGCTAGCGCAAAATGGCCACAACACTGTATTTTGAATACAACTCTTTTCACACACCAAAGACAGCATCATAGAACACAAAACAATCCATAATCACAAGAGACACACACAGAAACACACTGCATGCACTGTGTCAGCAGATACCAGGTTTCCCCTAAATAAGACCGGTGTTTGTATTATAAAAAAAATTTGCTCCCAAAGCTGCCCAATGTCTTCTTTTCGGAGAGGTTTAGTTTTGATCAGAGGGGGGTATTACCAATTTAGTAACCCTTCTGATCCTCTGTGCTTGTGAGTGCCCACTCTGATCCTTTTTTTTTTGGCCTGACCAGAGTTTTACAGTACGTCCTGCAGGGGTGCTATTATTTTCGGAGAAAACCTTATATTTTCAGTGTTGAGGCAACAAATGTAAAGGGTGCCCATATTTCCGGGGACTGCTATTTTGGGGAAAAGGGGTGGTAGTTCCCCAATGGTTGCTTCTGTTGTCATCTCTCAGGCTTTATTAGTGCGTTAATTTAAGAAATACTTCATCCAAGTCTTGACTCAGTGGTGTTCATTGCAAGTCTGCCTTAAACCAGCCATGACGTGGGAGATCTGACCTTATAGCCGGAAAGAGAACCAAAGCTACCCAGCAAGGCATGAAGATTCGGAAGGGTGATTTTGTTTTTAATCTGTCTAAGCATAATATTCAGTTTGCACTGGCAGTGCCGGCGTTGTGGCTTTGGGTATCCGTATATTAATTTCCTGTTTAATAAGTGATGGCGCGCATGGGTTGTGTATGTAGAAATACTTCCTGGCATGCACAAAATTGCTAAATCATTACACATTCTCTGCTGGGCTGATCTCTGATTAAGAAACAATATGAACTTAATTTAAAAAAGAATGATGTATTAGTCAAGTGGGTGATTTGACATTATGAATCGAGTAGTTGTTCATGTGGAAAGACCAAAAAGTATAAACACAGTTCTAAAAGTGAATGTTAACCTCTCCATGAACTTCTCGTATTTCCTCCTGTTTGGTTGATTCACTATGCGTAGGGTTTACCTGGCAAAAGAAATAATCAGTCTATATGGCTTTATCTACCTAAACAAAATACAGTAAGAAGAACTCCATATAAAAGTCTTTTCCCCTTACATTGAGCCCACCAGTGCATTGAATCGAGGGGGCAGAAATATATAGAACATACTCGTCCCATCCTGCATGCCCTCTGCTCCGAAACAGTCTGCCTGGCTTAATTTTAGGACACCTCTTCTCTTCTTTCCATCAGCGAATGACTTGGAGACTGGGGTATGGTGACCAAGAACTAATATAAGGCACTGGGAGCGCAGGGGTGTGTTCTTTCCCACTAGAGCTCTGCAGCCTCCTTGTTGTGTCTCCCTGGCTGCTGGCAAGCCTCCTCCCTCCCACCAGCTCTTACATGGTATTATATGGGGGTGCGTTATGGGTAAGGCACTGTTGGGCATGGTAATGCAATGCAGATAAGACTATTTTTAGCTTCCCTTGACCAACACAAGCAATTTACCATTTCAGAGGGATGGGGAACCCACTGCAAGGGTTATAAAAATATTATGACGTTAATCATTTTTTTCACCATTGCCTTCTGTTGTTTCTCCTTTTATATCTCTGGCTCCATTTTGGTTAGTGAAACTTAGGTTTCAGTGGAAATCCATGAATAAAGCCTGGCAAACCACTGGATATATATAGAGTGGTAGATTGTTGGTGGCAGACTGGGGTGGTAGTAGGGATGAAGAAAAAGAAATAGTACAATCTGCTGCCAGTAACTTAAATACCAGTAACTTGTCCTTGATTGATTGACAGTTACAAGACACTAGTGCCTGCGGACTCGTGTTCTCAAATATACTAAACCTGTTTGGACAAACTTTAAATTTGCTTTTCGGAAGGAAAGGATACGTTACATTTTTAGTGGAGCATGCTTGAGGAAATCATATGGGTAATGTAGTATATTGTACCTATTGTAGTGTTTGAGTGACCACTCCTACTCAGAGTAGGTGTAAGGACCATAGAGCTAATATAAGGTGCTTTGTGCTTTATGTAGTGACATGAAATAAAACATTTCTTGTATTGTTTGATAGATGCGGGAAGGGTGAGAAGGTCAAATGTTACTTTTCTGTTATTCAGCGCTTCATTAGACATATTTCTCTCGCTTTTGCTACAGATGGCTACAGACTAGAAGTGACAGAGGATTAGTTACAGCAATACAGTAAAAAGCAGATCACCTTACAACTACTTTATTTAGTATTTTACTCCATGGTGTTGTTAATGTAGTGTTAGTTTCTGTTTTGTAACCCTGAAATCATCAGAACAGGAAATGAGTAGAAACCTCCCTAAATATGTCCCAGAGAGAAAACAAACCAAGAATAGTTATCATCTTAACCAAAAACTAGAAATTTTACACAAAACTTTGGGCATTGTATCTGTGTATGATCTTCTGACGCTGGGTGTACACGGTTTGATTTTTCAATTCAATTGACTTAAAAAAAAATTAAAAATAAATTGCATTACATTTTTTTGATCGAAATCGAATCGCATCCAAACTTTTGATTGAAATTTAACACAAGTTGAAAGTTGATCATACATGTTGGTAAATTTCAGTAGATTGTACAAGTATCTGGTGGGTTTTCTTGGTATTTAGATTTTTATCCAAAATAGCACAGGGCTAAGGAATGGAATCAATCTCTTTGGAATTATGTGTTGGTAAAGACAATCCAAATGTAATGTGATCAAATTTAATACAATCATATTTTAAAAATTAAACCGTGTACACACAGCCTAAAGCTAGACAAAGGGTGTCGGCTGCTGCTGTCAGCTCTGGAGAGCAGCATGCATCATCCTGCACTCCAGATCTGAGCTGCTCTGTCGGCCCCGGCCACTCCGTACGTGTGTGTTGGGGACCTTAAGACTGCCTTATTGTCCATGTCTGAAACACATTTGTGATTTTCCTAATAGTTTGCTTGTTACCTGTTGTCTGTCTGTGGACTGTCTGTCCTTCTAGGTCATGTTTCTGATAAGGTTATCTGTGATTTGGTCTAAACAGTTGAAAAAGCAGAATGCTGTACCTAGTTTGTCAATATTTGTGACTGCTGATCAGGGAAGTAGTTCTCTACCTCTACCCTAGTGATGGCGAACCTTTAAGAGACTGAGTGCCCAAACTGAAACCCAAACCCACTTATTTATCTGAAAGTCCTGGCATGGAAATCTAACCTGAACTACACACACATCATATACACACAAAACGTGAAAACACACACTTTTTCTTTCTTATAAGATTGAACAGGAGAGGGTATGGGGTGCTGTGTGCAATTAGAAGAGGGGGAAGAGAACGGACAACATTGAGAGCCATTAGGCTGCAGTTGTTTCCTCTGTGCTGGCTGACAGCTCGCGTGCCCACAGAGAGGGCTCCGAGTGCCACCTCTGGCACCCTTGTTCGCCATCACTGCTCTACACCATGTGCCCAGTCGGTTGCCTCTGGTAATGTACTGTATCCATTAGACATGCAGAACTCTTGTGATGAATTTAGTTGATATTGTGAATATTTTAAATTCAGGACACAGATGTGTTGTCATATATGTATGCACCATTTGCTTCAAAAGACTGCCATGTATGACCTTTATGTAAGTCATGTTATGCCTGTATTGTTGGAGTATGAGAAATATTCAGCTCAGCATATTTTGTTTCTTGCTTGTGGTGAACGCACGTTCTTGAGCCATCTCAGCAGAATGCTACATCCTGTGTACGCCCAGCTGGAACGTCTTATCACAACTTTGAGACCTCACTGCTTGTCATGATAAAGCTGCAGTAAATGAACGTCTCACCCATAGACAAACATAACCAGACCAGTGTGACCGCATACTTGAGATGCAATCCGTACATAATCTTCTAAATCCATGGGCCATTCTGAAGTATGAACCATAGAACTATTGTTACATTTACTCATGGGAATAAATATGGAAAAGGCCAAACTGGCTGTATAGCAAAAAGAAAAGTTATTCTACAATAAGATTGGGGGCAAAAAGTGCCTGCGTCTTATGGTCCGAATGCATGACCCCTGTGGCCACTCGGCCACTGGTGGTCGCACCTTGGCTTCCTGCAAGCTCTCCCGGCACAGAGATTAGCAGGGGAGCTGGAGGAGCTGTCAGATGTGAGATGCCGGATGATGTCCGGCTCTCCCATCTGAACTGTGTAAT
>CM070034.1:38721688-38736858 GCA_036250615.1 Ptychadena robeensis | reverse complement strand
CATCCAGTGAGTGGAGCTGTAATGTCCAGGAAATGCGTGCGTTCTGTAGTGCTTTACTGTTGTGTTGTAAAGATCTATGATGCCCAAGTCCAACCATTTAGCTCCATGGTATGTAGGTGTATTTTAATTCAATATATTTGTGCACTTGGTTCTATTAGCAATAAATATTATCGTGTATTGCTGTTATTGCATTTCACACCATGCCAGACATGGGCAAAGTACGGCCCAGGGGACCAGATCTGTTAAGCTTTTAAATCCGTTCCATTGTCATTTTAGAGAAAAGATTCTCTGTATCCCATCCTTGTTCCCTGCAATCGTGCATATTGTCAATAGTAGTCCAAATGTCCATGTTTTCTCCGCTTATTGCAGTGAACAAGCAGAGGGGAGCCAGAGTGTCTGGTCATCTCGATCATTGCATTTTGACTGAAATATGTCAGCTGCTTCACATCCCTGCCATCATCAATGAGGTCGGGGACAAAATAGATTGGGACACCTATGCCGGGTGGTCATTACAGTTCGTTGGTCTAGCCCGCTGTTTAAGAAACACATTGTGGCCCACAAGTCAAAAAGTTTGCCCACGCCTGCACCATGCCTCCACATCATATGTTCATCTATACCTGGAAATTCCTTCTCTAGGGCAGTGATGGCGAACCTACAGTATGGCACGGGTGGCATTTGGAACCCACTTTTTGGGCACGCGAGCAGTCAGCCAGCACAGAGGAAAGAACTGCAGCCTATGGGCTCTCAATGCTGTCAATTTTTTATCCCTCTCTCTTCTGATTGCACACAGCGCTCCATACCCTCCCCTATTCTATCTTATAATAAAGAAGAGTGTGTGTATATGTGTTGTGTATTTTTAATTCAGGTTAAATTGCTATGCCAGCACTCTGAGATAAATCAGTAGGGTTTCAGTTATGGCACTTGGTCTTTAAAAGGTTCGCCATCACTGCTCTCGGGTGTCAATTGGGGTAGCAGGGAAAGAAATCGACTCTGCCGAAACCTTCTTGTAAAACAAAGTTGATGGCAACTTTTTTTTTGATTGACAGAGTAAGTTGACTCAAGTGCCTACAGACTCCTTTTTTTGCAAGCATGCAAACCTGTTTGACCCAACCAAAAATTCCCTTAAGGGGTAACTTTTTTACTTGCTATTTAGGAGTGCATGCGGATATATTTACATGTCATATATTGTACCTTTTTAGTAGTGTTTGACTCGTAATTCACCATATCCTCAAAGGCTCCTATGATGGACCAGTATAAGGAAAATGGTCTATGGTAGATAAAATTTTACATTTATATCAGTTTGTCTGCTTTTTATGGCCTTGGTTGCATGTTAAAAAAAAAAAAATAAAGAAATTCGACCTACAAGTAATAAATAATAGATACATTGCATTGCAACTATATTCTAGGATCACACATTTTTGGGAGTGTACAGTATAGTACAGTATAGTCCCAAGTACTCATTGTGATTTAAAAGCTGAAGGATCCATAATCGGCTAAGAAATGCCATCAATTGTTTTTCAAAGGTTAGATTCATAAAGATAAAGTGAACATAATGTTCTCTATGTCCCTTGCTGTCAAACACCCCATTATAGGGTTGATCTGCCCATTAACGAACACCATTACTGTAATGAGTAAATCCAGATCTTCCCTTGTCGCTACTCACCTCGGATCAGGAACGGTGTGTGACATTCTTGACACAGACACCTACAGACTAACGTCTGGAAATACCTTTATAACCATCCAGTAGCTATACACGTTACTGCAGTTTACTAACCCCTGATTAAACATAACCACTGCCAGAGTTTGTGGGCACAGAAGGTAAGTATATTTTTTACGATCGTTGAGGACTTTTTCACCGTTTTGTTGGTTCAGAGGTAAGTAAGAATGTAATAAATTTTTTTACTATAGGTTTGCTTCAGTCATGATGAACTTATACAGGTGAACTTATAGCTGGATAACGAAAGGGATAACTAATTTTAGTCAGGTAATGACATAGAGGATAGGTCCTTGGTTGCTTTCATTGTGGAGCTGTCCTTGTTATTGGCCTCCAGGATGTCTATTAGGGTGGTCTGAGGATCAGCAAAGGGTTCATCCACAGGGGAGAGCTGAGGGGCACTTATAGCACAAGCTGAAGGAGTGGTAATGGCCCTCGCCATGTGCTGAGCCTCTGAAGAAACCAATGAGGCTGGGACGATTATGGGCAGGATCTCCCAGAACCAGTGTGTTAGAAGGGTTGGGTGTGGAAGCTGTGTTCCGCACGTTTACTCATATGCCTAGCTTGGCCGCGCCCCTTTGTTGCTATCCTTACAATGAGGTAGTTGGACCTTTAAAAAAAAAAAAAAAAAAAACAAGGTTTGTTATTAAAAGCTAGTGCAGTGACCACAAATGTTATTATACAACTTTGAAGATTCTCAAACCAATTACATAGAGTGAAAATCTAAGCCGGCCGTTCACACACCAGTGAATAAAGGGTAAACCAGATACCACAGTAATTTACATCAATTATACCAGCATGGGATCATATATAGATGTATATGTTTCCTTTCCTGGACTTTGAAGGTTAAAGATGGACTGGAAACAAACTACTAAAGCTACTTCCAGCTTATAGACTTTATATAATACTTTATTTGAGCAGTGATGCAAAAAAATTGGAACTAAGAAAGTTCATGATCTATATGATGAGCATTGCTTTTTCTGATGCGTCCAAAGGCTGTCCACCTTGACTCGTCAGCAAAAGTCCCACCTGATTTAAACCCTATGATTAGGACTTTTGAGCACATTTCAAGTGTGGGATTTGTAGTGAGCTTTTCAACTGCATCTAGAACAGTGATGGCGAACCTATGTGCCAGAGGTGGCATTTAAAGTCCTCTCTGTGGGCACACGAGCAGTCAGCCAGCACAGAGGAAAGAACTGCAGCCCATTGGATCTGAATACTGTCAGTTCTCTTCTGATTACACACAGTGCCCTATATCCTCCTCTATTCTATCTTCTAAGAAAGTAGAGCGTGTGTTTACATGTTTTGTGTGTGTATAGGAGTTGTGTAATCCATGGTAAATTGCCATGCTGGCACAGACAAATAAGTGGGGTTTGGATCTCTAAAAGGTTCACCATCACTGATCTAGATGATCAAATCTAGTAACTTGGAGACGCCTAGTAGACAGAGAGGCTTATGAGAGAAAAAGGGGTCATTGAATTATTTGAAAATGTCTTATAAGCATATATATTTTATGTTTTTCAATCTTTACTCCTATAGTCAGACTGTAATGTGTAAGGAGAAAAATAAGTTGGCTAGTAACGTAGCAAATGATCATTTTCCTAATATTTCTGCATAGTTATATTTCTCAGAAAAAGACCAAAATAACTAAGGACTGTCCACTGTTAGACCTGCAGCAAAGGGTTCATTTAAAATATACCTACAATTACTTAAATGTGTAGTTTACCAGAGAATAATTGGTATACTATTGGTATATAAATGTATATAACATAATGAACATGGCCTGTAGAAAGTTTAGTGTTCCTGACTCATTTCCTAACTGACTCACCCGCAGTAATTGAAGTGTTAGGCATATGTAAGGGATGTTTGTATTTGTTTACATTTTCCTTTGTTATAACATGTTTGCCATTGTTCCATCCCCTTCTGATCTCTGGAGTAAAAAGCCGCTGTCTTACGGGATTTGTGTTTGCTGTCTATATATAACTGCTATATAGAGGGAGGAAACTTTTCTCAGAAAGCACACATTAAACATGTACACCGCACATGTGTAAGGTGTATATTCTTAAAGTGCAAGTAAAGATGTACCTGTGACAACACAAATACCCAATGACCATTCCTAATGTTACTTTATTCTTCTAAAACATATTTCTGTACTTTGTATGTTCTGGTACAGAATTCACCTCTCATTTTTAACTTACCAGGCCTAATCAACATTCATTGTTAATTCACCAGGTTAAGCCCCCCATACACCTTACAATGTCTGTACGATCTTCTTTTATTCTACCAAAACCATGTAATATGAGGACCTTTATAAATCTTCCAATCACTATGTATTGTATCAGGGAGGACCCGGCACTACATAGTTGTTGGTAGATCTAATGGAAATTGTATGGAGTGATCTTAAAGCTACCCACACACAGTTAGATTTTGGTTCAAACGATGCTTGATTAGATCGAGGAATTCAGTTGTCTAATCGAAATCGATCTTAATGGCATCAACATACACCCCACATTGAGTAGATTTTGGTATCGAAACGATTGAAGTTCAGATTGAAGTGGTCTATGTTAATTATATTGAATCTAATCGATCCAGGAGAAACACCACAAACATCCACGATTATAAAACGATATTGGCACAATCGACGATGATTTTCCAACATGTCCGATCAAAATTCGATACATTTTTCTGCCTTCATCGAACAATTATTGACGATCATACCATGTGGGCATCTCTCGATTTTCGTTCAATCGATGAAAAAAATTAATCTAATCGTGCATCGATTGAACCAAAATCGAACCGTGTGTGGCTAGCTTTAAGATCACTCCATACAATTTCCATTAGATCTACCAACAACCATGTAGTATAGTGTCCTCCCTGATAGAATGCATAGTGATTGGAAGGTTTAGAAAGGTCCTCATATTACATGGTTTTATGGGGGGCTTGACTTTTAATGATGTAGTTGGGTGGGTATTTCCCTCTGAGATTGTGTTGGGCGGTCAGTATCTTCCTGCACAATGCAGAGCTGAGGACTGCCCAGAAACATCCCTGTGTAGATGGTCTTTTCACACTATACACGCTGTATTGCCCTTAGCAGCACACAGTGCATTAGGTGCATGACAGATTTTTATTGTTCATGCTGCGTAATACATAACGCACTACTGCGTATTTTTTAGATGTAGATGCAATTCCAGTGCTTGTTCAAACTCATGTGTTGTGTACTGCGGAAAGCAGCGCATTAAGCTAGCCACACATGGTTCGATTTTACCGTTCAATCGTCGATTTTCGATGAAAAAAACGATCGATTGAACGTTAATCGATGTACTGCCCACAATAGTAAAATCGTCAATTGAAAAGTGATCGGACAGGTTGGAAAAATTTTCTTGATTGGTTGACTTTTTTGTGGCTCGATTTTTTTGGGCTACTTCCAATTGAAACTAAATCGTAAGAGGAATTCAATCGACGATTTTGGATTACTTCGATTAACTTTTCAGTCGAAATTGAACAATAATTGTACTCCCCATGTGGTGTACATCGATTAAATTAAAATCGAGGTTCGATTTTTTGGGATCGAACTACAAAATCTAATCGAACCTCGATTGAATGAAAAATTGCACCATGTGTGGCTAGCTTAAGTGTTAATGTCAAGTGTGTGTTGCAGGTATATAACGCAGTGTGTAAATGGTCAGGAACCTATTAAGACGATTTGAGATGTGCTGGTGATATTTCTTTCTTGCCTTTAGATACTGCCATATTTGCTTTAATCAAGTAAATAAAAAACACTCCAGTATTGAACTCCTCTGCAAGTTCTAGTTGTAAAAAAACCTTAAGGGAGCCAAACACGGGTACATTTTTCTTTAAAAAGAATCCCCAGTTTCCAACTTTTAAGCCTTGTCTGAGCAACAGTGCCTTCATCCCACACAATTCAGATCTTATAGCACTGCATTGTAGAGGCATAACACCTAGAACATGCTCAGTCTGGATCAGAGGAGACATCTAGAGCAGAGGAGGTAAGTTACTTTCCCCTTCACCCAGTAAGGCTATGTTCCCACTAAAGCAGTGCACTTGTGATTTTAATCGCGCTCATTCAGTTGAATAAACTTGTCCCCACTTCAACTAATGGCCGCAATCGCAGTTGGACCCACAATCAGAATTGTGGCTCCCCGCATTCTGCTCACCGACAGATGCGTTTTTCTTTTGTCTGATCGTGCCCATAGACCTGAATGGATGCAAATTTTGATTGCGTGTGGATGTGATAAAAAATCTGGTCCATTCATTCTCCATGGACGGAATTTTTTTTATGGGGGTGATTTTATTTTTTAAATCGCGTGTGAAGATGGCCCGGTCAATCGCGCCTGATGCCGTGAGCAATCATGTACTATCGGCCGCCCATGATCAAAATCATGTGGAAACACAGCCTAAAAGGGAAATACATTGCTTTTATCTTCAAGTTCAGTATATGATAATAATTTTTCTGGTTTCCCTCGTTATATTAAAAAACTTTCTAAGTATGATATATGTACTGGTTACTTATTGTACTTACTTCTGCTTTTAACTCACACTGTTGGTTTTGCTCTTTTATGATTTTAATCAATATATTAAAAACCCATACAATCTTCCCGCAAGCAGAAGTCTTGAGCTATCTACAAAACAAACATCCCACCCCATCTGTAAACTTCTGCTTCTGTGTAGTCCAAGCTTGTATGTTTCTCTTTCACTTCCCACACATAACCCAACATTAGATGTCTTTCTCACCAGATTCTGGTGTGCCTCAAAACTTGCACTTAAATGGTTCTCTATGAGATACAATATCCTTAGTCCGCAAGTAGGGTATCTATAACTAGATTGGTTATTTCTCTAGCAAGAGTCCAACCAAAACCAGAAAAGTCCAGCCTAGATTTACCGGCTTAACACGAGTTAAAGAAAACTAAAACATGTTTTGACTCTTGTTGTTTGTTTTTTATTGTTTTGTTTTCCTTTTTTATGTTACAGGATACCGTTTGCTATTCTGTCTGTTCTTACCATAAAGTAGAGTCTAGTCAACTGATCACAGCATGAGCCTTTGGCTATAGCTAACGCAAAGATTCTAGAGAAGTGTAACAGACATTGATCATTGATGGTAAATGGGCTATTACAGGGCTGTCTATACAGCCTGTCATAGCCCCCGATCTGTTGGTCCAAGACTCGGTTGCTTTAATGTTGATGCAGAGCTCTGTGTCGAACGCAATGGAGGCTTGACTAATGACACATTGATTGATAGTCAATAGACACATTATACGTCAGCCCATTGATTTAACATGGCCCCAGCGACGGCAACAGTAGCCATTGATTTACCATGGCCCCAACAGAGCGAAAAAGGGAGGCTTGCACTCTTGGATGCTCTGACATCAGCGGATCCAAGGAGTGTAGCCCTAGCCTTTCATCCTTTAGCTTGTATCTTAAGATGGCAGAACCTTCATGGTCACTACTGGGTGATTCTGCCACCAAGAATGAAGGTAGCAGGAAAACACCTCTCGGGTCCCAAATTTTAGATTTTACCATGTTTTTTAATATCCAGTTTACATGTTGTACTTTACTTACCATGTAAACTGCATTCTGAAGCTCTCTGCTCAGATCTTTGTGTGGTACAAGTTTTTAGTCATTATTAAACACCTTTTGACAATGGATTGCAGAGCAAAGGTCTGACTATTTAAAGCCAATTTCTTTAAATGAACATACCAGTATAACCAGGAATGTTTGCTGTGTAAACATATGCCAATATTAAGTTAATCAAGAAATGACTGTGTAGTTGTTTGCAAAAGTAAGCTGATCCTACAATGCACACGAATCACATCTGACTTGGATCTGTTAACACCATCCAGCTCTACTCAGTATAACAATTGCTATAAAGGTCAAATGAATTACTGGAATTTGAGGGTTTATAGATCGGTTGGAGGCAATGCAGCACGTGTAGTGTGGATAAGTCATTTTCTGATGTTTGATCACATAGGGGTCTGTTATGCTGTCCTATTTACCATCTACATATTGTAGTAGGACTACAACCAATGCTATTTATCAATCACCTGCCTGTGAGCATAGCAAAGAATCTATATATAAGAATGCCTTTACTAAGTTTTTTCCTTTTTTTTCGTTGCCAGGCTAAGAACAGGGAGACCGGTGTCTTTGCAGCTGCCAAAGTTATAGACACAAAGAATGAGGAAGAGTTGGAGGACTACATGGTTGAAATAGAGATTCTGGCAACCTGTAACCACCCTAACATTGTCAAACTACTTGGTGCATTTTATTATGAAAACAAGCTTTGGGTAAGTAGACATTTGTGGCTACTCAACTGTCAACATTTACTGTAAGAAAAGAAAGCTTGGGAAATACCTAGATGGCACACTGGCATTCCATGCACTACAAGAAGATAACTACTGTATCTGTGTCCACCTTCATACTTACTAGCACTAGAAAATTTGCACTGGCATGTATTGAAGGGTGTAAATACAGCTTTGCTTTTTAAAGCCTAATTAACTGGTTTATGGGATAGCCTAAGTAAAGCTAAATGTCTTCCTCGAGCTGATTTCAGCCCGCAGAACGTCCTGCAGCCGCGCGTGGGAGTTTGCAGGTTGTCTAGATTAGTACCCCATGGAGGTCATATTGGCCTCCATTCATATCTTTGGGTGCGATTAGAGGAAAATAATCGTGACTGCCAACCGTCAGAACGCAGGAAGCCGCGATTTGATCACGGCCCCAATCGCGCACGATCCTATCAATGGGGACGAGCCCATTGAAAGTAGTGTAGGTATATCTGCCAGAGATTGAAAATCGTGAGCACAGGTGATTAATTTGTCACTTTGGGAAAGTAGGTGGATCCATGCAAATTATTCTTTTACACCTATCAGCTGATTGCCCATCGAGAACTGCTGGTGTACAGTGCAAATATAGTACATTGGTACAGAGACATTGTAATGGAAAGGGTCATGTCAATAGCTTTTGTTTTAAGAAGACATTACTGTGCTATGCACTGCTCGAGCTTTTTTGATTCCTTTAATCACTTCTCACCATTACCTTCATGGTTGTTCTATGTATAAAACAAAATGCAATTAAGTAAACTATAACACCCAATTCACACTAGGCAGTGTAGCACGTTTGGTTGAGCTGGTGGTCTACCACAATGCACAGTAACGCACTACTGTGTGTTTTGCTGTTCTGCATTTGGGAATGAAGCTATGTATAGATAAAGATATAGATGACTCAAAGTTATAGAGGAGGCCTTATAGAAACTGACACAGAATGAACATGCAGCTTGCAGGGTACAGATGGCTCGATATTTGAGCCGTCCGATGTTCCCGATGATGTCATCTCGCTGCTGTCAGATATCGGCGGAGCTGGGGAGACAGCTCTGCTCTCTCCCCAGCTCAGCCAATGCTTTGCCTGGAGACCCGCAATCTCTAGGCAAAGCAACAGACATCGGCTGCATTAACAATCATGTCCGATATGGCTGTTTTCGAGCTGGATTAATTGACAGCCATGGCCGCATATTATATGGGCCAGATAGATGACCGTGAGCACGCACGGCGATCAAAGCGGCCATCGATCTGGCCCATATCTGTATGTCTGTACCCTGCTTTAGCTACCTTCT
Organism: Ptychadena robeensis; assembly: GCA_036250615.1. Classification (NCBI taxonomy): domain Eukaryota; kingdom Metazoa; phylum Chordata; class Amphibia; order Anura; family Ptychadenidae; genus Ptychadena; species Ptychadena robeensis. The sequence goes on along the minus strand of CM070034.1, from coordinate 38,727,523 downwards.
GTCTGGCCTGCATCTAAATACGCTTCCACGTCCTGTGCATACATTTTCCCCCCATTAGAGAATTATTGCTAGTGTCAAGAAAAACATGATTTGAACTCTGACTGACAGTGCAAAGAGCTGTGTAAACAGTGTGCATACAAGCATGCATTTCTGGTGTAACCGTTAACTCTTTGTGGTCTTCAGTGTTTTGACACACTTTGCTCACAAAGGCTCTTTTTGTGTTTTACATTTTAATTATGTATGTCATGGAAAACTAAATGTGCTGGATGTTGTAAAACACAGAGGTTAGTAAAACCAGCTTTATCTTGTACAGTAACCATACAAGGTGTTATTTAGCAGGGTTTTCTTGATGCTGTTCAGACAAAATGTGAAAAAGGTGTCCTCTGATATGTGACAAGCTAATGTAAACCTGCTTCTATGACTGCTTAGCCTCACCCATCTAAGAAATAATCCTCAGAAAGACGGAAACGTATTTCTACAAAGGTGTCATAAACATGTAGAATAGTGAAATGCTATGGTTGTATTGTGTACAGAAATTATTCAACAGTGTCATCTATTTTATTCTTAATATAAAGGAAAGCTACAATATGGTTCATGTAAGTGCTGTTTTACAGATTTTATGCATTGAGTTTCCCTATTCAGTGGAAGTAAGGCAAACTAGTGCAGAAGATTTTTATGATCCATGGGTTTGCATGTTTTTGACAAATTTGAGGCTACTCGCAGAGCGCTTATTTTTTCTTTATTACTTTAAACCTTGTTCACTCCATAAAAAAACTCTTAAGTAAAAGCAGAAACACCAGATAAACTACATAACATTGCTGTTAAAAAGTGCCTTCCACCAATAGGGTGAAAGCGCAGAAAAATCAAGTATTTAACATTTTTTTCTATGTATGAACTTTATTTTTACTTGCAGTATGCCTTTATCCTTGATTGATAGATAGACAGACCCTCTACCCTGTCTATTGTTAGCGGGTTTCTCCACCTTTTCTTCAAAAAATTCGACACATTTACATTACATTGTATGTAGCCCAGTCTGCTGACCTGTAAAGATATTTGACTAAGTACGGTATATAACATGCGTATAATGTGCTCAATGTAATGCATGTAATCTAACAGGGAAATCGCTTCGTTCTGTGGGCTTGTTATATTATATGGTTTGGGGTGCTCTGTATTGGCTGCTAGAATGATGGGGATCTCTCTCCATTGTTTACATTGAGATAGTTAATATGTGTAGTTTTCCTTAAGAGGTCAGTTGATGGGTAGTCGGAGTCGAGGAGTCGGAGACATTTTTGGGTACCTGGAGTCGGAGTCGGCAAAAAATGTACCGACTCTGACTCGTACTAAATTTAAATGGGAATATAAAAAAAAAAATTTTACTTCAAATGTCGCAATTAACAAACAGTCATAATGAACGACTTCTCTGCTATAAGAATAAATGCATGCCGTGCGTAACATTACAGCGCCCACACACGTATCGAGTGGGGGCCGACAGACCAGCTCAGATGAGCTCTAGACTGCAGAGTGTTGACGTCATCACTCTGCTCTTTGTGTGCCGGCCATTAGCTTCAATGGAGACGCCAGTCTTCATTGAAACTAACAGCATCGGCCAGAGATTATCGGACATGTCCGTTCTCTGGCCAGCGAAGCTGTGGGGCGACAGCGATCTGTTGCCTCATGTGGGCACCCCCGATCGGCCAGCGCGCACGCCCATCGGTCGCGGCAAAATCGTCCGCCACTCGGTGCGTGTATGGCAGCCTTGACTCTCCCTGATAATGAAGTAAATGTGTTTTGCCGGACTAGAGACGCTTGTATAAGTGACGGGAATGGATCGCCAATAGTTCAAGACTGAAGCTGTAAAACATTTGAAAACCCGCTGTCATTCAGCCGAGGCGACAAAAACTTAGATTGTTAGCTTTAACTTTACACATGACTATGGGATCAAAGGGAAATCATGAATCATCCACTGCCCTATCTTCAGCAGAAGATCAGAACACTAAAGCTTGGCACACACGGGTAGATCTGTACAATCAATTAACTTGCGCGCTCACGGTGATGGATTGTACTCTAATCTGTTTACAAACCTACCCGTGTGTACCTTCCTTCGGGCAGGATCAATAGAGCCGGCTCGAAGGAACTTGATTGAACGGGGTTCCAACATTTTGGAAAGACCCCGTTCAATCTCCAATACTTTGTATGGAGACATAAGTCTTCATGGAAAGTATTGAAACAGCTGCGGCTCCTGTCTCCTCCACAGCCGTCGACTGTCAGTGTGAAGGGGGCGGAGCCAGCACTCTTCACTCGGAAGCTGTGTGAGCGAGGTAGCTGTTTGAGACGGGCTGCTTCTTCCCAGCTTGTGGTGTGTTGTAAATCACACACTGCAAGCTGGGTCCCCATTGAACAGGAATCGATGTGCCCATGTGGTACATTGATTTCCGTTCAATTGAACCCCGATCAATGACAGCGTGGTGCCTAGCTTAAGGAAAAAGCAGCAGCATCTTCTGCCTAATTTCCTTTCTCTGCTTTGATTATCCATTACAGTGCTGGTTTCCTGGCCAGTAGTTCTGTGGTTAGTGTATGTCGCCTTCCTTTCCTTCAATGGATGGATACAATACATTCGCATATTACATACAGAGGAGTCTGAAGAATCAAAAACTGAGGAGTCTGAGTTGGGGAATTTATCGACCGACTCCACAGCCCTGGTTTTCTGGCAATTCATGGTATCTTTTAATCTGATCTACTTGTATATATGGCACAGTCGAACCCATAATTATTCATAACCCTGGCAAATTTTGACCAGCAAGTTATTTGTTGACAGGAAATTACATAGGTGTCTCCAAAAGATAATAAGATGATGTTCAATAGGCATTTTTGTGGTAAAAAAAAACAAAAACATTTCTCAGCTTTTATTTACATTTGAGCAAAAAGTGTCATGTCCAGAGCTTTTTCTACCCTTCAAAAACTGTCACAGTTTGGAACTTTGGAAAATCCAAAGTTCTATACCATTCCAAATACTCCAAGCTGTTCTAAAGCATCCTAATTACCCTGATTAATTGGGAACAGCTGTTTTAATCATCTAAACAGGTAAACAGCAGCTCTCTGCAGTGAGGACCTGCGGCTGCGCATTGTTGCTGCTCACAAGTCAGGAAAGGACTATAAGGCCATTACTAAATGTTTTCAAGTTCCAGTGGCACAGTATTATTAAAAAATACAAGATGTTTCGCACTGTGGGAAATATCAGAGGACGTGGTCGAAAGCCAAAAGTGACACCTGAGCTCTCCAGGAGTATAGTGAGAGAGGTGAAAAAGAATCCAAGGATCACCACCAAGGCCATCCTGGTCAATCTGGGCTCTGCTGGTGGCAATGTCTCAAGGCAGACAGGCTGGGTTCCATGGATGCAGACCAAGGAGGACACCACTTCTCCAGATAAAGCACACAAAAGCTCGCTTGGCCTTTGCAAATGCTTAAAAAAGGAGAAGCTTTCAACCCAAAGACACCATCCTAACTGACAAACATGGTGGTGGGAACCTAATACTTTGGGGGTGTTTTTGCAGCCAAAGGACCAAGTAACCTAATCACAGTAAATGGCAACATCAAAAAAGATACACAAGGATTCTCAACGACAACATCAGGCAATTTGCAGAGAAACTTGGCCTTGGGCACCAGTAGACATTTCAGCATGACAATGACCCAAAACACACAGCAAACGTGGTAAAGAAATGGTTATCAGACAACAACATTAAAGTTTTGGAGTAGCCCAGCCAGAGTTCTGACTTGAATCCAAATGAGAATATGTGGAGGGAGCTAAAGATAAGGGTGATGGCCAGAAGACCCTCCAACCTGTAAGATTTAGAGCTCATTGCTAAAGATGAATAAGCAAAAATCCTTGTGGAGACATGCGAGGAGCTGGTCTGCAATTATAGAAAGCGTGTGATTGCTGTAATAGCCAATAAAGGCTTTTATTATTATTATTATTATTATTATCATTTATTTATATAGCACCAACATATTATGCAGCGCTGTACAATATATTATAGTGGAGATACAACACAATATAACGCACAGGTACAGGTTATGACACAAGAGGAGTAGAGGGCTTACAATTTAACAGGCTGGGGGACAAAGTATACAATAGGGGGGGGGGGGACTGGCATTATTGTAATGTTAGGGGTGAGAGGATGGGTAGACGAGACTATTTCTATACCCATTCAAAGTATCAATGGGGAGAGATTGTGCTGGAGTCACCACGCTGAACTTGAGGGTTCATTGATTGCACAGGTATTGGCCGGTGTATTGCCAGGGACCTGAGGATGGCAGTGTACTTCAATGTAAAGCTAGGCACACATGGGTAGATACCCGTGCAATCAACTCTCGATCAATCACAGCGTGGTGACGGAACAGACATGTCCGTAAATTCCGGTCGCAGAGCACACAGCCCAGCTCCGGCTACTGACATCTGAGAGTCGGGACAAAGGAAATGGAGGCAGAGCCCTGCCGAACTGTGTACACTACAAAGCCAGAGGGCGGGGCAAGCCCCCTCCTTTGCAGCCATCCTGTGTCCAGCTCTCAAAAGCTCACAGCCGGTGTTGCGAGTTATTTTCTGTGGGGAAAGATCTCACAACAACGGGTGTACATGGGAATCATGTGCAAAGTGCACATCGATTCCTGTTCGTTTGACCCACAATCGAGAGCGGGTGATAAATTGCTGGTCAATCACACAGGTATCCACCCTGTGTATGCCTAGCTTTATGTGTGGTGAACATAGTTCATCTGTGTCTTGGTGCATTTTTGTGAGAGTATCCCATGCTGGTAAAACAACATGTTACTTGGTCATATCGTCCAATCATTGCAGAACTTGTTCTTGTAGAATGCTGTTGTATGATGTCACTATATCTTCCTTTACACCTCCGTTTCCTGCGTGCTTTAGGTATTGCTGTGACACCAGTAATTGTTGCTTAAAACCTGTTCTGATGACTTCTAATCTATGTGTCCGGTATCTGTTTACACAATCTGACAGTTCTTTTACCCTTTTTAATAACAGATTGTTAGTGTTTAGTGCTTGAGGCATTGCACCGTTTACTTTGTAAGAATGCTTAACACAACGCACAAAGGACGCTTCTGTATCATTGCAAGCTAAAGTTACTCTCAAGTGTTCAGAGTTTGGCTCACTAAAGAAATGAACAAATCGACAACTTTATAATTAGACATGATTAAAAATGTAGATTCTAATATAAATGTAGCGAAAACAAGAGAGATTTAGATATTATTTAATGTATCAACCAAACATCAATGGCAAATGTCAATCTCCAGGTCACAGGAATGCTTCCTGCTGTTTAGTATGACAACATGACTTTGTGACCTGTTGAAGTGAATCTCAGGTAGTGCTCTGATTGGCTGCTGTTTGCTTAGGGAGTGTGTTCCTCTATTTATTCATTGTGCTGGATGATGAGCACACAATAAAGCCCATACATACATACGCTCATCAACCAGTGGGATGCGGGTCCAAAAGTAGTTGAGAGTATGGTAAAGAAATGCTCAATGGCTTCCCTGAAGTATTGCAGAGGAATTGTAATAGAAATTTGAATCCATTAAGAACACAAGTCTATGTCTACTACATAACATAACAGTATATGCTACTACATAACTGTGCCAGCTTATTGCAAAGCCCCTGAACATGGTATCCTCACAAAAATTGTGGGTTGTGGGAACATTTGAAAGAAAAAAAAAAGTTTTGCTCTTGCACATGTTAAGTTAACCCTCTGAGCGTTTGCCACGTTTGCACAATATGCTCCGCCGTGATTTCCTGCTCAGCTGAGGGTCATTAACATAAGCCCGGCG
>CM070034.1:38702269-38714476 GCA_036250615.1 Ptychadena robeensis | reverse complement strand
TGACAGGTGTGTAATATGTCCGTGTAATGTATGTGGGGGATTTTTTTTTTAGTTTACTTCTGCTTTAATGATGTAGTACACATGCATTTAAAAAACACACCTGACACTTTGCAATGCAAACACTGTGCATCCAGGATCTTCTATAAAGATTACACTGGATCCCCTACACCTTACACCCCTACATTACACTCTCTGGCAAAAACAAAACCTGGGACTAAAATGTATACAGTTAGTAGAGTCCTGCATTTTATTCTCTGTACAAGACCGATGTATGTTGCTTGTGCCAAATGAATGCTTCACATACCAAGCAATCGCATCAACTTTGAAGCAAAAATCGTCAGAGCCTGATCCCACTAGAATGCATTCTTATGGCCCTGCCAGCATTGTAAGTTGGTGTGAAAGAGCAAGCATGCATGCCTTTTGTCTGTATTTTCTTTGCTGAATTCCAACATAATAAGTCCTTAGTTTGTTACATTTTCAAGTAAATTAGAAGCCGATGATGTACAAAGTTAAATGATGAAAGTCTTAGGTCATGCTTCTTTTTCCCAGTGTAATGAAAGGGACAGTGTCCATTCAGTGTTCTGAAGGCTGCTCACCCTTTTGTTTTCAACACGGATTGCAGCGCTTTTATCGGCATGACTTGCGGTGTTAATGGAGACACGTCCATCAAATTAATGGATTCCTGCACAACAATTAATGGAGAAGCACATGATCAAATTGATCAGCTGATCAGGTTGACCTGATAGGCTGCTCAAGATCATTTGATCATGTTTGCTTCCTCTGTAGGTTTAAATAGAATCAGCCATTCAGCAGTACTTATTCCTAAGCCGACCAAGCAGGCCATGTGCTTCTCCATGAGTTCCCATGAGTTCTCTCAAATAAGAACTTTTTCTTAGAGAACTTGCCATCTCTAGTAGTTATATACACATTGTGAAGAAACACCCTTTTTATCTTTAAGTAGACTTAAAAACAAGTCGTTACTCAGTAAACTGCATTCTGCTTTGGCTCCCTTCACATAAACACAGCTGGGCCTTGACCTTCGCCATAAATAGGTATAGAGAAAAAAGGAAACTTGCAGAGTAGACCTACATATACACTGTGTGTTAATGATAAAAACTGGTGTTGACTCACACAACACTCATTACATGCTGCTTTAAGCAATCACAGCTTTTTTAAAAGAGGTCTAAAGTACATTTTGTTTTCTTTTTCTTTTTTTTTGAGAAAAAAAATCTAAAAAATATCTTTCATTTTAGTGCAAACAATTTCATATTTTTTGTAAATATAAAGCATGATATTGTGTATAAGGATGATAAAGTTGATTGATACCAAAGTGAGGCTGGGTCTACACTATACCACCCCAGCAACCGCAGGGGGTGATATGGGCACATCGGCTTGTGCATCCTTTACATTTCTATTGGCAAACCACGCGCAGAAACACATTGGGCGTGGTTTGCGCGTGTCACACACAGCACCCATTGTTTACCAACAAAACAATAAGCTTTTCAAAATTGTCCTTAGACTGTACTTTTAAAGCCTTTACAGGTCATCAGTTTAAAGATCATTGTGAACGATTACCATAGAACTAGCAAAACCTAATATGTGGCGCATCCTTGTGAATGTGCGAACAAGCATGTTTTCAGTGATAAAGAAAATGTACAGCTTTGAAGCCATTTAAGTAACTTTAACTACAAATCTGAGACTAAAAACATGAATTATAGTTTTATATCTGGTGCTTCTGCAAGTGAAAGGGTTTTCATGTCCTTCAAGACTTTTGTATCTACACGGCAATAACTGCATTTACCCGCAGATACAGAATAATATTGCCATTGGAGCAACCTGACTAAAAATCCTTACCATACAATATAATAAAAAAAGGTTTTTGTATCTAGAGTTATATTTTATGTAATAACGTAATTGCCAAATAAAGTTGCTCTGGTCCATATGGCCATGGATCAAAGTCAGGAGTAGCCAAACTGAGCTTCTATTTTTGTAGGCAACCCATCATATATCGTTTTTCATTTACACGAATGAGCAATTTTGTGTTCTTGCCTGCACAACATTCTAAATTCTAAGTTTGGAATATCTTTCTAAAGATTAATACAGTACTAAAAATGTTTTATTTCGCTGCTGGCCATTATAAAGCTTCAAGGACTTTCAGAGCAGTGTAATTCTTCCAATGTATCTTTTTAGGTGGCTTCACATGACTGAGCTTCAGATAATGGGGGTTTAAACTATCTCAATTCACTACAGTGAAGTATAAATGCTTTCTAGTTGGCTTACTTATACCTCTGTGGGCATCTGGAGCACTATCACCTAAGCAGTTATACCATCAAATATTACAAATTAATTTATGTATGCAATGTGATAATAGTATTATGTACAGTGTCATGGTTTATTTATTAATTATGTTTTAAGATATATTCACGATTTGTCCCAGATTTGTTTTATGGGGGGGGGGGGGGGGGGTATTTTGTATGCTTTACATCCTTGGCCTTTGGAAACTTTGGGTAATGATGTAGCTGCTGTGTCCACTTTCATCACACCATTGTAAAATGGGGAGCACCCGAATATGTAAACAGCAGGCTCGTCTTTGCAGTACAGTAAGTGCCTTGTTTTTTATATAACTAAAATATCAACCTTACAAATGCAATGATTGCTCCCAAAATTTTTTGGAGTTTTTCTCTACACACTGGCTGCCGCCAGGAGCAACATAAGTCTCTCTTCTGGTGACCCATCAGGTCTGCCACCTTTAGATACATTTGCCACCAAGAACCATCAGATTCACCCTACCAACAGGACCATACCATCACCTTTAAAAGCAGCCTTATGATGCATCATAATTCCACAAACCATTGGTTGGCCCGATGCAACACATGTTGTGTTTTTTCTATTCAATTTAAAGACTCCATCTTGAATTAGGGTGCTAAGGCTGTTTGACCGCTATAATACCAGGGGAGGATCAGGACTCGCATCTACAAATTTAACTTCTAAAAAAAATAAGAATATTGCTTTTCATTACATTAAAGGGCTTGAGGTAGCAGCCAAGGTTTTTCATTTCATTCAACTCCTATTCTGTCAATAAATCTGTCAATTACAGTAGTTGTCCACTTTATGCTAAGCAGCACAACCTGAAACTGTCTGCAGAGCCTTCTATTTGTACTCTTTAGTGTGTGATTTTGTTTTATTGTTTTTTTTCCCTCTGTTACTTTAAGAAGCTGTCATATTTTCTTTAGAGCTAAAAAAAGAAACTGTTCTGATACATTTTCAGGATAGCAGTACATAGGTAGATGTAGCGACTTTATTTTCTTGTGGAAACTGGTGCATGATTTCCTTACAAGAAACCAGCTGTTATCTAGAGGAAGCAGGCGTATCCCACAAGACAGTTACAATTATACTGGGGGGTGCTGTACAAGTTTTGACAGTTTTAAAATACAGTATTCTACACAGACTTCAGTATGCGGACTTCCTGTGTACTGTTGCAAGTAAGCCCGGACAGAGACTCCAATATGCCACATAAAGCACATTTAGTTTATATCCATTAACCAAATAAAAGTTAAAAAAATTATGTGTGTACGTATGTGTGTGTATATATATATATATATATATATATATATATATATATATATATATATATATATATGTATGAATATATATATGTATGAATATATATATGTATGTATGAATATATACTGTATATAGAGAGAGATATATAGATATAAATATATATACACACTGAACAAAAATATGAACACAACACTTTTTTGGTTTTGCTCCCATTTTGCATGAGCTGAACTCGAAGATCTGTAACATTTTCTACATACACAAAAGACCTATTACACTCAAATATTGTTCACAAATTTGTGTTAGGCCGCGCACACACGGCTCAATTTTGTGACAGATTGAGAAAACACGCCTGCAGCCGAGATAATCCATCCCAGCTCATAGGTGTGGCATATCAAGGTCCTGATTAGGCAACTTGAATATTGCACCACATGTGGAGGTCCTGGGGCTGGTGTGATTATGCATGGTCTGCAGCTGCGAGGCCAGTTGGATATACTGCCAAAATCACAAAAACACCATAGGAGACGGCTTGTGGTAGAGAAATGAACATTCATTTCACGGCAACAGCTCTTGTAGACATTCCTGCAGTCAGCATGCCAATTGCACAGTCCCTCAAGTGTTGCGACATCTGTGGCATTCTGCTGTGTGATCAAACCACATTTCAGAATGGCCTTTTATTGTGGGCAGTCTTAGGCACACCTGTGCAATATTCATGCTGTCTAATCAACATCTTGATATGCCACACCTACAAAGTGCTCACTTAAGGTGGGTTTACACATGTAGATGTTTTTCTTCAATCAACTGCCAATCCGTTTTTGTGTTTAATGGCGTTGTCGAACATCGTTTGTTCATTAATTGACGTTCATTTATCGAATGAAACATTCGATTTTTTGTTCTCCATCCTTGAATGGAAATACATTAGAAAGTACAAAAACAGACAAAAATTTACCAAAATTTCGATGATATTTCGAATGATTTTTTGCTCGAGGTTCAAACAAAAGTTATCCATCGAATAAGTTGGCCATTCGACATTTTTGTTCAATCAAAAAAAAAATTGTTCGTTCTTCGTTAATCCAAAGTTGAACGAAAAAATCTATACGTCTAAACCCACCTTAACATAGATTTAGACCGCTTTGTGAACAATATTTGAGTGTAATGAGCCTTTTGTGTATTTAGAAAATGTTTCAGCTCAATCAAAATGGGAGAAGTAATTAAAGTGTTGTTGCATTTATATTTTTGTTCAGTGTGTGTGTGTGTGTGTGTGTGTGTGTGTGTGTGTGTGTGTGTATGTATTTATATATAAATATATTTTTTAATTTTTTTTTTTAATTTTTTAAGTTACAAGTTACAAAAAATTTCCCTAGTTCTTTGTGTACCTAACTTTAATACACATTACAGAAAGTGTACAGTCACCTTTTATGATCTATACACAAATGCACATTCAAGGTTCTGACTCGTGGTTGAGTTTGTTAGGATATATATATATATATATATATATATATATATATGTATGTATTGGGTCCTTATATTTCATCGTTTTGGTCAAATTGAGTGTTATGGTTATGAAATTTAATGTTATGGTTATACAGTGAGGTGTGTGGTAATCCACAAGTCCCAGCCACTGTCTTGCGCAAGCAATGAATCCACTAGTATATTTTTGGCATGTGGGAGGAAACCAGAGTTTTTTAGTCACAATAATGCTGTTCAGACATCCTTGCTTCTGTTGTAATGGAAATGCTTTTTTTGTGCGATTAAAAACTGCTGTTATATCAAAGACTAATCAACTTGGGGGGAGCCACTTAAGGATCACCCCAATGACTGGGTTTCCCCCTGAAAAAATCAAGGGCGAGGGGACTTTAACGGCCTAGTGTTCAATTATATCATGTATTGGGAGTCAAAGTTGATAAGTAAAATAAAACATAGGTTTTAATAAGAAGCACTAAGTAAAATAAACATTGAAAGATTGAAAACCCACACAATCGGACCTTACATAGCTGGTCAGTATTGTGTCAATGTTACACACATATTTGCATCACAGTTGTTCATAGTATATACAAAATCAGGTAAGTAAAGTATAACAAAAACGTCAGGCTTATGTCCTGTCCAAGCAGGAGCGTGCCCCAACGCGCGTTTCGTACAAAGACTTCCTCAGGGGGTAAGCTTCATCCAAATAGCATTGTATCAAGAAATCTACAAGACAGCAACATGCAAGACCAACACAGAACATCGAAGAGGCCCCAATTAGCATCTCACAGTTGTCACAGAAACATAGTATTATGTATTTGAATTTGAATAAAATGGGTAATCCTGTACTCACAGTGTGTGAACACCGTAGAGCCAAGCACTGGCAGGAGGCGACCATGAGCAGAGAACGGGAGGCCGCCGGAGCAGAGGCTCAACAGCAGGCCCAAACCAGAACCAAGACGACCTGAGCATGAGGATTTTGGTAGCATATTAGACACCTGTATATCATAAATGGTATTCACATAAGGGGGGCACCCACAAGATGGGTGCTTCACCCGTGTGGGCTCTCAGAAAAGACCTCAGTTTGAAAGTGATCAAGGTAGGGAGTGAAGATTAAGTGGGGTGTGTATTGTTTTGTGAGTGAACCAAATACCAGGAATATAGTGAGGTAGAAAAAACAACCAAACGTGTTGAGTGAAGGCATAAAAACAGTGAAAAAGTTCTAGTGTGTGAAGAATCACACAGTACACCTTTTTCACTGTTTTTATGCCTTCACTCAACACATTTGGCTGCGCAGGAGGAACTTAAACATAGTCATAAGCCCAAAAACCAGTGAAACAGGCACCTTTTCTTTAAACACACATTTTACACTTTTAGTCCCCCAAGCAAACTTAAGTAAAACATAACAACTCCAGTGGTGACTAGTAAACATGGCAATTTACAGTTAAGTCCACAGCACACAAGTATTTTTATTCCAATGTCTATGCAGATTATTTTCTTGCTACAAAGTTTCTTTTTGTAAGCTGGTAAGTAGAGTATCCATCATTTTTATGTGTACTAAGGTCTTTTTTCTGTATCTCTGGTGTTTTTTTCATGCTAGACCATAAGAAGCACCCCTTAGTTTTAAAAAAGAAAATTTGAAAAATTAGGGACACAGCCATTCCCATATCAAAATATACAGCATGTTCCATCAAAGTAGGCAGGTATGAACCCATTCTCTGAACCCACTAACCAACTTATGTAGAGACACATTTTACAATCTGGCACTAACAACTTACCCATGAGCCTCTATTTACATATGGGAGGAGAGATGAGTCCGCATAATTTTATCACTGCAATGCAGAATGTAATGTTAATACACAACTCATGTTATCTAAATCGCCTCAATTCACCCAGCTGGTTGGTCATTGTGTTTAGAGAATTGGGTACTGCTAGTGCTAATAATCTCCCTTTTGGCTTGGCTGGAGGTATTAATTCAAATTCCAGTCTCTTGGGATGCAGAGCTTTTGCATCAAGACATTAAAAAAATATAATTTTTTTATGTATTCGCACCATAAGACAAACAGACATTTTCCCATTGATTTAAATTGCAGAAAGTGTGTCTTAAAGGCCCGGAAAATACAGTAATTCACCAAAGCAGTTGTTCTGTAATACATCAGTATTGGGCTTTGGTATAATATGAAGTTGATTTGCATTGGAAATACAAAGTGTAAAACGCCATATTTGTGGATTGTCATTCTATATCCTTGCCATTGTGATGTGGTTTGTGTTGCCTACCTAATTGTACCATGTTTATTGCTTTACAGATCATGATTGAGTTTTGCCAAGGAGGAGCAGTGGACGCAATAATGCTAGGTACATTGTTGTAAATTTCATTTTATGTTAAAGAATGAAATCATTGATTTTGTGAGATTTTTATGAAAAACTGTAAATAAGGAAGAAATAAAAAATGCTTACAAATTGCTTGCTATTTCTTACATCCTTAGGGAAAAACAATTCTCAGGCTCCTTCTGGCTTGTCCCATAACAAGTATTCAGCAACCAAAGCCAAAAGTGCTGAATTGTAGTTGGTTTACCCATTCTTGTAATGTGACCAGAAGCCTTGGCATGTCTTGGATGAATAGGAGAATTGCTTTTTAGCCTAACTATACTGTTTTCGCTTACTAAAGCGTTCATTGTTCTGATGAACTTTTTGAATCTAAAAGTTTATATCTATGAAACATATTGTGTAATATCCCTGCTTAGCGTCATAATTTTGTTTTTTCGTTCACAGAGTTGGATCGTGGATTGACAGAACTTCAAATTCAGGCAATCTGCAAGCAAATGTTAGATGCACTAGCTTACCTCCACAGTATGAAAATCATCCACCGGGATCTGAAAGCAGGGAACGTACTGCTTTCACAAGAAGGGAACATCAAGCTGGGTTAGAATAGTTTATTATCTTTTTGAATGCTTCGCCATGGTGTTCAAACACAGCAGATATTTAAACTGAATGCAGTAGACACCCAAAGCTATGTTCTTTTTGACTATTAAAGTTCTCTTTTATCCAGGTCATGGTAAAGTTAAGCTGGCCATACACTTTAGATCTCTCTGTCAGATATCCTTTAGCTCTACCAACAACTATGTAGTATAGGGCCCCTTTGCGATTGAACACAGGTAGACTTGATTGTTTAGAAGGTCCCTCATATTACATGGCTTTGGTAAACAAAAGGAGATCTCAGGGAAATCTAAAAGAGAAAACTCTAAAAGTTTATGGGTAGTCTTAGTTAACCTCCCTAGCGCACCGCTTATACGGTACGGGCAATCATGCCAGTGTACAGAGTACACTGCCATTTCCACCCTCCCTCTGCCACTCTCCACAAGCTGGTGTCATTAATGTCATAAAGCGCTCCACCATTAACATGAAGGTCTATGGCATTAAGACAATCGCTGCAGCTTTCCGTGGGTGTATCGGCTACACCCGATGCCCCGTTCCCCTGCGGTTGAGGCGAGCCTGAACGGCGAACGAACTGGGTTCGTCTCAACCGCTAGGGAGGTTAATCACAACTTTACTAAGAAAGGTCCTTCTTTTTGTGCCAAAAGGTCTTTATCATTACAAATAAAGTTTAACCTTCCTAGCGCACCGCCCGTATCGCGCCGATCGAGGCAGTGTACGAGGGAAAGCCGGCGCTCCTCCATTAACATGGAGGTCTATGGCGCCGACCCCCCCCCGCCCCCTTCTGCGTCACCGTGACGCGATCAGGGCGGTGCCGCCAACCCGGAAATGCTGCAGCGATGAAGACAATCGCTGCAGCTTTCCGGGGAGGCATAGGGTCTCCCTGCCGCCGGCTTCCCCTGCGGTTGAGGCGAGCCTGAACAGCGAACGAGCTGGGCTCGTCTCAACCGCTAGGGAGGTTAATTGTATTATTTAACTACTGAGGTATAACTGACTATGCTTGTAGTTTTTGTAGATGGAATAATAGAGGCGATAATAACCTCCCTTGGGGTCAGCCCCTACCATGCCGTTTTTAACAGGACACATTCAAGCACAGCAGAATATGGAGTTTTCTACTTGAATTTGAAACTGAGTTGAAACCAACACCCTTCCATTATAATAGAGGGCTATGGCGCGAGTTAACTATTTATTATGCGGTGTAATGTAGAAAATGTCTAATAAGATTGGTAACCAAAAGGAAAAGGATGCAGGTGTCTTTATCTTTCAGTTGAAAGTAGAAATGCAATCAGACCACTTGGAACCATTTTTAATATAAATTCTTGTGCAACATGAAAAACACACAAAGGTTATTAGAATATACTGCTTGAGGTACAGACTAGGATTTAAGAATTTAATTTTCCCTTCGCAAAGTTTTTGTTCATAAAGCCACCATCTTTGCACAAATATCAATAATTCTGGAAACTAATCTTGTGTACCCTTTTTTGGAACAGTTCTACAACAAGGTATCTTCCAAGAATATCATCAATCCCCCAGTTTAATTCCAAAACCTTTTTTTTTTTCTACATAAGACCTGTACACACATTTGTTAATAAGGGGCCAAGGTGGTCTTGTAGTGCAAAAATGTGGTGGTTTATGAAACAACTACACATGCTAGAACAATATACATTTTTAAAGGTTCCTTTAACCCATACAAACATCTCTACTACTTTTTATGATGACACAATGTTCAGGGACCTTGTCTCTTCCATTTACTTCCACTTCAAATGTTTTTTGTGTCTTGTTTATTTTTCAAAAATGTTTTGTACTTAAAACCAGTTTATTTACTCGAAGGGCTTACTTCTTCCGGAGTGATGTGTTCCTCGTGGGAAAACTGCCCTCACACTGTCAGCTTTCAGGCAGTTGCCCATTAGAGTAAAAAAAATATGTATATATATCATCTGTAGTGGAAGCCTACAGCCCAGAGCAACAACACGTCATCACACATCTGTGTCGTCCCCTTACCGACACCTCTAGGCATCATCTCCCCTCACTGCAGGAAATAAAGGGAGGTGAGCTGGAACATCAGACTGGTATAAAAAATTATAACTGGCCTGTGGGTCCTGGTTTTCTTTTGCCCTCCCTAGACAAATAATTAAACCCTTGTTATTTTACACCACATGTGGGCAAACTAAGGGGCCAAAACTATTCCTTAAGTCTTTTACTTTGCCCTTTGTCACCTTGGTTGATGCTCTGGCTCCCCTCATTCCCTGCAAGTAAAGATAACACCTAGACGATAATTGTTTGGATTGTTTCCTAGAGGTCATAGTTTGCTGCAACAGAATGTTTAAGAGATTGGAGAGGAGCTTAACCTGCAGTTGAGCTTTAACAAGGACATTACTGCTCAATATTGAGGTTGAAATTGCATTTGTTTGCCTTAAGCCTGCCATACACACGCCGATGTGCGTAGCAGACTAGTCCCGATATCTTTCCGGGAGGCTAACGTGATGACGTCATCACGTTAGCCTCCCGTTGCATTATGGGGCCCCTTCAATCGGCCGGGCACCCTTTGTGTGCCGGCCATAAGCTGCAATGAAGACGCCGCTTCATTGCAGCTTATGGCATCGGCTTTCATCGGCTCCCATCGGCCAGAGAAGATCGGACATGTCCGTTCTCTGGCCGGCCGAGAAGTGGGGTGACAGGGATCTGTCGCCCCATGTGGGCACATGCCGATTAGCGGCCGATTTTTAACCTGACTGAAGGCGCGAGCGCGCACGCCCGTTGGTCAGATTAAAAATCGGCCGCTTATCTGCATGTGTATGGCTAGCATTACTGTCTCATTTTGCTGGCTTACATTGTAGCAAACTTATATAGAAGCTTATATATAATATTGTCTAATGTTTTAGTGAAGTAGAGTGTGGTTTTTGCTCTGATATGGTTTTAGCTACCATCTCTTTAATTCTGTTTCTGTGAAATCTTTCTTTACAGCCATTTGTGGTGACAGTTGTTTAAAGTTGAGTTTTGTGGTGATTCTAATGTGTTTGCATAGGTTTCTGCTAGATTTTCCCATGCCTGTGTGGAGGAGGAATAATCTGCTGGTGTAGGGACCCCTTTGACTTAATCACTGACTTAATACTGCTCCTGAGAACAGCTCTGCTCTGTTGCGAATCTGTTTTATGTAATCAATGAGCTGCATTTTGCCAAGAGGCTCTTAGTTTAATTTTAATCCCTTTTAGCTGAAGTGGAAATACCCTTAAGACTCAACATTTTGTAAATAGTTGTGTTTTAAGTAAATCCAGACCTGCACATCATTACAGGGATTCTGAGAAACCCAATCCTTGTACAACATCTCACTGGAGCATTGTATGGCATGCAGTAAGATACACTATTGTTTAAAAGAAAAAGTAGACCTGTTCTAAGTTTTGGATAGAGTTAGAAATCCTTTGAAGCTCAGGTTTTGTTTTTGTTTTTTCTTTTCGGACATTGAAGGGAGACCGAACAGTGCTTTTTATGGTGAAATTTGTCAGGGACAGAAAGTGAAGTGAAAACCAACCCATACAGAACAGCATGTATTCTAAGCACTTCACTTGTTCTGGTGACAGCTGTCGATGAGGGACTAGTTCTAAATTAAAGGAAGTTCTGCTTACTTCCCCTCACTTGTTTAGGACAGAAAGGAAGGATACATTTTCACATTACAAAAACAGATGTTATTAAACACATTGCAGCTTCTAAGTTTTACTGTATATAAAGACGTATTTTCGGGCTATAAGGCTATGTTTCCATTATTTATCTGGACCCCCTCCGCTAAGCGTATAGATACCTTCCGGGATAGCACATAGACTTTGCCTGCTGAGGCGGAACGGCTCAGCGCACTGAAGACACAGCATCGGCCGAGCAGGTAAGGGAATGTGCCGAGCGGAGGGGGTCTCGACATAAAATGGAAACATAGCCTAAGTTGTCCTTTTTTCCATCCCCTTTAATGAGGGGGGGAGTGCCTGCGTCTCATGGTCCGAATGTGTAACCACCCAAGACCACTTGGCCGTGGATGGTCGCGCCTTGGCTCCCCACCAGCTCCCCGGTAAGAATATTAGCAGGGGGAGGTGGAGGAGCTGTCAGATGGGAGATGCGGCCACGGCCGGATCTCCTATCTGAACTGTATTGGTTGTGTCAGCAGAGCCCTGTTGATATAAGCAATGCAGAGCTGTGTGTGGGAAAACTGCCCTCACACTGGCAGCTTCCTCACACAGCCTAGAGGGGAGACGTGCAAGCAGC
>CM070034.1:38679712-38695945 GCA_036250615.1 Ptychadena robeensis | reverse complement strand
AATCTGAAACTGAGGAGTCGGAGTCGGGGAATTTATCGACCGACTCCACAGCCCTGAATCATTGAACGATTGATTGTTATGTGGTTAAGTCCCCGTGCTGAACAATCGCTCACTGATCATTCGGGGAATTGATCCCTGGTCGATATCCCTGGTTCAATCAGCTTTTTGTTAAATTGCGATCATTCAAGGTTGGCGCATTTGATTTACCGAATCGATCGCAGAATCGATATGTTTATGGCTAGCGTTAGTCTGAAAATCAGGTACATGTTTAGTGCTCCTTAGCATACACGGGTCGATGTTTTGATCGGTTTCTGAATGATCGTTAGAGGATCAAATGTGAAATCCCTTGTTCGATCGATCCCACGCAAAGAAATGACGATCGAAGAGGGAACCAACATGTTGGTAAATCGCCATTACCTTGCATGGAGACCAGGGTCCCCTGCTAAAGTATCAACCAGGAATTGATCATACAAAGTGGTGCGCAAGAATTCGGCGAACGAACGGGTATCGACCCGTGTATGGGCACCTTAAGACTTATTCTTACTACTGTATTTTTCACATTATAAAATGCACAGATTCTCAATTGCCCCCACCTCCTCAAAGACAAAGGGAAAGCAACTGAACGTCTTTTAAAGTAAGGGCTTGTTTCCATTACGTCGGGAGCCCTCCGCTAAGCGTACACGCTTAGCGGGGGTCCCCGACGTAGCAGATAGACTTACCTGCTCGGCGGACGGGTCTGTCTTCATTGCGCCGACCCGATCCGCCGGTGTCAGGCTGAACGTAGTCGAGTACGTTCAGCCTGTACACCGGTGGATGTCTAAACAGACCATCCGCCGGCAGGCTGAGTCTATGGGATACGTCGGGACCCCTGCTTAGCGTATACGCTTAGCGGAGGGCTCCCGACGTACAATGGAAACAAAGCCTAATTATACAGCATGTTCCAGCAGAGTTTGCAGGGCTGGAACATGCTGTATACCAGTTTTACAAATAAAGGCAATGCTTACAGCTCAGAGGCTTTCTCTAAGCTGTAAGCAGTTCCCCTCCTTACCCTGGAACATGCTATTTACATATTCACTCCGGCAGACAGGGCAGTCCAAGTCTTTCTCCCTACTGCACACTGTGGGCTGGCAGCAGTGTCCCTCCTCCCAAGTAACTACGGCATACACAACATGCTATTCACTTTTTTAATATATAAACTGCATTTGCAATTCCATATGTGCATGCCATTGAGCTGATCATGAAGTATGTGCATGCAGAATTCCAGGTGCTGAGGATATATATCCTTGTGTAGCATGCTGAATACTGGTATGTTTTTAGGAGGAGGGGCATTGCGGAGAGCCCAGGGAGTGTGTAGCGGGGAGAAAGACTTCCATTGAGGGGCAGTGCTGACAGCTTGGAGTGTGAGTCTCTGAGTTAATCTCTGGGCTCTCAGCAGTGCCCTTTACTCTCTGCCTGTTCATTGGACCACTATCGGTCAACCATTATCTTCTGTCTATTGATCAGAGCAATGATCCAGGTGTCTATAGGTTAAATGTGTGATTATTTACTCAAATTTGTATTGATCTGTTTGCTTGGAATCCAACTTATACAAATGTACAACTCTCTGCCATACACGCGTTTAGTAGAAGGCAGAGAACAGAGGAGCCCTGGGTCATGTTTCATGTACTAAAGCAAACATAACATTGAAACTAAATTATTATACGTCGTGACCCCTCCGCTAAGCGTATACGCTTAGCAGGGGTCCCGACGTATGTCACAGACATTGCCTGCTCGGCGAATGGAAAACATAGCCTAATTGTTATGGTTGTGTTGTGGTATATTAGCTGCTGAAATACTGTGCAATAAGCATCAAATAAATATTAAATGTAAAATTCTGATCACTTTGGTTCATTGGGGTATTTGACACTTGAAGATAGCTGGTTTAATTTCAAATATCTATGTCATGGCTTGTTGTTTTGTGTATGTAGTGGCGTTTTGATATCCAGATGTGAGGCGTATGTTTTTCATCAACATGCTTTTCATTTGCATAGTTCTATCCGCTGCCAATGGCTCATTGACAACATGACAGCTAAAACAGTATATTAAGATGCTAAAAAAATAATGAATTGATACTAAACAACTTCTTTTTCCAGGATGGCCCCTGAGGTGGTGATGTGTGAGACCATGAAAGATGCTCCATACGATTACAAAGCAGACATCTGGTCTTTAGGGATAACGCTGATTGAAATGGCTCAGATTGAACCCCCACACCATGAACTTAATCCCATGCGTGTCCTCCTGAAAATCGCCAAGTCAGAGCCGCCCACACTCGCTGCCCCTTCGAAATGGTAATGATTTTTATGGCATGGCAGAAAAGTATTCATAATTCAGCTCATAACAGGATGTATTGCTAGAAATTCCAAAAATTTTTTTCCTCTGAACATATTACTTTGTAGAGACTGGTGGAATCTGCTTTATATTAGTGGTTGTTGATGATCAAAACACACTTCAAGTGTTGCTGGATATGAATGAGTTTTATTTATGAAGTGTTTGAAATGCAGGAGGGGAGAGAACTGAATGCAGAAATAACAGTTGAAGAACCTAGAACATAGCAGAGTCTATTGTAGTACAGAGAAATGATGTTTCAGGCAGGGGTGTCCTAACTTTTAGCAATGAGGGCCAGGTTTGGTGAGGTGAAAATGTGGGGAAGCCTTCCATTCAGCCTGATATTTTAAAACCATTAACATTAAATGTAAATCCACACTTTTATATTTTCTAGTGCCAGATGCCAGCTGAAGCTACTTTTACCCATAAAATTACCACAGCAAGTACATGATACCATGGGACAGATCCATTCCTTAGTCGGCATTGTTATTGTTAAGCATTTGCCATTCTCTGGTCTCTAGGATGCGAACACTTCTCACCTTATTGCTGCATACACATAGTAGGGATAGTATGCATGTTAAAGAAGCTAGCACAGGCAGGCACAACACATTAGAGCAGGCAGAGCTTTGTGTAAACTCTGGACTGTACCATTCACGGGGGACAAAGACTATGCTGCAGCTGTCACGCTGACATTCTTAAAGGGGTGGGAATCCGCTTGCTGACTTACCTGTAACCAGACCAGTGTAAAAAACCTTCTAATTCTGTGTGCATACAAAACCATGTGATATCTGCTGTTGGGCAACTTTGTCATAAATGTCGTTGTCAGCAGATACAATACTGTTAGCCAAATGATGCTTTTCCCCTTTGCTGCTCTTCCAGA
This sequence comes from Ptychadena robeensis, assembly GCA_036250615.1. Classification (NCBI taxonomy): domain Eukaryota; kingdom Metazoa; phylum Chordata; class Amphibia; order Anura; family Ptychadenidae; genus Ptychadena; species Ptychadena robeensis. The sequence goes on along the minus strand of CM070034.1, from coordinate 38,692,701 downwards.
TGCTACATTAATGGAGCTGGATCAGAACAGTGTATTTAGACCCTCCTAGAGGAGGAGAGTACTCGATCATTCCAAGAGGTTGTGAAATTGACTCTGGGGTATTTGAGAGTCACTTTGCAAGTATTTAAAACATTGATTATAGATAAGAAACATGCTAGACAGGGTATTCAAATTATTAGATTTTTATCTGTTTTGTACCTGCAGATATTTCGTTTGTGAGTCTTGTTTTTTATTGAAAGGTGACTTCCAGTTACAGTATATACTTGAATACAAGCCGAGGTACCTAACTCTAGGGTGGGAAATGCAGCAGCTAAGACACAGAAACACAGAGAAAATGCTTTTGTTTTGTGGTTTCATTGTTCGAGATGGTCTTAAAATTGGTGTGTTTATTGCAACGCCCTTGAACATGGTTGCATCACCAAAATTTGTAGAACAGAGGCTACCACATCACCCTCATAAGGACATGACCAACATCCCGAATACAATATCACAAAAGCAGTTTAATGGAAGAAGAGACCAGACAAGTCATCAGTCTATCCTACCATTAGGTTTTCCTTCACCTAAGGTGAAGGCAAGGGGACTTTCTAGAGGCCAACATATGATTATTACATTACCCCGAGTAGGGATTTAAATAATAAAAGAGATAAATGGCTAACATATAATGTGAAACAAGGGTAATTGGTTAGATTAAAAAGAGCACAAAGTGATATAAAAGTCCAGATGCATAGTCCATAGTTAAAAGTTAAAAGTAAACAGTTGCTTTAATTCTTCATACGAACAGAGAAGAGAGGAACCTAAATATCAGCACTTCTCCAGATTTAGACTCCAGCCAGGTATCTCCCCCTCACCGGTGTCCCCCAGTGCCACACCGGTAAGGGGGAGATACCTGGCTGACTACTGCCTCATTTGGCTCTACACCTCTATACATCTCTGTTCATACTATTTTGAAGAAATATATCTGAATAACCACACCTCCTGATGAAAAACTTTAGTTGAAACGCGCGTCGAGGTTGATGGGATGTTATTTAGGCTTTACAGATGAATTGGATAAGTGGTGTAGCCGTCTAAGTCTGGAGAAGTGCTGATATTTGGGTTCCTCTCTTCTCTGTTCATATGAATTTGAAAGATCATTGCATAAGTTCTTGAAAATTTTGTTCAGATTTGTAAGTTCAGAGTTTAATCAAAATTTAAATATGCAAAAACTGCATGTGCTAGGACAGAAGTGGGCAAACTTTTTGACTTCAGGCCACATTGGCATCTAATGGCTGACCCGGCATAGGTGTGTCAATTTCATTTGTGTTGCTGGTGATGTGTAATAGGCGATGTGTGACAGGAACATTGTTATCCTTTTAAGCTTCCTGCACTCATTGCAGAGAACAAGCAGAAGGGAGCATATTTTGAACAAGGTGACAAAGGACTGGAAAGGAAAGCTAGCCTTAGTTTGCCCACCACTGTGCTAGGGCAATATTTTTCCCCACAATCCTTGTGTACTTCTCTACTTTGGTGATATAATGTTTAGGGGCTTTTCAGTTAACTCACAATGTCAGCCCATGAAATTGTGTGATTTTCATCTCTATATTCGAATATAAGCCTAATGTAATGTTTTCAGCAACCTTATACCTTAGTATTATACAGTATTCGTCCTTTTGTTTCACTTTTTGCTCCTCAATCATTAATTTCTGCTGGTTGTTGAGCGTTTTGTCAGATATGCAAGAGAAATGACCAAGTAAAAGAAGAATGCTTTAAGCTGTGGTCATGTTTTCTGTCATATTGTGTATGACATCATTGTTTGTGTCATTGGCAGGTCTCTGGAGTTTCGGGACTTCCTGAAAAAAGCTCTTGATAAGAATCCTGAATCAAGGCCAAGTGCAGCTCAGCTCCTGGAGGTGAGCCAACCTTCTTCAGATACAATGAGCACAACCTACAAGATCTTGAAGTTTTGTTAGATCTTGAATTGCAATTCAAGAATGTCTATTATTATGTATGTAAATATGACATTTCAGGAACTTTGCTGTATCTAATATATTTTTAGAATGTCAATGAATAGTTTGAATGCCAAGTTCGTATGCAAATCAAAACATTGTATCTTTGTTTTTTTAACATTAAACATACACAGAGGGTGTTTTCACAAAGTTAAAGACTGCCACCAAATACTATGGGTAATATTACTATTGCTACAGACATTTTTCATCAATCCTACATTGTGGTACACAAACTGTGTATGGGGAGTGTTGTGTGGTGCTCACTGCAGTAAACATTTTGGCTGCCAGAATGTAATTCTAATGGGGCTGTTCTTTTCATAACATCGGTTAGCAGTAGCTACAGCGTCTAAAGGTCAGTAGCCAACATCTGTAAAGTAAAATACAATTAGCACAAGATATAGTGTTAAACCTCATATCATTTGTGGCACCCTTTACCAGGATACCAGGGGTTTCTTGAACACAAAAAAAGGACTTTTATCGGCAATATGTATTTACATTAAAGGTTTAGTTACAAAAAGTGAATTCAGTAAATGAAAATTAGCAAAAAGGGGTAGTCAATACTATACAGTTGTGGGCATGAGCTCTGTATAACAGTCTCTCAGGCATATGCCCTGTAGATCAATTTTAGTCTTGATGTATTTCACGGTCCTTAACCGCTTCTTCAGGAGACCTATAAATTGTCTGTGAGTATGGAATCAAAAAGCAAATGTCAAAAGTAAAATTAAGGCTGAGGCTCCACTATGTTCTGCCAAAAACACGGCAAAACCGAACGGTCACATCTTTTGTACACATTCCTTTCATTTTGAATGGGCGTGCATGTGTTCCCACATGGTGCAATTTTTAGAACTTTCCAAAAATCGTGCCGCGAGGAGACACACTCAAATTATGGGTACGTTCCCATTTTAAATTAATGGGATACGCAGACACTATGTTTTGCCCCGATTTCGGCAGAATGTAGTGCAGCCTCAGCCCAAGGCTATAATGTGCATATTTAAAAATAGCTTAATTAGTGGAGCAATTTAAGTACATTCAAGATGAGAGGCAAAATTCAGAAAGGGAACATATAGTAATATATATTACAAATATACTACTGAATTGAATTACTTTTTCTTTTTTTTTTTTTCTTTTTTGTCCAGCACCCATTTTTGAACAAAGGCTTTAACAGCCGCGTTTTACGGGATCTTGTAGCAGAAGCCAAAGCTGAAGTATTGGATGAAATAGAAGATAATGGAGAAGTGGAGGAGGAAGAATCACCACATGCAGTTTCAGTAAGATGCCATGTTAACTGCACTGTTTTATTATTATGCAAAACCAAAAGTTTTATTATTATGGTTATTTGGTAATAGTTTAATATTTGTAAATAATAAGTATGCGTCTTTGTGATATTCAGGGTCTAGGATAGCCCACATTAGGCAGCTATTAAGGGTTACACAGGTAAACCTGGAACATCACCTATGGAGTCTACAGGATTTTTATGGGCGCAGTAGTCATTTTTGATCAAGAACTCTGTCCTTACCACTAATGCAGCAACTGTATATTACAGGATGCAAAACGCTAGCACTCTGGCCTTAGGGTATAGTGCTAGAGTCCCAATCTAGATCAGTTTCCCCAATGCTAAAGTAAAATCTGTAATATTAAATTAATACAAATAATTTTCCTTCACATTTACCTCTAGGCAAACATGTCTGAAGTTCAAAATGATGTTTGTACATTATGAAGAGCTTTTTGCACAGTATCATTCAGATTTTTAATGATTAGAAATGCTGGATTGTACTTCTTTTGTTGCACTTATGTGGCATTACTGGAAAGCTTTGTTGTTTTTTAGAGTTTATAAATATTTTAGGGTAAATGAGGTGCAGAGAAATTGGACAATTTTGTAACTACTGAAGCAGTCTGGTTCCTGATTCTTTCAGCAAATGTAATAAAGGAAGTTAATGTTTTGGATGCAAACTATTGGATAAACAACATATTTAGGAAAAAGAACAGTGATCACATCTAAAGCCCTTACTAGATTTTATACTAATCAGGTCCTCTTCTTTCTAGGATAAAGCATGCCTTTCCCCTGGCCTGCTGGAACTCTGCATCTGCAGTTGCATTGAGACAGGGCTCACAATTTTTTTTTTTTATCATACAGTATGGAAAAAATATATACTGTAATTTTCACACCATAAGACACACTTGTGTCTTGGGTGTGTCTAATGGAGCAAAGGCACATCCTCGGGTGGTTGCATCTTCATTCTCCGCCAACCCCGCCAAGCAAAAAGCTTAGCTGGGGAGGAGAAGGAGCTGTCGGATGGAAGAACCCCAAGGGCGGATCTTGAGCCTGTACTACATTGTTTTATGTCACTGACATAAGCGGTGCAGTGGCAAAAGCCGGATGAAAGAGCAGCCTGACAGAGGCTCTTCCATTTGGCTCTGCCTGTGTGTGAGAGCTTGTGTCTCATGCTGCTAGCTCTCACACGTACACACAGAGCTGGAGTACTAAGTCAGCCAGTCTGGTTGATTTGGACAGAGCATTGCAAAGATCTGTTTGTGGGCGACTCTTTCCTACAGCTCTGGTTTTTCAGTATGTGAGCTGGACAGCTTGAGCCCATGTCACATGCAGTAACTTCCATCTGCACTGTAAGGGAGTTGGGCACAAGCTTCCCAGATTACATGCAGAAGCTCTGCCATCGGGGCTGGAGGTGGGGAAATAGTTAGCTTTCCCACCTCCACTCTGCCGGTCGAAGCACGAAGCTCTGGCCAGCAGAGTGCGAAAAACCGAAAGTATTTTTTAGGCTGGTCTGAAAAATACTGTATGTCTGTACTCATTTGTTTTTTTTTATATTATCTTATTTTCTTTCTTATATTTCATATTTTTATAAACATTAACACCATTTTTTCATTTTTTTTCCTTTCTAGCCACCTGCTAAGAATAACCAGTACTCCTACGATTCAGAAAAGGACAAACGCCCTGTTAGCAATGGAATTAAGCCTCTTGAAGAACTTTCCAAGGACCAAAGCCCAGATAGCACTATAAGCAGCAAAGCAGACAGCAGAAGCTCTTCAGAGAACATTCATGTACAAAATCTCAATGGCGGAGAAGATGTAAAGCCTGATATTATTATCATCAACCCTTTGATTGAGAATGATAAAAGGGGTCAATCTGCAGCTGAAAAACACAGCCAGGACAAGGATAAAGCCCACATATTGATAACACCAAACAGTCACAAGCCAAAGAGCAGCCAATATGAACGTCTTTCTACTGAGCTAATGCATAATGGGAGCATTGATTCTCCATCACGTTTCTTCAGCAGCCGATCTAAAAGGGACTCCGATTCTGGCAGTAATTCAGCTTCAGACAGTATGGATCTCAGTATGAACCTGTCAGCCGATCTTTCCCTTAACAAAGAAACTGGTTCATTGTCAATCAGGGTAAGATAATGTCTACCTATGCCATTTTTTTCAACATGTCTTCTGCTGGCACTCCAATAATATCCTAATTAACACCATTTGGTCATGTACCGGGTTGTACCTGGGCTATGTTATTGGGGTTGTGGAATAAAATATTTCCTATTAACCTTCTGTTTGTTAAGGGTCACTTACAACTGAACTATTACCTGTAGAAGTAAGTGAAAACATAGCTAGGAAAGATTTTGCCTAGACCAAGCTTGAGCATAAAACTTAGAAGATAATTCTTATTATATTCACCTTCCTGCAAGCCATGTGAAAGTAGACCGGTTCTGCTAGATCAGTTTAGCTGCTTAAGTTCAGCTCCATTGAGTTCGAAGTTATCATGTTATTAAATTAAAAGATATATAAAAGAAATATATATATATCTCTCTAAATCATTTAACATTCAGCAGTTTTTGCTAGAGCCCCTTAGTTTTTCAGGGGAGAAAATACAAATACCAGCATTTTGGTTTTTACTTTTCATATGTATGCGAGATGAAAACGATTTTCATAGGGGCTTTTATACACGCTAACCTACCAATAAGCGCAATGTTTTCAGGTTTTTGCCCGAAATGCCTGTCACAGGGCCATCATCTAAACGACCACTGAGCGCCTGCACAAGTTTGGAGGCACTCGTAGCCAGTAACCCCTGGTTGTTTTCTGGGCTTCTGTGGACTGGCAGCGGCCTGGGAAACAACAGTGTAAATATCTTATTCTGCTAGTATAAATTACTAATGATAACAATGCAAACTAATAATAGCAAAGAAAACCCCATTGATCAAACTGTGATTTGTATATTGGTATCTTTAAAGCCCCCCATACACGTCTAGATTTTTCATCCAATCAACTCAATTCAATCAATTTTTTTTTTGATTGGTTGAAAATCTATGGCAGCCCACATGGTTAGATCAACCTAAACCAATTAAAATTGGGAAAAAATTGATTGAAAAAGGATTGGACGTGTTGGTAAATTTAAATTGGTTGTATTGAAATGCATTGTTGATCAAATATCTGTTACTACAGTTAACAAACATACAATCAATCACAGATTTCCCTAAGTTGATTGAACAGAAAATCTAGACGTGTATGGGGGGCTTAACTCTGCTTGAATTTGTCGGTCAATTGTCTACACATAAGCTGCTGATATAGAGGGTACTTGTGCCATGAATGCTGTATTTGCCTAACTGTTAATCATTTACCCAGGCCACTGGTGTGTTGACATCATGGCTTGTAAAACTTCCCCAACCTTCTTCTTGGCATTCCTGGAATGTTCATACCAGATGAGTCCTTGTTTAACATGAGCTTTAGCTACAAATGTCAAATCAAATTAAGTGACGTCTATTGTAGTTCATATCTTTTTGGTTGATAGGAGTCTCAGATAAAGAACTTAAACAATGATTTATGGTGAATGTGTTTAAACTGTCAAACCTTATACAGTCACTGAATTGGTTTCTTTCTATAGTAACTGAAAGAATGGAGCAAAGCTCTACTTTCTTTAGCACCTGCCATCTCTTGCTTTTCCATTGTATAAATGTCACCTTTTTTTACCCTAGAGAATGAGAGTGAGGATATTCCTTACAACAAATTACCTGTTTGGAATTTGGCGTTATATGACAAATGGGGTGATATAGATGTGAAGGTCTACAGGAAATCCACCCACACAGACCACTGTCAGCCAGAGTGTTATGAAAGTTGGTGGTCACCAAGACAAAGTTGAAAAATAAAACAGGACTATCAAACATAAGGGAGAAGCAAAAGACAACCAGTAATCTAATCATCCCATATGAGCTGGATTGTCAGTGTAACAGTAAAGCTAGCTAGACACTCGATTGCGGGTTGATCGAACACCCAATCGATGTGCACCACTTTGCACATCGATAACTGTTCAATGGGGACCCTGGTCCTGTGTACATCTAGTGTTGTGAGATATTTTCTTACCCGTGATAATTAGGAAAATATCACAGGGTGGGAAAATATCTCATAACACCAGCTGGGAGCTGCTGACAGGCAGAGCCAAGAGCTGGACACAGGATGGCTGCAAGGAGGGGGCTCCCCCCACACTATGCACAGCAGCCGGTGCTCGGCTGCACCCCCTCTCCTATATACCGGCTCTGTGTCAGGCAGCGCTGGCTGTGATGGGGCTGTGTGGTCCCCATTTGCAATTGACTGGGATTTACGGACATGCCAGTTTTCTGTTAGGTTGACCTATTTCGAAAGGAAAGGTTTTTTTGGTGTATTTTCTGTTGGTTTGAAAATCAGTTCACGGCGATCGTTCCATGATCGAACAGAAAATCCACCTGTGCATGGCCACTTTAATCCTTTTTTTGGCTTTTTATTGTCATTAGTCCTTGGGATTCAGTGTACAGTGAGAAATGCTATGGCCTTTATATATTGGGGGACAAAGCAGCCTCACAATAAATGAATGGTACAGAACAGGGAGGGCAAGTTCTACAAGTCAAGAATATATAAGAAATATTGATGTACAAATTGTGGGCAGAACTAACAACTGGTTTCCAAGATGTGAGATCCAAGAGATTTATCTACATCAACCAAGAACAACCACTGTTGGACAGCACCTTGTAGAATGTCTGTCTTTCACTTGTAATTCATTTTAACATCTCTTGCTCCAGCTATTTTTTTAATTACTCACTTCATCAGGGAGTTTCATGGTGTAGGTCTCTTGTCCATAAGGGACCTCAGGAAACACTAACTAGATTGACACAGGTACCCTGTGTTAATCTGGTTAGGGTTTCCTGAGGTCACTTGTGGACAAGAGACCTACACCATGAAACTCTATAAAGGTGTTATTCCTTTAATTAACATCCAGGAAACCTGTTGCACCTTTTACATTGATAAGGTCGCTAGCTTGAAAGGACCCTTAGGAGATTTTTCAGTCTTTGGTAGTCTACTAACATATTGGGTGGGGAGAGGTATGACTTTTATTATTGGAAGATCTTCACTATTTAGTTCTTATTTGAGTAGAACTCTGTAAAAGAAAATTTCAAATGTATTTTCCAATAATGTTTGCCAAAACCACCTTCATGTCCATTGTTTCGAAGTCCCAAATGTATGACTTCTATGTAAAGTATCAGAATAAAATGTGAAGGGGTTTGCCTTTAAATTTAGAGGTTGCTGTCGCTTTGTGACGCATAGGAAAAATAAAAAGTCTTAATTGTGTTTTAACAATAAGATAAGCTCAAGCCAGGTTTGCACATAGAAATTAGCAGAATAATGTTTACAAATCTTATTGACATTGTGCTGGCTGACGTGAGTGATGTAATTGTTTTGACCTGAGATTAAGGAAAGGATTGATATTTAAAGCTAAACTGCACAATTGTCTGAAAATGCCAATATTGGAGCTGCTTACTTGAGTGATTTACCATATTTTTCGGACTATAAGACGTAACCAAAGTTTTGTAGAGAAAATTCCTAAAAAAAACCCCACAAACAGTCATTTAGATATCAAGTGAATATACAGAATGTTCCAGCAAAGTAGACAGGACTGGGCCACGCAGTATTCACTCTGTAATCTTCCAGCCAAAAGGCCAGGACAGAGGTCTTGGCTGCAGGGCTCCAGGATTTAAGCTGGGAACACACGGCTCGATGTTTGAGCCTTCCCATGTACCCTGCAGCAGCGTGATGACCTCATCACGCTGCTGTCAAATATCAGAGAAGCCAGAGAGACAGCTCTGCTCACTTCCCAGCTCAGCCGATGCTTTGCCTGGAGACCCGCAGTCTCTAGGCAAAGCAACAGACATCGGCCATATTAACGGTCATGTCCGATATGGCTGTTTTCGAAGCGGGATTGATTTATGAAAACAGCGATGGGGTCATATTATATGGGCCAGAAAGATGGCCATGAGCGCACTCGTAACGCCCATCTATCTGGCCCATATCTTCATGTCTGTACCCTGCTTTACAGACATGTCCGTGTATCAGTTGATCCCGCTTGAATGATGTGCGATGTGAACACGCACGTTGCTCAATTGTGCTCTGATCACCTAGACACCTTAAGTGAAAGTGAAGCTGTACTTAAGAATGGCCAAATGAGAAGATGCTTTTTTTCATCCTTGTAAAGTTTTATATCTGAACATATTAGATAGGACACAAGCATTGAAGCATGAGAGGTTGTGTGGACCGGTGTGCCCTAACAATAAGGTTTGTATAACAGTGTGTTAAATTAAATAATCATCCTTCTAATGCATACGCTTTATGTGGGTTCACACCTATTATTGTGCATAGCTATTTTTTTAGTTAACACAGTAGTTGTGAACTAAACTCCATTTGGTTTGTTCTTCCTAGGATTCTCGAATGTACAGCAAAACACTAAAGCGCACCAGGCGTTATGTAGTAGATGGCGTAGAAGTTAGCGTTACAACCTCAAAGATTATTGGTGATGATGATAAAAAAGACGAGGAGATGCGCTTTTTGAGGTAAGTTTGGTCTTCTTGGTTTGTGTAACAGAAGAATTTTACAGCTACTGTTGACAAGCAATCCTAAAATGTCTATTTCCAAGCTTTTATTTTAGTCCAATATAAACCAACTGTTGATGGAATTTAAAAGATTGTGCTACTAAAAGTTTGTTAAAAATATGGTCTTTTAGTTTTATTTTTCCAGATGCAAAATGTATCACTTTATTTTCCCTCAACTTTCCCTCCAAGTTTTAATGGAATTGAAATAAATTATTAGGCTCAGGTGAAATATATAGTAATTTTGGTTGATCAAATTAAGGGAAAAAAGCATTGATTAATGAGACCTGGTCAAGCTATTACGTTAAATGATCAATCAAATAAGCAACCCATGTATGGTCCGCTTTTTATTGAGCAGCATGGGCTTTGTTATGCGGGCTTCTTTACATGAACTGGAATTGGAGACTCATCGGAGGAATAGTAAACTGGGGTCCCTTGCAGCAGAAGAATTTTGCGATTTGATTGTCTTGCGTGATCTAAAATTGATCGGCAGTCAAACATCGATCGATTGTACCACCACACATAGATACACATAGGTCCCTTGGCCCTGCTCGATTTGGGCCCCCTACCTATGCAGCCCGACCTGTGAGACGCAGGCATGCCCACTCCATCTGCCGCCCGTACCCGTCTGTGCCAGCCCACTCCTGACACTCTGGCGCCAACCCTGAATTTTTATCGATTTAAAAACGAATCGACCCCTCCATCACTAAAGCAGGGTACAGACGGCTCAATGTTCCCTTCAGAAGTGTGATGTCATCACGCTGCTGTCAGATATCGGCAGAGCCGGGGAGACAGCTATGCTCTCTCCTCAGCTCAGCCGATGCTTTGCCTGGTTTGCCGCGGTCTCTATGCAAAGCAATGGATATCGGCAGTATTTAACGGTAATGTCCGATATGGCTGTTTTTGAGCGGGATTGATTGGTCCCGCTCAAAAACGCCCATGGCCGCATATGATATGGGCCAGATAGATGGCCATGATCATGCACGGCCCTCGAAATGGCCATCGATCTGGCCCTTTATATTCACGTCTGTACCCTGCTTTACACTTTCTGCCAGAAGAGTCTTAAACAGCATGTAAATGTATTCTCCATAGTACGATTGCATAAAGAATTGATCGCAATCCCTAGAAAAAGTCAGATACTTGTAAGATCAACTCAAATTTAACAACATGCACGATCACTTTTCGATCCATTTTCTGTTCGATATCGATCACTTTTGGTCGATCGTGCCAGATGGGCAGAAATTTCTGTTCCTTTGACATAAACAGAAATATTGACTGCTGTATGGCTACCTTGTAGGCTCTCTTTATACGTTAGCCTTCTGGGCTCCTGATACAGAACTTTGAAAGGCAGTGAAGTTAAAGCTATAGTGCAGCCCGAGCACCACTTTGATAGCTAAGAATCCCCACTTCTGAGCCCAACACTGCTTGTGTTGATCACCTGGTCCTGAAAGTGCTAGTTTCAATGGAGCTTCCTTCCAAACCATTAGGCTAGGGCTCCACAATGCGCTTGGATGCATTGATGTCAGCGCATTCAATGAGTGCAAGCCCCCTTTTTCACTCCGTTAGGGCCACATTATCTGCCAGCGCTACACAGTGCATCAGGTTATGCAGCCCCTCTATATGAATGGGCTAACGTATAACTAATGTGGCGGGACACATTGGCCATACATCATGATGGCGCGTGCATTATCAATGGATGAGTCCGTGTTGATGTCGACATTATTATGATGGAGGCTCTGAATATGGATTGGACGTGGAGACAGCCCTGTCATAGCCCCATTGCCTTCAATGGGCAGCTTCACCACTATGGTAAAATCCCTGCATTCAAATGCATAGTGGATTCAAATCCTTACTGTATGCTGTTATAAGTGAAAGTTAGCAGGAGGAAGCAGTGAAAGATGAGATAGACACTCCCAAAGTTTACTTTTGGAAGGTACATGTTTAATGCAGAAATAAGGCAAGCCTAAATATTTTTTTATTTAGACCAGCATATTTTTAAGATGGGAAGAAATGTAAATGTATTTTATGAATTCGCAAATAAACTTATCATGCATTTGTACACATGGGACAAAATATACATTCTGCAATTCGATGGAAACAGAAAAGCCATATTCAGTTATTGCTATATTATCTTCAATGAGGCACTGGTTTATAGCTCACAATGTTTTATTCAACTCAGGCGTCAGGAACTGCGCGAATTGAGGTTATTGCAGAAAGAAGAGCACAGGAACCAAGCCCAATTGAATTCAAAACATGTTTTACAGCAGGAGCAGATGATTCGTCGCTTTGAACAGGAAATGAATGTAAGGAACCTCTTCCTGTTAGCAGCAGAGACATACTTAAGATCTCAAAAGTTATTTTATAACAAATAATCTTCTTTCTTTCCGTGTTTTTTTACTTAATAATGTATCTATTACTTATGGGCATATGTTAAAGTGCAATACCCCTTCATAAATCTAATAGATTATATATTTAAGAAGCAATTGCTAGCATCAATATCAAACTAGATAAAACAAAACAATGCCTGACCTCATGAAAAAAGATTGGCCTCAATTCAGATCTACATATAATGTTTATTATGTGATATTGATCTGATGATTCTGTTGATGTTGAGCTCATTTGTATAGAAATAGTGTAAATTGTCTAAACCCATGTGTGCCAGCTGGGTCCTCACACACCATCTTATTGGCATTTGCATTAATTTTGGCTGTGAAGGCTTTGCTTGCAGTTGTCATTTAATTTATCCAAAGATGTTGAGTCAGCTTCAGGTCAGGGTACCATGCAGGCCATTTAGGTTCCTCCACACCAAACTCGATGTATACTTGCAGTCGGGCCAATACCATTCTCCTGGCATCTGCCAAACACAGACTAGACCATTGAATTGCCAGACTAAACACTGATTTGACTTCCAAGACCATGTCTCCACTGCCCTAGTGTACATTGGCAGCTAAGGTGATACCATGACATCTGATGCTTTGCATTGCAGTTGGTGATGTGTGGATTGGATACAGCTGCTAAGCCATGACGCTTAATACACACACATTGAGCTACTCTGAAGGCCAAATAAAGTTGGATGTTCTGTAGCTCTTGCCTTAGCATAAAGCAG
>CM070034.1:38658841-38672114 GCA_036250615.1 Ptychadena robeensis | reverse complement strand
CGCAATCTGAAGATGAAAGGTGGTCTGTGAGTCATCATCTGAGTGCAGGGAATCATCTGGATCCGCCGCCGCCATTTTCTTTAACTTCGAGCGCGGCGTGGCCGGGCCGCGGCGGTGTCCCGCGCGAGCCCGAGACTTAGGAGAGGCCAGAAAACGATCCATCACGGGTCCCCAGGGATGTAGAGGAGAATCGCCGGTCTCCGTTCCCGCTGCGGGAAGTGTAAATAGCCGATTTATCGTCCGGTGCACGGGAGCTCTCCTCCTCTGCTGCCTCTACATGGAGCGCCGGAACCGGAAGTCTCTTGTTGGGACTTGCAATCAGTAATTTAAAGAAATGATAGCTTGTTCAACACAGATATCTGGCTTCTTATGACCAGACTCCTATGGTTTTTAATAATCACAATTCTTTCTTTTAGATCGGGAAGCATGTGTTTGGGATCTAGAGGAGCGCCACCTGCAGGAGAGACACCAGCTCATCAAGCAGCAGTTGAAAGACCAGTACTTCTTGCAGCGGCATGAATTGCTTCGAAAACATGACAAGGTACAGAAGCAGCTGGAACTGATCACTGAGGATTTCTGTTTAATGTTAAAATGTTCAGTTTAAAATATGACTAGCTCAGTACTCCTCTAACACGTCATGTCTTTTCTCATTTATTTATTGCATAGTACATCGGTGTTCCCATTACTCTGTCTCACGGGAAAAGCATATGTTAAATCAGTGGTTCTCAATCTTTTTAGATATGCAAGCCTGAAAGGTACATTGTGAAGTGTCACTTCCTGTATTTATAATGTGGAAGTGACGGTGTGGAGTGTCACTACCGTGTTCCAGATACTGGAAGTGACACTCCGCTATGTTACCTTTGGTGCAATCAGGTATACGTAATGTCTGGTCCATCCTCTTCATTTGCACAAGCAGGGTGGGAAGAGTAATGCACCATCCTTCCTAAGTGGTTGTAACGCTCCATCCCTCCCCCGTGCTTGTAAGCAACAGCTCTGATGCTTTCGGTATATGTGGTGACCCCTGTGAAATGGTCAATCGACCCCCAAGGGGGTCCCGACCCACAGGTTGAGAGCCGATGTGTTAAATGATCTGACCACAATATAGGAAAAATCTGGACTAGCTTATTAAGCCTACTGGATGTAGTACTTTATCACAGTTTGTGTGCTGGTTTATTGTTTGCATAGCTTTCTTTAACTAGATTTCCTTTCTTGTTCTTTTTTATAATTTTTTTTAAATCTACAGCTTCCATTTTAACAACTTGTATTTAAAAAACTAAACTCATGGGCATTTATGATGGGAAAACTGTTGTGTATTTGAGGAGTACACATATTTTACAAAGGTAATGCAATGTTTGCCCTTAAACACCCAATTCTGGCTAATAGCTGGGTTGGAATAAACAGCTTTTCCTGCCAAAGGATTTGTCATTTTTACAATCCTTTCTTGTTAATTAATGCATTCTGGTATTTCTCCCTTGTCATTACTGCTTCCTGGACAAGCTAATCAGAGAATGGACATAGGAAAGGGGGCTTTTAGAAAGGTGACAATGGATGGAAGAGGCTGGAACCACAGGGGTGACCAGGGCAGTGAAGGAGGTTGGCGTCAGGGGGGTAATAGAGGCTGAAGTCAGAGAGCTGATAAGGGGGGTGAATGAGGCTGGAGTCAGGGGGGTGATAAGGGAGGGGGAGGATTTTGGAATCGCAGGAGTAGCAAGGGTAGTATCAGAGGTTGGGTAGATTAGGCTAGATTCAGAAAGGGTAATGTGGGATGTGGGGGCCTGGAGTCAGAGTGGATGACAATTGAATTTGATCTGGTGAACTAATTACTTTATTAAGAAGAAGCTGCAATACAAATATTTTTTAAGCTAAAACAGAAAACATTTATATGTATTTCAGCTGATTTATAATAAATTAAAATATCAATGACAATTTGCTTTTTCAGCTGTTTGTCTATTTAATTTAGAGATGTCTAAATTTGCCACTAGTGGGAGCTCTGTGTCTCGTCTTCTCTGTTTAACAACTTTAGAGATAGTATTTCTGTCAATATGTTAGTGTCCATGTTGTTTTCAGGGTCAACAGTTACTAGCATTATTTCCCATATCACACTAGATGTGAAGCACAGCCAATAATTGGTACAGAGACTACCTTCAAATGTAATAACAAAATATAAACAGAATTTAAACCTTTTTGAAATATCTAGGATCAAATTTTATTCAGGCTAAACCAGCTTCACTTACTCTAAGCATTTTCCCTTAAGGCAGTGGTTCCCAAACTTTCCTTGCAGGGTCCCCCTTGCAAAGTTTGCAAAGCGTGCTTAGATGCTAGTAATGTTAATGCTGCCACTTGTACTTATGGACTGCCAGTAGCATAGGGTTGCATTTAATGTTTTTTCCCTGAAGTTTTTAAAAACTTTCAGAAACTGATACTACAAAACACATCTGTAAAACTACACCAAGCCAAGATAAATAGATTTTGTTTTCCCTTTGGAACCCGTTAAAAATAGATAGGCTGCAGCATCACAGCACATTATGGCATGCATTACCACAAAGATGGCATGCATTACCACAAAGCCTAAGATAAAATTCATAGATGACACCCATATCCCCCCAGTCCAAATGTAGACAGAGAGAGAGGGAGAGCAATTTCACTCTTTAATGGGTAGAAGGCAGCCTGGCTACAGGATCACACATTATATAAATGTAAGCTAATGGTATCAGATTTTACTGATTAGGTTTACATCAACTTAAAACTGTCTTTTTTTATGTTTGAAATGAAGTTCAGATTGTGCTTGTGGGGCTGAAATTAATGGAAGAAATTATGTTTTCTCATGCACTATTCAATGGTTTATCTTGCACTATTTAAAGTAAGAATATGAATGTGTCCTCATTACAGGAGAAAGAACAGATGCACAGATACAACCAGCGCATGATGGAGCAACTTCGACTACGGCAGCAACAGGAAAGGGCC
Source organism: Ptychadena robeensis (assembly GCA_036250615.1). NCBI lineage: Eukaryota > Metazoa > Chordata > Amphibia > Anura > Ptychadenidae > Ptychadena > Ptychadena robeensis. The sequence continues at coordinate 38,669,150 of CM070034.1, read as the reverse complement.
AGATTGCCAAAAATCCAAAGAAGTGAAGCGAAGACCAGGATGACCATGTACAAGAAAAGCCTTCATATCAGCTCTAGCTCTAGTGCTGCGGAGCAGAGAGAGAAGATCAAGCAGGTAGGTCACTAGGTTTTTTTTCTATTTCTATTATAAAAGCATTGTCACTTTATAACTAGGTGTGGCTACAGTTTCATTCCATTACTGATCTAGTGATATACTAGTTATTATGATAAATTAATGGCCCGGCACATTTATGCAAAATGAAACACTTAAGTGACTTATAGGAAATGATGGTAGGAAGACGTTAACCTTTGCTCCAAAAATTTGCTCCAATAACCTTGTGCGGATGTAGCGTGACTTATTATGTTATTGATCTCAAATTGATTTGCTTGATATGTTCATATTACTGTGATAAATTGAAGATGAGATTAAAGTTTTTTTGTCTATTTCAGTTCTCCCAGCAGGAAGAGAAGAGACAGAAAGCAGAGAGAGCACAACAGCAACAGAAGCACGAGCAGCATCTATTGGAAATGCAGGCTCAGTGTGACAGCAATGCACGGGAGCTGCAGCAGTTACAGGTATATAATAATTCAGTCTGTGTGTATGTGTGATGTATTATGGATCTTTCAATATTAACAGAGCATTCAGTCTGGAATAAGCCCACGTTGTGCAGGTATTAAATTTTACTGATTGGGTTATCATGAACTTAAAACTGTCATTTAAAATTGCTCCCATAAAGAAATAAAAATTTTAGTGTATATGTGTATGTATATATATATATATATATACCGCATTTTTCAAACTATAAGGCGTACCTGACCATAAGACACACCCAGTTTTTAGAGCAGGAAATCAGAAATAAAAATATTTTCATTTTTCAAATGAAAGTGAAAAAAATCTCATGCAGTACCCCTTTTCAGCCACTAAAATTGTGTCACTAGAGAGCACACTTCAGCTGCTCTTCTTCCTCACACAGAGCACACTGAGGGAGGGGAGGGGGACGGGGGGGTACTACGGCTGTGTGAGGAAGCTGCAAGCGAGTTCAACTTTCCTCAAATACACACTCTGCATTGACTATATTTGCGGGGCTCTGCAAATATAGCCAATACAGTTCAGCTCCCCACAGCTCTCCTGGTAGATGGAGATCACATAGCTGATCTTCTCTCCTATCTGCCGATGGAGATCTCCTCTAAGCTGATCGCCTCTCCTATCTGCCGGGAGAGATGTCGGTAAGCCAAGTTGCGATCACCACGGGTGGTCGCACATTCGGACCATAAGACGCAGGCACTTTTTCCCCCCAAGTTTGGGAGTGAAAAAGTGCGTCTTATGGTCCGAAAAATACGGTATATTTAAATCATAATCCTATCATGTAGTTCCTCTCGTGCATGTGCTGTAGTAATTTAGACAGTGTTTGATGTTTACTGCAATTTTGTAGCATGTGGACCTGTCACATATTTTTTGTGTAAGCAGGTTTTACCATTTTATTATTTGATTTTCCCGGCCTTGTGAACATGGTCTGATTTCACTTTCATTTCTGGAATAAGCTTCCATCTCTCATGCCTCTTTACTTATTGTAATGCAGTATAGTTCATGGTCTAGATGTAAAGCCTGACATTGTGTAGTAGTGTCATTTGAGGGTTTATGTCTCAATTTATGTTGTATTTTCCTATTCTGTATGTATATTATGCACAGGTATTACCACTTATTGGTTATCTTTTTAGAATGAGAAGTGTCACCTTCTAGTGGAGCATGAGACGCAAAAACTGAAGGCGCTGGACGACACGCACATTCATATGCTGAGAGACTGGAGAGAGAAGCTGAGACCTCGTAAAAAGGTTTGTAAATACTATTCACATTATATTATTATACATTGGATGATCCTTACTTCTAAAGCCATGTTATTTAATAGATAAGCTAAGATTTGGGTTTTTTCCATCGGTTAACCTCCTTGGAGTATGTAGTATGTGCAAAGTTTGTTCTCAAATCAAACTGTGCCGTGCTAGGATAAGGCAAACACGCCTGAGCTGTGCGAGCCCACAGTGACTCTGCATCGCTGCAGGCTTGCCAATTACTTCTGGCGCTGTGTCTTTGGTGTCATCTGTGATGCCGAAAAGGGGGCCGGGCTATATGCTTCCAGATTAATGGAGGACGCATCATTTTTCCTGGGCCACATTGCCGGCGTCTCAATGATTAGAGATCCTGGCCCACATCGCCGGTGATGTGGAGGGTGGGGAATCGCGGCATGGTACAATGTGCTCTGCCGTGATTCCCCGCCCTCCACATTGCCAGCGATTGCCCATTATGCGTATAGAGGCGCCGGTAACAAGGGAGCAAAAATGCTGTTAAAAGATTTGCCTTTTGCTTCCTGTATTGTAATCTTCACAGAAAATTGTGTTTTTGAAATGCAAGGTAAATGCAGTCTTGGACAGTAGTTACAGGAACAAGCATTCCCGTTGTATGATTTCAGAACAGTAAGTGTCCATAGGGAAGTTCAGACCACAGTAATAAACTAACATTGGTTCTCTTCCCTCACCATCCTCATCCAAATAATAGAAAAGGTCCTTTCATATCAAAACCCTAGCTCAGAAGTCTTTATTGTTAGAGTTGTTCCTATTGAATCACGTGGGTCAGTGTAACAGGCAAATAGGATAGCTCCGCCTCCATTTTTCTGATATTATTAGATTTTTTCAATGTGGCAAAATAACCTTAGGTCACCTCGGGTAACCCCAGCATGACAGAGCATCAGCCTTTGTGGTAAGACATTGCAGTTGCACAGGTATTTTTAAGTTTTGATAATAGGAGATGAAAAGGAGGAAAGGGGCGGAGAGTACACTAATAGTCATGTGCCACGTCCCTATAATTCAAGGAAAAGCAGTGGTCTTCTGTTCAAACCACTGCTTTTCCTTGAATTTTTAAGTTTTGATTGTGAATTTTTATTTCAAGTACCCAGCACGTACCAGGGTAATCAGGAATTCTGCACAGGTGAAAATGTTTAACAGGCTCATGTAAGAATCAAATGTGATAACGTGTTACAAATAAGCCATTTATGCTTTGAGTGCCAACTTATGGGAGTTCCTCTACCGATCTATTTAGAATGCTGATAGAATACTGCCACCTTCTGGATAAAGTGGGGATGTGCCGGAACATCTGCGAATGTCACTGAATAGGTGCCATAAGAACCTTTGAGCATTCTAAAACTTAAGCCAAAAGTATAATATTACATTAGTTGGTATCCTTTGCTGCTGCTGCCATTTATTGATGGTGGCTCAATTTCCCAAAAATGTATCTGTCTCCCTGGATTACCTCATCCCTCAAAGTGCAATAAGCTGCTGTGATATTCCTACATTGGATTTGAAGTTATGGTCGAGACTAGGTTCTTTATGATCTAGAAGCACCTTTCTATCCTCATGACGGTTCCTCTGCATTACAGATGCTGAGGTTTTGGGTAGAAAATGGCATTGAGGTGTTGGTCACAGATTTATTTCACATATCCATTTGTATGAGGGTAAATCGAATATATATTAGTTTGGAATATAGGCAGTGGCGGTTTCCTATGGCGGGGTGGGGGGGCGGCATCTGGAAATTTTTTCAGTGTGCCAGATGCCTCCCCCAGTGCGCCTGAGAGAAGATCTCCTCTAGAGGAGTGCTGGCTGGTGAGTCCGTAAAGGTGATACACGCATAGATATGGGGTAGATCAATGCATTGCCCAGATCTTTTAGCATCAGCTGAGCTGGATGACGCAGCAGTGCTGCGCCTCCAGCTCCTTTGATATCGAAGAAGCTCCAGCCCAGTGCGATGAAGTCATTGTGCTGGGCTGGAGCTTCCTCGAATGGCTTGAATATACTGAATAGCCGTGTATGCCCAGCTTAAGTCTGTGTGATTTACTAGCAGACCCCCCCCCCCCCCCCCCCCTCCCGGAGAGCTCTCCAGCAGTAATGGCAATAAATTCTACTTCAAAATCTTTGCCTTTTAAATTATTTAATTGTTGTGCATTTTTTTTATTTCAGGCACTGGAGGATGACTTAGGACAGAAGAAGCAAGAACAGGAAATGTTTTTCCGCATGAGTGAAATAGAAGCAGGACAATGTGGATCAGCCCAAAAACCTGCCAAATTTTACGCCTACAGCTCAGCCGAAGCATCATAAGGTTCTGTTTAACAGAAGAGGATAAATACAGACTATTCATCTGCAGACACTGCTGGGTAACATTTACCGTTTAACCAACTACTTTTGTTGGTGCTTCCAGCATATCCATTACCTTACACCAGACGGGTGTAAGTTATCTCTTAAAAATTAAACAAGCTGAGGATCCTGTACAGCATAGAAGTAAATCAGCTGTCATATTCATTATTAAACATGATTTGATGATTCTGCTTGTGTCTTAAGGCAATAAAAATACACACCGTCACCGTATATATGAGAATGGTGTCAGGTACCAGCCATTCTTTGTTTAAAAGGACCATATACATAAGCAGCCAAACATTATAAAACATAAACGAAACAGCACTCTTTCATTAAATATGAAAATGTCAAAAGCATGAAAACATATACACGCTGCTAGAATCATCAGTAGCATGTTGGGGTATTTTATACCAAGATAAAACACAATTTTTGTGTTATAATTTTTTTGTGGATTTCACACATAAAGCCAGGCCAAATGGTATTTCTTTTCTTTTTTATTTCTTTCTAAACCGTAAACTTTCCACGCGATATAATATGCCAAAGAACTTATGAGTCAATGATACTTTACCCATTAAGAGCAAATACACACGTATAACTTTATTCTCTGTCCAGATTTTGGGAGTATGCAAAGTTTAGGTGCAGCCTTGATATAATCTGTTTCCATCTGGAGTTTAAAACCATTTGTGTTTTATTGAGCATTCACTTTCACAACTATGTAATCCCTGTTAAATTATGCATGCAGCAGTGTATTTTAAATGGGGCTTAGAGCGCACTGCATGTAAACGCCTCATGGGTTATGGGAGACCTGCGTACCTGCAGATCACACCTCATGCTTGCTGCCAATAGCAGACAGCAACATACACAATGTGAAAGAGCTTCGACACACACCATTTTTGGAAAGCTTCTTAAGGGACCGAGTGATTACTATTTTCTTTAGCCGTGTACCAGTATGAGGCACCTTCTAGTTGTTAGCATATGGGTTTATTATTTTACACAAGTTTAGACTTGAAGTTGTTCAGTGCACTTATTGCTGTGTGAAATAGAAGAGGCTGCTGGCCAGTCATCAGTGAGGGGTCAAGATAAAGAGAGGGGTTCATTGATACATATATAGCAATGGATCACAATCTACCTTGTGCTGACAAGTTACTTCTACCAAATGTCCACGTTGTCATACTCCAGAGCAGGATTTACTTTGTGGTATTCCGACGAATGAAACAACAATGTGGGTGTAACCACCCTTGGCACATTGCGCTTTGCCTTGGTAAATAATCCTGAAATCATTTTCTAGATGATAGTAATAACCTTGCATATTACTTTCCAGTTAGTTTTTTTTTTTTACAATTGCACATGTGTAGGTAGTCAGAGGCTAGCTCAGTGTATATGCAAATTCCTGTCATGCGTTTCTTTGACTGACTATTTGCAGCCGAAAAGTCATTAAAAACTCTGAAATGTCAATTTTGCTAATTGCTGCTAACTTCTGAAGTGCAGTGTTTCTGTTTATAGTAACAACCCTGTACCTGACTTTGAAATGAAAAGCATTATCTCCATACTGGGAAGTGAGAATTGTGTTAGAGACTTGGATGCAGTTGTTAAATATTTTTTTTTTCAGAGGAATTGTCATCTGAGGCATAACACTGTATAATGTATATAAGAGATTCTAATAAAGTAACAAGAGAATAAATGTTACATTCCAGCTCATTCTTTTTGTTTAAGTGTGGTTCTATAGATCTGTACCTATTCTTTCATGCAGGTGAGATGCTCCATGACAGCAAATGATCTGGTTGTCAGTGTTTGGTCATACAATACCATATTTTTCAGACTATAAATTGCATTTTTTTACATTAAATATATATATATATGTGTGTGTGTATATATATATGTGTGTGTGTATATATAGATATATATGTATGTATATATATATGTGTGTGTCTGTGTGTGTGTGTATACATATATATATATATATGCGCTGCTATGCAAAATCTCTCTCTTTTTCATTCTCAGTGCATCTGCGGACTACAGGAAGAGAAGAGTGGGGACATAGACGAAGTTTCCCCCCTCCTCCCCCTTCTCTCTGATCAGTAGAAATGTGCTTGTGTTGTGCTCTGATGGCAAGTGCACTCTAGTGACACCCGGTGGCTGAAACTGATATTGCAGATTGAGTTGAGATTACAATCTGCAATATACAGCAGCAATTTATGTCACTTGGATAACCGCAGTAAACTTTAATTACTATAAAAGGTTGCAATTAGGGGTGTCAAATTGGAAATGTAAATTACTAATTAAAAAAAGATTGGTGTTGGAGATCTGAGGGACGAAAATCAGAGTAGGCATATATGTATGGGTAAAATCTGACAAGAGAAAAGTTGCACTACTGAGATATGATCCTAGAGCTATATACTGAGATCTGGGGGTTCAAATTGTACTGTGAGAGTTACATTTGACCCAAAGCCAGCTGGTGACCTGTGGATAGAGACCGCTAAACTGAGGCTCAATCTGGAACAGGAAGGTCCATTCTGCAGCAGAATCTACCATGAAGGAGGCTGACAGTGAGGTAGACCCCCCTACATATGGGGTGAGTACCAAACACCATCTCCTGGTTCTCATCTGAGGAGTGCATATATATATATAATGGACCCCATTTTGGCCCTGAGAGATCAATCCTTGTAAACCTCCTTTAATGTGAGTATCTTGTCTTTTTGTTTTATTGTATTTCATATTCTTAACCATTTACAGTACCTTACTTTGATGTACTAGGTTGTGCGTCTCATGTGCTTGAACATGCTGTATATTTACTTTATACATGAAGGCTTTGCCTCTGGCTCTATTTTTTTCTTTTTTCTCTCTAAAACGATGGGGTGTGTCTTATGGTCTTATCGTGCGAAAATCAGATTAATTACTTTTTTATTGTCAGGTTAGAAGGTAGAGTGGTAAGCAGACAGTTTCCAGAAAATACATGCTATTTTGGTGAAATAAACAGGTATTTTCTGTAACTGTGAAAATAATTGCCAGCCTGTAAAAAGAAAACTGATGGGACCACAAGATCGAAGGCCTGGTAAACATTAATATATTATGTTGTTTTTCTTGTATATACTTTTTAAGTCCTTTGATATCTCAAAGAGTCAGACAGTTCTTTTTAAGGATCATAAATACCCTATGTGTCTCGGATGGACAGCTCATTCTTGTCATCCATCTATGTGTCTCGGATGGACAGCTCATTCTTGTCATCCATCTATGTGTCTCAGATGGACAGCTCATTCTTGTCATCCATCTATGTGTCTCAGATGGACAGCTCATTCTTGTCATCCATCTATGTGTCTCAGATGGACAGCTCATTCTTGTCATCCATCTATGTGTCTCAGATGGACAGCTCATTCTTGTCATCCATCTATGTGTCTCAGATGGACAGCTCATTCTTGTCATCCATCTATGTGTCTCAGATGGACAGCTCATTCTTGGCATCCATCTATGTGTGTCGATATTTATCTATCTATGTATTTTTTGAATGACAGCCCACCACACCTTGCTGTATGCTGCAGTGTCTTATCACAAAGATGGTTTCGGTCTACTGACAAATGCCAAAGCGAACAGTATATCCAATGGGTCCAGTCAAATGAAATGCATGTCAATGGACAGAACGTGGATAGATGTGAACCAGGCCTAAGTGGGCCCTCAAAGGGAATCTTTCTCTCTTTTATTTATCAGGAAGAATTGAATAATGGGAGACAAACAGGCTTTTGTTTTTTCTGTTAGATAGATCTGTCTGTCAGTCTGTCTATAAATCTTTATATCTATCTGTCTATCTATCAATCTGTTTATCTTTATGTCTGTCTATCCATCTATCTACTTGCCTGTCTCTGTCTGTCTATCCATCTATCTACTTGCCTGTCTCTGTCTGTCTGTCCATCTATCTACTTGCCTGTCTCTGTCTGTCTGTCCATCTATCTACTTGCCTGTTTCTGTCTGTCTGTCCATCTATCTACTTGCCTGTTTCTGTCTGTCTGTCTATCTAGCTTTATAAGAAGCGAAGATTAAAGATGATATTGGATACTCAGTCTATTCATAAAATGTTTAAGAATTCAATAAAAAGTTTTATATATAAACCTTGGCGGCTATTATAGTCTGCCCCCCTCCCTCATTGCCAAATGAGGTATCTAAAAGTAAATAAAAAAGTAAGTAAAAAAAAATGGGGGGTTCCAAGTTGTGAGGTCTATCAAGATAAAAGAAGAGTTCCACAAAACATTTTTAGATCAAAATATATTTATTTGTTCAGGATACAATCCATCACCAGTATAGTATACATTTACACAAAGACAAGACAAAAAATGAGTATGATCCCCACATAATTGGGAAGGAAGGAGGAGCTCCACAAGCGGTGGTGATGTATGTCTTCTACTCTACAGACCTCTTTAACTTCTTGAATCAGGAGCTGGAAGTCCTGTTTAGTAGGCATGAATTGCGCATGCTGTTGCCATATGTGGTCTATCCCTGCCACTGAGGTAATATTAGAGTCTATAGATGTAGATATAATGTCCATGTTGGTTACCATATTTCTTTCTAGATTCATCAGTCCCTCTTTCCTTACTTCTCCTGGCTTTAATGCTGTTATTTCATGTATCTGCCTATGTATAAGCAATGTTGGGGAGTGTGGCTTTAGATGCTGTTGTAGCACAGGGAAATCTTTTTCATATAGCTGTTCAGGTGTAAGGGCCTGCTCTGCTCTTCTCCTTGTAGTTTCAGCTAAACCTTCACCCTCTTCCTCCCATACTTTATCCATAATATCATCCACCACACCTCCCTCAACCAGGCCAGATACTTGCTGTTGGGTGTCTTGTTAGTCCTGATGGTCCTGTTTGTTTGTCCACTCGGATTTCTCCCCTGCATGTGTGTCCTCCGTATTTCTCTTCCTCCCTGGAGTTCTGGGAGACAAGTATTGGGCGGGGCGATGTCCTCAGAGGCTGTTGCCTTCCTCCTGCGCCCTGTTTGCCACTGCCGCGGTGTATTCGATAGCGTGCCACTCTCTTTGGCGGCATCTCAGCATTTCTTTTAGCGAGCTAGCCCTGCCTGCATGTCGGCATGCTTGAGCGGTCCCGCAGGCTGCGCGTTCACCACTCGCGCATCACGTGACGCACTTAACGTAGCGTGCAGCACGTGGTTCGGGTTGCCTTCCGGGTGCATCCCCCGCATTCCAATATGTTAATAATAAAATACAAATGTTAAAAAAGATGAAAAAAAAATCTGGCCTCCACCGTCCCCATAGCCAGCCAAACACTCTCCTTTTGTACTAGATGTTAAAAATAAAAATAATAATAATTTTTAAAAAGATGTTTATTTAATATAAAAATGTAAAAAATTTATAATCTGGCCTCCACTATCACCAATGGCCAGCCAAACACTCTTCTGTTGTACTAGATGTTAAAAAAATCATTTTCAAAAATGTTTCAAAAAAGATGTTAAAAATAAGATGAAAATATTAAAAAAAATTCTGACCTCCACCATCCCCAATAGTCAGCCAAACACTCTCCTGTAGTACTAGAATAGAATGAAAAAATAATAATAAAGCCGGCCATAGACGTCTCACTCCATGGCCGGCTTGTAGCAGACGTGACGTCACCACGCTGTGAGGACTGACAGGAATCCTGTGTGCTCCACCAGCTCCTGTCAGATCCAGCAGAATGGATCCGCGTGCGATCCGACCTGCCGGCTTTTTGGGTCAGACCCTCAAGGTAGGCTCCCCTGTAGTTGCGGGTGCCCTACCATTATGCATTCGCTGGGAGCGTGCTCGGTGGTCAATCGCCCACAACTATGGTCGGGAATCGGCGCATCTATGGCCTGCGTAATTTACAAAAAGATGTTTTAAATAAAAATGTTAAAAAATTGTGGCCTCCGGCCTCCAATGGCCAGCCAAGCACTCTCCTGTTGTACGAGATGTTAAATTTTTTTTTTTTTTTTAAATGTTTAAAAAAGATGTTAAAAATAAGATGAAAATGTAAAAAAAAAATCTGACCTCCACCATCCCCAATAGCCAGCCAAACACTCTCCTTGTGTACCAGATGTTATAAAAGAAAGAAAAAAAGGACAATACAAACACATATTGAAAAAAAAACTTTTTTTTTTCAGTTTTTTGGGGGGGG
>CM070034.1:38636779-38657710 GCA_036250615.1 Ptychadena robeensis | reverse complement strand
CCCCCCCCCCCTCCCCATTCAAATACAGGTTCAGAATGAGGGCCAGCGCCCCTCTGGAATACCTTTATACCCACCAGTTTGGGAACCACTGCCATAGACCCCCCACCTATTGTATACCTTGTTCCCCAACCTTTTAGATTGTAAGCCCGTCTGGGCAGGGTGCTCTACTCCTCCTGTGTCATACCTGTACCTGTGTGTTATTGTGTGTTTGTATCTCCACTCTAATGTATTGTACAGCGCTGCGTAATATGTCGGCGCTATATAAATAAATGATGATAATAATAATAATAATAAATAGACCATCTCTGACAGCCTAAGAGTAATCATGTGACCTTTTTTTAAATTCCCTTCTCAGGTAGAAAACTTTATCCAAATGTTAAAACAATGGAAGAATATTGTGCAGCATATACAGTTATAGTACTGACTAGCGGGAATACCATGACATACCTCAGGGGCCATGTAACCCTCGGTTCCAGCAGCGCCTCTTCCAACGGTAGAATGAATGGCGAGTCCGAAGTCGGCAATCCGGATGTGGCCATCTGCACCGATTAAAATGTTCTCGGGCTTGATGTCCCTGTAGAAGGTAATGATTAAACAGGTTGTCTTTGCTGTATGAAGTGGTATTTGTACAGTAGAGGCTGTATGTAGGATAAACATTTTGTATGTATGTATGCCAGGGTTGTACAACTTTTTACTGACAATTATAAACTGGAGGATCTAGTGGTCTGATGTTTGTGGGGAGCTTCAGAATAATAGAATTGAACATACCGGTGGATGAAGCCCTTCTTGTGCAGGTGCTCGAGTCCAACAATGATTTCTGCTGCGTAGAATCTGATGAAAAGAAGTACAGTTACTGTTAATCATGTACTAAGGTATGAGCAGTCAGACACAGTGATTTGGTAATACTCTTATTTACCTGATGTTATCCATGTTTATCTTACCGCCTTTAGTGAGATTATAGAGGTCTCCTCCAGTGGCGTACTCCATCACAATCCAAAAGTAATTCTAAAAAGATAAAACACGGCCAGTATATCGTCATCTGAAATTTACTCGGCAATAACTGTCATACAAAAAACAAGTTCTAGAAATGTTACACAGACTACAGCACTTTCTATAGAATTGTCAATGTAATATCTGCAGTAGTAAGTCAAAGCAACTGGACTTGGTTTGCATGACGTATCACTCGACATTCATTATGAGATGTGAAAGTCAGCGGGATGACTAGTGACATGTCTTCAAGGAAACTTTAACAAGTCCCATAGCTTTGACTTCCTACTTCAGATATATTGGGAGCTGGGTGGATGAGAACCTTCACAGACACATGAATTGAATTGAATTAGAATTTGATACTTACCGGTGACTGGTGGGTCATGTAACTGTGGATGATGAAGGGACAATCAGCAGCCTCCTGGAGCACCGTCTTCTCCACGATGACCTCTTCTTCCAGGCCTTCTTCCAGCGTGATGACCTTCAGGGCCACTTTCCTCCTGGCGGTCCTGTCCTTTACCAGATACACCAAGAAATGACATGGGGAGGAGAAATTATACTCTCTGTGTAATTATTCTGTAGATGATGATACATAGACACATGCTGGGAGTATACTTTTGTATTTTGTGTAATAAAAATGTGTATATATATATATATATCTATTTGTGTAGTTGTGTGACACAAAACTTACACTTCCGAATCCTCCTTCACCCAAGTGTGCCCGGAACTTGAACCTCTTCTGGAATGGGATCTCTTCGATGTCTCCTGTGAAAATGAGAAATAAAGGTGGTTAAATTCAGCTGCATAAATAGAATGTAATGATGTAAAAGGTGGTTAATGTTCTCGGCTTCTCAACCTGGGATTCTCTTTTTTTTAAAAGATTTTCTCAGACCTGAGTTTTGGGCAAATATTAATATGTGGAGGGGTAAGGGTAAATTAGGGAAGGTTTGTGTAGGAAAGGGGAAATGATAAGTGCACTTATTCTATACAGCTCTTTCACACTACATGCTATTATATTCATTGTGCATTGCCCAGTACACATTGTATGCCACATTTGAGTTTTTAATACACGTATATAAGAACCATAGCAGAGCCAGCGTGTCCAAAACACATACATCAGATACAGAGCATTTACCAATGTATAATGCAGCGCATAAATGTTACACAGGTTGTCTATGAGAGACCTGTGCACCATGCACAGCATGTGTGGTGTGAAAGAAACTAGGGGGGTCATACTCTAACACACAATGAGACAAATTCAGTCAATTCATGTGGGCCAACATTGATATTTAAAGCAAAAAAAAAAAAACACACACACTGTCACACTGACAGAGCACTGACCGCATAATCTGTTCATTTATAAAACCTCATCTGTGTCATTTTACTTCAATGCTTTCTAAGCAAACTGTTCATATTCTTAACTATCAGAAGCAAATAAATAGTATGTGTAATAAATCAGAATACAGTTATTTGGTGTAAAGAGAACGATTATATACAGGGTGGGCCATTTATATGGATACACCTTAATAAAGTGGGAATGGTTGGTGATAATAACTTCCTGTTTGTGGCACATAAGTATATGTGAGGGGGGGAAACTTTTCAAGATGGGTGGTGACCATGGTGGCCATTTTGAAGTCGGCCATTTTTAAATATTTTTTCAATAGGAAGAGGGTCATGTGACTCATCAAACATATTGGGAATTTCACAAGAGAAACAATGGTGTGCTTTATTCTTATTCTTTCATGAGTTATTTACAAGTTTCTGTGTTATATATTTACGAGTTTCCAATTATAAAATGTGTTCAATGTGCTGGCCATTATGTTGGATTTTCAATGCAACCCTCTTCTCACACACTGATAGCAACACCACAGGAGAAATGCTAGCACAGGCTTCCAGTATGTTCACAGCATAAACAATTGCCTTCAGATGACCCCAAAGATAAAAGTCTAGTGGGATCAGATCGGAAGACCTTGGGGGTCATTCAACTGGACAGAAACTTGTAAATAACTTATGAAAGAATAAAATTATGTTAAAACCAAGTACACCATTGTTTTTCTTGTGAAATTCCCAATATGTTTGATGTGTCACATGACCCTCTTCCTATTGAAAAAACAAAAGTTGGATTCAAAATGGCCGACTTCAAAATGGCCGCCATGGTCACCACCCATCTTGAAAAGTTTCACATATACTAATGTGCCACAAACAGGAAGTTAATATCACCAACCATTTCCAATTTTTTAAGGTGTATCCATATAAATGGCCCACCCTGTATAATGAGCTCATTTTCATTGCATTTTTAACATCAGCAAAATATAATATATGTGGTTGCTGGCCTTTCCCTAGCCTTTCCCTATGGCTAGCAGACTGTAGTGAATGGCCCCCAAATTAAGTATAGGAATGTGTCTTTAGGGCTCTTTCACAATATGCACACTTATACACTCTGCATTACACTTTCACCAGCACATCTAACTACATGCTCAGTGTGTAAGGCCAATGCACACAGCATAAAGTGCTGGCTCCACAACATGGGGCATATGCTGCATTGTAGTGTGAAAGAGCCATTAGTATGAAAGAGCCAAGTGTGAAAAAGTGTGCAAAGTAGGTACCTTGTGTTGGTGTCTCCTTCTGCTGGTTTGATTTCTTGAGAGATGGTTGGCTGTCTTCCTCCATATGTCTCCTCTTCCTCTTCAGCTGGCCGAGCTGCATCCTGGGAGTCACCTGAATCTTCAACTTATCTTTCATGTCTTTCTTTTTGAGTTTTCTCTTCTTTTCCAGTAGTTTTTGCAGAGCTAACAAGGCACAATGCTTCTTGCTTGCAGTGCAGGCCGTACTGGTACCAGTACATAGTACAGTGCTGTTACTAGGCAACAGTTGTCATGGTTACAGTTGAGGCCTAGTCATCTAAGCAAGCCTGTCTTGGGCCAGATATTAATGATATATTGGCTGCTTATTTATTGTGTTTTAAGGTAACTTTTTGTGCATTTGTTACCTAAACCAGGTTATCTATTTAATTTTTACTAAATATGTGTAAATAAAATGTAAATTTGCTGCAAGTTGGGAATTTTTTATGGTTATTTTCACCCATGGTACCAATTTAATTACATTAAATTAGCCAGCTTTTAATCTTTTTGATAATTTCTGGTACCAATAATAAGGTGGGTTTTGAGCCAATGACCCAGAAGAAACATGCGGCCAGAAAAGTTGGGGTCCGCTAGTAATTGTAAATGCTTTCTAGCCATTGGAATAGCTTGACAGCCCAGCAACTATCAGTTTCAGGAGAGTCCTTCCTATATTAGAACAGATCTCCTTCATTCCATTTTCAATGTCAGGCCACCCACTATCCATGTTTATCTTATATACTGCTGGAGGTATCATTTATATTTTCATGTGATCTAATCTTTATTGTTATATACCCAGAAATGTGACTTGTTGTACTGTATCTTCTTCTGGGTGACCTTTCTTTTAGGGAAGTGTTCCTAAACTGTGAGACAGAGCTTAATATGGGTTCTTTGTGTTTTTGATGGATCTCCACAAATTGTTTAGAAAACCTAGTCTAGTCAAACCTAGTCTGGCCAATATTTGGATCTTAACAATATTTTATTTAGATCCATAGGTTAAAACTTTAAAAACCAACGTATTATAAAATTGTTGTATGCCATTCAGGCAGCATTTATGAGCAGAGTTTACCATAGTACACAAAACAAATGACTGTATTTTTATGTTATATTATTCTTATGCATTCTGCGCTGCTGAACTTAAATTAAACTTGTGTCTGCTTGTCTTTCCTCCTGTTGCCACTGGCATTATTACCATGGGTGCAGGGTGCTTAGTTGGCAGTAGAATTGTCATTGATAGATGCGGCATAAGTTGTTATATATCTGCTGCATAATCATGATCCATATTTACGTTAGCAATAGTTTAATACATGACCTTAAATATATATACAGAATGATATACAGTGCATCTGAAAGTATTAACATTGCATCACTATTTCCAAATTGTGTCATATTACAGGCTTATTCTAAAATGAATAAAATAATTTTATCTCTCAAAATTCTACACACAACACTCAACTTCACAACGTGAAAGCATGTTTTGGCAAATTTATAAAAAAAGAAAAAAAAGAAAAAGGAAAACACATATACGTAGATAGTCTTTTGAAGTCTGGGTTCTGGTTGGGCCACTCATGGACATTCAGAGAATTGTCATGAAGCCACTCCTTTGATGTTAGGGTTTGTTACCACATCATTTTGTGATCCTTAGATAAGTGCTGTGCTTGGCAGGGATCCCTACAGATCACATACACTGTACCTGCAATGAGGATGCTCTGTTCAGACATCCGCCGATGCAGGGGTTAAGGTATTGCACTACGTCAACCTTTGCATCGGAACAGAGCATCTGCCGAGCAGGAAAAGTGTATGTGATCTGTCGGAACCCCCCGCCAAGCACTGCGCTTAGGGGTCCCGACGGATCACTTAACGCTGTGGAAATATAGCCTTAGGGTCATTGTCCTGCTAAAAGATGAACTCTCGCCCCAGTCTGAGTTTAAGAGTGCCCTTGAGCAGGTTTTCATCCAGGATGTCTCTGTACATTGCTCCAATAAGGGGTGCCTGGTTTCCTGGTGATGAGGGGTGCCTGGTGATGAGGGTTTTCTGGTTTCCTCCATATGTGGTACCAAAAAGTTAAATCTTTGCCTTTAGAACCAGAGAATTAAGTTTCTCATAACCTGAGAGTCCTTCAGGTGCCTTTTGGCAATCTCCAGGCAGCCTACTTTTTCTAAGGAATGGCTTCCATCTGGCCACTCTACCATACAGACCTGATTGGTGGATTGCTGCAGAGATGGTTATCCTTCTGAAAAGTTCTTCTCTCTCCACATAGGACCTTTTGAACTCTAAAAAAGTAACCATCAGATTCTTGGTCACCCCCCTGACTAAGGCTCTTCTCCCCCGATCGCTCATTTTAGATGGGAGAGTCCAGATGGTTTTGAACTTTCACTTACTGATGATGGAAGCCACCATGCTTAGCAGGATCTTCAAAGCAGCAGAAATTTTTCTGTAACCAGATTTGTGGCTTGAGACAATCCTGTTTTGGAGGCCTACAGACAATTCCTTTGACTTCATGCTTGGTTTTCCTCTGAAATGAACTTTCAACTGTGGGACCATATATAGACAGGTGTGTGCCTTTCCAAATCATGTCCAATCAACTGAATTTACCACATGTGGACAATTAATCTGAGGAAACATCTTAAGGATGATCAGGGGAAACAAGATGCATCAGAACTCAATTTTGAGCTTTATGACAAAGGCTGTGAATACTTATGTACATTTCAAGTAAAGGTTTTTGTGCAGAAGTTAATGTGTTGTGTGCAGAATTCTGAGAAAAAAATGAATCCGTAAGACTGTATCATAATAACATTTTGAAAAAGTTATGTGCTGTGAATTCTTTTCAAATGCACTGTACACATCCTTTGCACACACAGTAAATGAAAACTACAGGATAGTGTATTTAGTCATCTCTAAGTTATTTTATCAGTAGCAGTCGGGAATCAAAGCAACTGGACTTGCTGAAGTTTCCTTGAAGACTGCTAGTCATCTGATTGGCTTGTACAATGTTTTTTTATCCAGCATGCTGCCATAATCATGGTTTGAAGTTGATTAGAGCAACATCCCAGGATTTCTATTACTGGTAAAACCTTTGTATCTGTCATTTGTAATTGAGAAAGCCAGATGAATAACAAAAAATATGAAATCCTTAGCAAGTTCCATTGCTTTGAATGAAACCCAACAAGGATCACTGTTGGATTCAGTCACCAAATGTATCTAAAGTGCTTAAACAACATAACCAACTGGTTAAGGTAGGTAGGGATGGCCAAGCCCAGGGGATTTAACGTTGCTCACAGCAATTGAATAGAACCCACACAATGATTGGAAAATGAAAAACAACTTTATTACAAATCTAAAGGTACCCATACACGCGATTTTTCGTGCGATTTTAGCCCTTCCGACCGATCCGTTCGGTCGGGTAGGTCGATCGTTCGGGATTCCTAACATGCAAATGTAGTCCGACCGATGCTGTTTTTAGAAAAATCGCCCGAAAAGTCAGTCGGGTCCCAAATGAGGATGCCTGTAATTTTCGGTAAGTCGGCCACTTTTTAAAGATTCCCAATCCAACCAGCCAATCGGTCGGTCGGGCTGTGAATAATCGGGCCGAAAAGTCGGGCATCCAAGCGACTTTTAAAAATAGCACTAAAGCAAAAATCGGGCGTCGAAATCGAATATCGCATCGGTCCCCGAAAAATCGTGTATGGGTACCTTAACACATGATCACTAATAAAGAGATTTAAAATATTCAATCAAGGGTTGGACCATAGGTCCTCGTAGCTCAGAACATCCATTAAATCACAAATGTCCCATAAAAGATAAGGCAAAACAGAAAGATTGAGGTACATAGAGTAGGCATGATCCTTCGGGGTCGGGGGGGGGGCACCACACTCTCCCTTGGTGCACCCACCACTCCATAGCCCCCAGGGGGCCCTCAATGCGTTTCAGCCCAAGTTGTCTGGCCTCTTCAGGAGGGCATAATGATTGGATCTATATTAAGGTAATTGAGATCAATACAGTCTAGACCAAGTAGAAGACCAAGTACCAACTCACATCAGTGAGTATTCGTACATCAGGTAGTTTACATAGAAAGGTCATCACAGTGAGCTAGTTCAAATATATGAATCATCATGGTATGCAGAACCAAACACTGTTCAATCAGTATTGTTATCACCAATATTATACTATGTTATAGGTATTCTACCAAAAATCACATTCTATACAATTTGCCATTTAGGTTGGTAAAAATTGCTTCTTGGTTTCCGGAGGTGTGATATCACCCCCAATGTTTATTGCAGGTTAAAGTGCTTATTACATAACAAAGCTAGTTCTATGTATCAGGTAAATTACCAAAATCCTGGGTAGGGTGTCCCTGGTTGGATATCCATTGGATGGTTATACTAGGCTCATCTGAAGTAAAGGATCTTTATCAGGTCCTGATATCGCTCAAGATAAAAAGTAATACAATTATATTTACTGATGTAACAGAGAGGAAATGGTGTACCATCTAGGGGCTCTCCTAGTCCAAGGTAGGGTCACACTTCTCCCAGTTGTGATGTTATATGTGCTAAGTTTAGAGCAACTCCAGGGCCTCCCGTCCCCAATAGGCAGACTTCCCTAGTTTACCCTTGCATTGTCACTAAGTTAATTCTCACAGGGGTGCCTGTGCTGCACTGTGGGGTCCTCTCCCATCCCCCTTACCACACGTATCCAGACACCCCCAGTAACTAATCTTAGTTTGACAGCCCTGGAGTGCAAGACCGCTGGACGCCATCACCCTGGCTTCCCTGTTAGTCACGCGATTTAAGTCCTCCCTCTGCCAATAGGAAGGGAGAGGTTGCCATCACACCAAGGTAACACCACCCCCTCCCTTCCAGACACCCCTTATTGGGTACAACCCACCCTCCATTGCATCCCGCATCACTGCAGGATGAGTAAAACACTTTAATGTGAAGAGTGTGATAAGATATATGAATATGAACATCAAGTAAATAGAGCATAAACACTATCAGGCTAAGTGAATATTAATCATATTGTATAAAGTGTAGTGTAAAGTGCATTTATATCAACAAAATTTGTATGGTTTTAGATTTGCAACATTTTAAAACAAAATGATCATCTGTTCCTGTCATGGGACACTAGCCAAAATTTCCTTGATTTTGAGGCCTCAAGAAAATTAATTTGAAAGGCTTATTTCCATCTTTTATTTGGATGGCAAATCTAGGACTTTGGACATCCTTTCGCAATGTGCTTTAAAGTAGGAGTAGTGATGAGCAGCACAGGCAATACTCCTATTCACATAATATCACAAATTTTTGGCCTAATATTTTTTAAAAATGTGTAAATTTGAGAATGCATGATCTCCAGTCACTATTTTCACAATAAAAGGAGCAGAAATTTGCAAATTATCGCAATCAACACTATTGCATGAAAACTAATAATTTATTACCATCATTGCACAAATCGGCACTTGTACATGCAAACCCAATGCAAGGGAGTTCCGGGTACTGATGTAAAAAATCTTGAATTTTCACGATTACGAAGATAAAGCACTATATTCAAGCTCTTAGTGAATTCTTGAAGTGTTGATAGTCGCACTTAAAATTTGCTACGAATATTCATGATTAACACTAATAAGGAGAGGGTGAATCTACCATGACAGACATTAAATCCTTTTTATTCTATGCAAAACAATTATTTATATACACAGAGGTGCACATAAGTGGTACGCTGGTACTCAAAAGGGGCCAAAACCTAGCTCTGCGTACCTGCATTATTGTTACAAAGCTCATATGCGTGCTAACAACTTGGAGGCACTCCGTGTCTGGGCGGCCGCAGCTAAATGTTAAATGTATACAATTTATGTAATTTGGATAACAGCAGGGAAATATGAATAACTATGAAAGGTTGCAGTTAGGGGGGGGAAATTGGGAATGTAAATGAAAATCTGAAAAAAAAGATTGGACTTCTAAGGGTGTTGGAGACAATCCATTTAACACTAAAGCTGGCCATAGACGCTTTGTTTTTCTCACCAGACCAACCGCATGTGATGTCCTCATCTGTGCCGATTTCATATAAATTGTGGTATCTAAGGAAACTCCCAACCCTCCCAAAAGAGAACTACTACAGCTACGAGCATGGCAGATGTACCACTAGATGGATCAGACCTGAGAGAGAATAGAGTAACATTCTCCTTTTGGATAAGTCTACAAGAACAGTATACAAATACACAAGTAAAGCAGTGTACAGACGTGTAGATATGAAATAAAATCGATGTTCAATTAGTGATTTTTATTCCTATCTCGATCGAAGTATGTATCAAATCGATTATTTACAAAAGGAAGTGATGTATTAATTGTCACTGATGTCGAAAAAATCGAGCGGAAGTAGCCATTTTAAATCTAATCGAGACTCTATTATTTTTTGAAACATTATGGATAAATTTTTAATTGAGGAAGTAACAACATTAAAATTAGGTATTCGGTTTTGAAAATGTAATGTCTCGATGACAATACAATCGATTAAAATTTACGCACATGTCCGATAAAAATCCAATCGAGAAACACGACAATATCGATAATTTTTCTCGATCTAATTTAATAACACAAATTCAATTAAAATTCAAATCGATGTAAATATCGATCTTTTTTATTGATTTGGCCTAAAAGTCTACACGTCTGTACACTGCTTAAATAGCCAAAGGGATTACATCTTCTTCTTTTTTCTTCTATGGTTTAGTTTTTAGGAGCCGAGTTTACCTGACAGGGGGTTAATATTGAACATTTGGTCAGCCCCCTCCCCTCTTCAAGCAAGCCAGTTGATTTAGTGGAGATGCTCTCAGTTGTACAATTTACAGCATGTTATTTATACCCCTATCATGTGTTCTATGGAATTAATTAAACTTCACAAGGCAGGATGCAGAAATTTATGCAGAGAGGCTTTCTCAATGATGCAACTAGAACTTCAGAATAAAAAAATGAATGAATGCTATATGCTCCAACTCCACTATCTCCACTGGTGTGTGCCTGTTGTATTTAGTCCCCATGACCACACAAGTAATATCTTCAATATGAAGTATTCTAGACATTAATGAAAAGGAATTGGGAAGAGCATAGGCTTTCACATTTTTTTTTAATTGAATCAACAGCACAAGAATGCCATCTACAGGATGCAACATCTAAATGATACACACTTTCGGCTAAAAGAAATCTCCCTAATTACACTTCAGACAGTAATAAATACCTGACAGGTGTTTTAAACATTCCCCACTGTATTCAATAATAAATGGTAGAAAGTTGGGGTTACCTATGACATCACAATATGTAAATGGACCCCATCCTATGCACTCTACACCAGATAGCTAGCATTTACTTATTATGTATTGTCGAGTGTGGGTTTTTTTTCTCTCATTGCCATTAACATTTTGTCTTCTACCTCAATGTGTCATTTAATTGAGGGCTCCAGCCAGGACTGGAATCACAGCTTGTAGCTGACTGGTTGCTTCATTCATTTAATGCTTTGTAGGTCATTTTACTGTAACAAACCTGTAATCTTTTCTGTACTACTCAGCAGGTCCAATGGTTTGTATTATTAAAGGCAGAATATTATAAGCACATAGTACATCAGAATGAGTCCCCAGGGCTTCTATGTCACATATTTTTTTTGATGGTAAACCTGAACAATAGACTTCTTTTGCTCTCTGTGGTCTGTTCGAATACTATTGGGATACCATTGAGGTTTTGTTATATCTGTTTGGCATATATGAAATATAGCAGCCTAAAATTCAGCACTGTACACTGACAAATGAAAACGAAGCGGAAAAGATCCTCCTATATGATAAAGAACAAAATCAAATATTTTGTCATCCTAACTTACATATATCCAGTAAGTTATAGGAAAACTCTACAAAGTGAGACAAAATACCTTAAACATTTGTAAATTGTCAATGCCTCTAGTTGTGGTGACAATCCAAACATTGATTTTGCTATCACTTTTAGTGATGAGTGGCAATATTCGAATTTGCGATATTTCACGAATAATTCTACTAAACTTTTATTTGAAATTCGTAAATACGAAATGTGTGTGTATGGCCATGCATTGAGATAATATAATCGCAATGCGATATCTTCCAAATGAATGGTCACATGTGTTATTTTTCATCACAATGCGGTTATATTATCGCAATCCATACCCATAAGCTTGACAGTACATTATATCTTGAGTTTTCGAAATTGCAAATATCCATCATCATATTCACGAATTCTGGAATAGCTGATATTGAAAAAAAATATTTGGAATTCGATTATTTGAGCTCAACACCAATCACTTTTTGGCAAGAAACAGAATATAAGCACCAAACAAAATGGAGTTCAACAAAAGTTTAATAAGCTACAAAGAGAGCATTTTCTATAGGGGTGGCCACATCAAAAGTGAAGCAGTTGATGGGAGTACAAGGCTCTCACCACGTTAATTCCCCCTGGGGAGATCGCAAGGGCATGGGGACTTTTAAGGCCACAAATTAGG
Source organism: Ptychadena robeensis (assembly GCA_036250615.1). Classification (NCBI taxonomy): domain Eukaryota; kingdom Metazoa; phylum Chordata; class Amphibia; order Anura; family Ptychadenidae; genus Ptychadena; species Ptychadena robeensis. The sequence continues at coordinate 38,645,600 of CM070034.1, read as the reverse complement.
TAAGTAATAGGGTTTTAATTAAAAACGTATATACAAATTTTTATTATGAATTGCAATTGTACACATGATGAACATAGGATATTGTTAGAAAGCAGCTGGTATACATGAATACATCTCATATAGCATGTAGTGTTATAGATTAGTACCGATAAATGTACAGAGAATCATACATAATAACGAACATCAATATAATCAGCGAACAGTATAGGATAAGGATTTAACCAATAGAATCTACCCCAACGCGCGTTTCGTAAAAAAGGGGGTATATACAGATTTGTTTTATGGTGATGTCCACATAGGTGTAGGGGACAGCGGCCTAAAGAGGCCAAGTCCTCATTAATGTTGCCTAAAAGTGGAGAACGAGTGGCCTGATGGGGCCCATCACACGCGAGGTGCCATATTAAGTCTTTCAACATCTGAGATAAAAGTATTCTTGGGTGGAAGCAGCAATATTCAAGGATCCCTAGAGGTTTTTCAGCATTTCTAGGTGTGTCCAACTATTGGCTTTCCATGTGTTTTGAAAAGTTTAATCAGCCATTTCTTGCCAAACAGACATACCAGCATGCTTCTTTGCTCAACCCCCTGCTTCAAAACCTGAAATAGTAAAAAAAAAAAAACTCATATAATATATAAGCAGTTATCACCCAACGCAGAGACCACTGATAATAAAGTAGATATGAGGTAGAATGAGCCCCTTTGTATAGTAATTGTGTATTCTTCACAATTATTTTACTGAACTAAACATTCTACTTGAGTTGAATTGATATATCAATATACTGTTAATTCAATGCTGTCAAAGTCTATTGAGTCAGACTCTATAAAGGTAACAGTACAAGATTAAAGCTAGAACAAACACTGCACGAAATGTGAAGTCGATCCTTGTCACATGTCCTATAAAAATAGGGGTAGGGGAGGGATGTTCAATGTTTTCATTTGTAAATTTTCTTAAATGGAATTTAATTTAGAAATATGCCCAAGGAAGAGGTTCAAGGCTTGATATAGGCTTAAGGTGAGCTTAAGACAAATTCCATTTTTTTAAATTGAAAAGAATTATAAAATAAAATTGATTGAGCAGTTGGTACATACACATGTACACGTGTACATGTATTAGTAAATTTCAATAGATTGTTCATGTATATGATCTGGTACAATCTGGTTTTTAGGTATTGATTGTTTTGTATGTGATGGTACTATGGAGCATCGAGAAATATTGACCCATGTACGCTAACCTTAAGTCAAATACAGGTTTTTAGAAGCTTCAAAAGCACACTACTGAAGTTTCCGATGTTATGCAATGGGGCAGCTAACACAGTAGATGCAGATTTGCTTTAATTTCATGACAGCTTGTGTAAAACATCCCAACGCATCCTTAGAGTATGAGTACTTAAGCAAGTTATAGATGTGCTTTGTGTGTGCATCTGTAAAAAGTGTTTACTTTCAATAGGTTTTATGATCTTGAGGAACTATCCTTCTGATTTTGGGAGACCTATTTCATGTTTGAACTTTGAATTTACTCTATTGCATTGTTGAAATATTAATCAGTATTTTTAGACCATGTGTTAGTTTTAAATAAGTTAAATTAGTGAAAAAACAACCAGTTTGTTAAACACAAGATAAATTCATTTTAACACTCGCAAAACAATATTGTATTGGTATTGAATTGGTACACACCAATACATTCATGGGTTCATTCATGACAACATTTCTTATTCAAGTGTTTAAATGTTCGATAAAAAACAAGTCCTACCACAATGCTAAATGTGCTCATAATGTACTCCAGTGCATGGAAATTGATGGCCCTTTTAGACTGGTTTTGTTGGGGTGTTTATATGAAACGCTTAACGCATTAACGCTAACATGCAAAGTGCATTACAACAATACGCTGCATTATACCTCCCATACACAGTATAAAAATGTGCGCTGCAGTGCATTATGAGCTAACACACTGCTTTATGTTCTTACTCATATTAACCAAATGTTACCATCATTCAGGAATTTCAGTTGACACCTATATCTAGTTGCCAAACCAGGTATACCTTAATAGCAATAATCCAACCTATGGAAGGTATATAGGTTACCACAGGGGTCCATGAATAGCCCATCGGAATATGGTTGCAAGCTTAAGGTGGTTTTAGACCAGTGGGTGCCAGAGGATCCGGAGGTCGCCCTGTTACAATATGTTGATGACTTATTAGTTTGTTGCCCGGACAAGGAGTCATGTTACAGACACCCCACTGGGAATAATTACAGTTTTGTGACTGGGTGGTCATAAAGAAACATTAGTGCCAGGGACTAGAGGCAACATACACCGGGCTGTACCAGGTTCTTTTGAAAACATCTACCTTCCTTAATGTCGAGGAACGCGCCGGGTGGATCCACGCCAGCCACTGCAAGAATCTACTGGACTACCAAGTGCAATGATCGGGTAAATCGTTTCTATATATTTTTTTATATGTATTGTGGGTGGTGTTTGGCTGCTAGGTAATGTTTAGAAAAACTAGGGACTCCCAGTCCTCCTGATAGGTATTACATGGGAAATTTTTGAACACTGGGGCGGCCAGGCTCTGCCAACAATTTTTTTTGGTGTGGCCAAAATTTGTTAATTCTATCATTTGTGCTGTTATAAATAACAATAATAAAATAGTTTTTTTGAAAAAAAGGATTCTGAATCTTGATATATTGAATGTGGCACAAATACGGAAGCATTCAATAGTGCAACTTTGCCGACAACTGAGATCTCTAGTCATCTCCTGTAATGTTTCTGCAGCAAATCCCAAGTCTTCAGGAATTGCTACAGCAGTCCATCTAGTATAAAGTAGTTTGACCTTTTCTTGTGGCATGTCTGTAATCTGACATCTGCAGCATGGCTTCTTTCTGTAGCATTTCATTAAATTTTCTGTGGGTGCGTTAGGTCCTCCTCTATATCAAGCAAGAGGACCGGCACTGCTCTAAGTGAAATATAGGTCATATTCGTTATATTGTAAATGTACATCTGTGGTTCTGCAAAAGCAGAAAAAAGAACCTCCTCAAGGAGTATGCACTTTATTTAACCTCGGAGTCTAGTGTTCTCATCAGGGCCGCTGTCAGACCAACACAGGGGGCGCTCCCGGCCAAGGCCCGATCATCTAATGGGGCCTTTCGGTCCTCTACCCGGTCAGTGCGATGCCCGCCTCATTTGTTGCCTCGATGTTGTTGTCACGCCTATAGAGCTGGCATCCTTTAGAGCCTAGGTGCCCAACCTGTGGCCCGGGGACCGCATGCGGCCTATTGGGAGTTGTTCGGCAGCCCCTCTCGGTCCTCCACATGTGCCCCCTAAAACCTAACTGTTATTACATACATAGCAACTCACCTGTGAAGTGTTTACTCACTGACCCAGCTTTCCTAATCAACTTTGGCGGTTCTACATCAGTAAAATTGTCAATGTTGAGCGTGAAAAACAGGTCTTCATATGAGTGCTGCACCCAGGGGCAGGGGGTGCGTGCTGTCGGGCTTTGACTGCCTGTCGTGATCTGGTCCACCACCTGCTGAGATATGCCGATAAGGGGAGGGTCTGGATCAATGTCATGTGTGGCCCTTTAGTGATGCCGAGGGCCGCACTTCAACTCAGTTGCTCACCACTGCTTTAGAGCCTTTAGACAGGGTGGTTAGGGGGCCTCAAAATTTCCATTTATCAAAAGTCATTCCATTATCAAAAGCTTTAAAAAAAAGTAGCTTGGTAATTGCTGAGTGTGTGAAGTTAATATTGTTACTGGCAGTCTTTTACTGACCGCCAAGAAAACCTTTGAAAACTGTGTGGAGCGCACACAGCGCGCATCTCTCACTAAGATAACATGAGAGACAAGTAAATCTAGACACACACAGGTAGATTCCCGTGCATTCGACCCCCGATCAATCACAGCGTGGTGACGTCACCATGCTGTGATTGATCGGGGATCAATTGAACGGAAATCAATGTGCACCACATGGGCACATAGATTCCCATTCAATGGGGACCCGTTCTCCCCAGCTTGCAGCCTTTTGATGTGAGTGAATCTCTAACACACGGGCTGCCAGCTGGGGAGAAAGGCAGCGAGCCTCAGAAAGACGTGCTGGCTACGCCCCTTCACACTGACAGCAGAGTTCAGGCTGTGCAGGAGGCAGGAGCAGCAGCTCCTCCAATACTTTAAATGTGGACTCATGTCTCTAATTAAAGAAATGGAGATTGAACAGGGTTTTCCAACATGTTGGAACCCCGTTCAATCGAGTTTCTATGAGCAAGCTTTATTGATCCTGCTACAAGGAAGGCACACACAGGTAGATTTGTAAACAGATTAGAGCACAATCAAGCACTGTGACCACACACGTTGCTCGATTGTACTCGAAACTTCTTACAGATCTACCAATGTGTGCCTAGCTAATGATTGTCAGATATTTGGTGTTCACGTGCATGTATATAAATAAAACAAGAAGAATACTTAAATCACTTTCTTGCACTAAGACACCTATTGTTTGAAGAATTACCTGCAATTTGTACAGTAGTGCATCCGGAAAGTTATCACACGCATCACTTTTTCCACATCTTGTTATGTTAAACTAACAAAAAAAACAAAGCCCCACATACATTACCTTGACATAGACCTAGACAGGAGAGATTAAGATGGAAGTGAAGCAGAAAGATGGGGATGACACTAGATGACAGGGAGGGATGGAGAGGGAAGCTGAAGGATGGGGATGACACTATAGGAGACAGAAGGGATGGAGATTGGAGTGGAGCAGAAGGATGGGGATGATAATGTAGTAGACAGGGAGGGATAGAGACTGAAGTGAAGCTAAAGGATGGGGATGACACTGTAGGACACAGGGAGGAATGGAGATTGCTGTGAAGCAGAAGGATGAGGATGACACTAGGTGACAGGAAGGGATGGAGATTGGAGTGAAGTCGAAGGATGGGGATGACACTAGGTTACAGGGAGGGATGAAATTTGACATGAAGCAGAAGAATGGGGATGACACTAGGTGACAGGGAGGAATGGAATTTGACGGCAATCAGTTCAGTCTGCCCCTCGAAATGGGACATGTCCTCTATTGTAAATGGGGGGGGAACGATACTTGCATGCCACTGGACTGGCCCTCCCCTTCCTGGGAGTCGGTTTTATACCCCTCAGACCCCAGAGCCTTGTGGGACATAAGATTAAAGCGGACAGAACCTGCACTGGTTTGTGCTGCTACGCTACAGTAGAAGCTGAAGACATATTTCTGAATCCAAAAGATCTTTATTAACAGTGGCTGACCTACAATACTTCAGGTTAAGACTTTTTATCTTTTATGAAAAATATATTATTTGAATTTTTTTTTTTAAACAAAGTTGGGGTAGAGGCATGTTTACTTTACTCTTGTTTTAAAAAGGCTGTTGTACATGTAAACGTTGGCCTAGAGGAAAAACCAAAAGTCTGTGAAGGTTCTCATTCATGAAGTCATGTTGAAGCTGATAGTAATTAGTCATAGTCTACTTGGTATGTAAAGCTAGCCATACACATTGCGTTTCCCATTTGTTTGTCAATATTCATTTATTGAGATATTTGCTAGGGTTCACGTCCAGGCTCTGGCTGGGTCACTCTAGAACATTCACATAGTTCTCTCTAAGCAACCCTTGTGCAATCTTCTCTTTGTTCTTTGTTCTTTGTTCTTCGGGTGCTTGTCATGTTGAACCTTGAGCAGAGTCCAGAGCACTGTGGAGTAGATTTCGTTTGACAATATTTCTGTACTTTACCCTCAGCCTTGAAAAGTCTCCCAGCCCCTTATGCTGAAAAACACAACCACGCCATGATCCTACTACCACCATGCTTTAACCTTCCTGCCGGCAACCTCTAGTGTACATTTGGGGATACTGACCTATCCTCTGTAAGCCAGCAGCAATTCTACATATGCAGACTCGGCAATCGCTTTTGGTAGCACCTCTTTGGCGTCATTGATGCTGCATGATAGGCATAGGGTTGTGCCATTGACCTCCATGTTAAGGAGGCAGTGTCGGTTTCCCACCCCACATCCCTGGTGACATTGGTGATGCTGGAGATGTGAAGAGGGGAGGAAGGAGGGCGAGGAAACTCAACTCTGTTTTCTTCTTTGATTGCCCCTACCCAACTTACTCAGTATGTGGGGTGACTGGCACCTATAAAAGTGCTAATTTCTTGCATTTTAGAATTATTGAGCCCTGGATCTCTTGGGATCCTTCGGTGCAGCAGACACTTTTAGAACCTTCCCTAGATCTATGCTTTGGAACAATCCTGAGATCTGCAGGCAGGTTTCTTTGCTTGGTTTCTGCATGAATAAGCATTTTCAGCTATGAGGCCTCCTATAGAGAAGAGAAACAATCATTTAAATGATTATAGCATCAAGCTGCAACAGAACAAAATCACTAAAAGGGTCTTTAATGCCAATGTACACCTTAACGTACCGGGAGTACAAACTGAAATGGTCATCTTATGAAACTAATCTTTACTTTTACTTTGTCTGGGTTTTTAATTATTACTTTCCTGATGTCTTCTGTTAATTGCTTTACAATTGCTGGACCTGTTTATTTTATGTCTGGGAGATCCCTTTTTTATGTGGATAACCCATACCCCTGGCCTTGGCGTTAGTTTCTTTTTTCTCAAAAAAAAAAATCTCTAAATTCTGAACCATCTTTGCCCTTGTGACCAATGTCACAATGTCACAATGTCACAATGCAGAAAGATACTTGCTTTGGTAACATTTTTTTTTGCTTCCTGAGGTGCAGGAACATTTTCTATATAGTGCAGAGAACTGCTGGCACAATAAAAAATGACAATGTGCCTCTATTTACATACCTACAGTATCTGAAAAAGTGAGTAGCACCCTGACATTGTGGTAAACAGTTTATGATACCTTTTCATGGGACAACACTGAAGATGTGACACTTAAAGCGGACCTACCACCAGAAATCTACGTTTTTATGAATGGCACTAGAAGTGCCAATAATAGGGAGGAATGCAGTAAAAAAAACTCAAAAACATTCCTGTAATGAGCAATTTAACAAGATTACCACACAGCTCCCCTCACTTCCTGATTCGTGGAGCCAACACATGAAAATGGGGGTGCAATATCGCTGGTGGCCACTGGGGGGTGTTCAGTGATCTTCTATGGGAATTTTCAAAGCAGATCACTGAGAATTTAAAGCTTCCTGTGACGTCCTGCCCGATTTCTGCCGACAATGAACCGGGAATTGAGGAGAGCTGCCGAATTATCTTCTTAAATTGCTCATTACAGGTAAGTTTTTGGGTTTTTTCACTGCATTCCTCCCTATAATTGGCACTTCTACTGCCATTCATGAAAACATAGATTCCTGGTGGTAGGTCCACTTTAAGCAGGGTACAGACGTGGAGATATGGGTCAAATAGATGGCCGTTTCGAGCGCCGTGCATGCTCACGGCCATCTATCTGACTCATATAATCTGTCCCTTGCGCTTTTTTCGAGCGGCAGATCGACAGATCAATCCCGCTCGAAAACAGCCTTATCGGACATGACCATTAATACGTCCTCAGACTGCTGCAGGGTACATCGGACGGCTCAAATATCGAGCCGCCTGTACCCTGCTTAAAAGTAGTCAGTGTACAGCTTGTATACCCAAAAGCCTGGAATATAAGTCCTTCTATCCCCGGCTCTGGCTCCCCTTGTTCAGTACAATGAGCAGAGAAACCTCTAGACATTGTCAGCAGAGAGGAGCCAGAACATCTTGTTACTCAAATCTTTTTTTTTTTAAGATTTTCAGCCCATGTGTCCATGGCATCTAAATTCATGCATTTGCAGCACGCTGTAAACGCATCCATGTCAATGAACTTGTTAGCACACTGTGTTTGGAGATCCATTAAAGCTATGTCAACGTAGAGCACTGTGTTGACAAAAACGCAATGCAATGAAACCTAACGCAATTATTGGTGTGTTAACACACCCATAAAGAATGCATTGTGCCTGTCAAAAATGCAAGAATATGCGCTTTTGATGTAGGCTCACTGCATTCAAGTAGGAAAAAATCCCCCTGACGCTGTGTCCAAGAAACAACCCTGACGCAGCCAAACGAGACCCCCAAGGTAAGGCAGATGCTGCAACACATCCCTTAATGCCATGGAAACATAGCCTTAGAGAGTTCCTTGCCATGCTGAACTTCCATTGACCAGTGTCAGTGATAACACCAAATGTAATACACCTGCTGCCCATTTACACCTGAGACCTTGTAACACGGAATCCAGCCATTCTCAGACAGATAACTATCTTCCTCTATTAGTAAATCTTCCGTGTCCAGTCGTCTCAGCTGGGTATCAGACAACTGGTAAAGGAAGATGTTTGTTAGGGCCGGGCTGAGGAGAATGACTGGGAAACAATTTTTTTCAGGCACTGTTCCTAGAAATAAGAAAAATCTGGCATGCCGCACACTAACACATGACCCACATGAGCTGGAGAATAAGGGTCCCCATACACCTCTCTCTAGAATTTCTTTGTCAGATTTACTTTAGATCTCCTTTTTGTTTTTACCAAAGCCATGTAATATTTTCTAGACCATCAAGTCTACCTGTGTTCAATCGCAGAGGACCCGGCACTACATAGTTGAGAGTAGATCTAAAGGATATCTGACAGAAAGATCTAAAGGTGTATGGCCAGCTTTATTACTAGGCTTTGTAGTAAAGAGCAACTCGGGAGAGATAAGAAGTACTTTATGGTGTGTGAGAGAGGACTGGTGTACAGGGCTATGCCTTCCTATACCCGGCTTATATGAAGTTTCCATATGTCAGTTCCCGGTACATGGGATATAACCTGGGTATATGAAGT
>CM070034.1:38583575-38600251 GCA_036250615.1 Ptychadena robeensis | reverse complement strand
CCACAGGTGGGGGGAATGCTTACAGCCCAACACCGTGCAGGACATTTGGCATTTGCCAGAGTACACCAAGATTGGCAAATTTGCCACTGGTGCCCTGTGCTCTTCACAGATGAAAGCAGATGCACACTGCGTACATGTGACTGACGTGACAGAGTCTGGAAACACAGTGGAGAACGTTCTGCTCCCTGCAACACCCTCCAGCATGACCAGCTTGGCATGGGATAAGTAATGGTGAGGGGTGGCATTTCTTTGGGCGGCCGAACAGCCCTCTATTTGCTTGCCAGAGGTAGCCTGACTGCCATTAGGTAACGAGATCAGATCCTCAGACCCCTTGCGAGACCACATGCTGGTGTGGTTGGCCCTGGGTTCCAGTTAATGCAAGATAATGCTAGACCTCATGTTACTGGAGTGTGTCAACAGTTCCTGCAAGATGAAGGCATTGATACTATGGACTGGCTCGCCTGTTCCCCAGACCTGAATCCAATTGAGCACATCTGGGACATCGTGTCTCGCGCCATCCACCAACGCCATGTTGCACCACAGGCTATCCAGGAGTTGGGGGATGCTTTAGCCCAGGTGTGGGAGGAGATCCCTCAGGAGACCATCTGCCACCTCATCAGGAGCATGCCCAGCCATTGTAGGGAGGTCATACAGGCACATGGAGGCCACACACACTACTGAGCCACATTTTGTTTTGTTGTAAGGACGTGACATCAAAGTTGGAGCCTGTAGTGTTTTTTCCACTTTCATTTTGAGTGTGACTCCAAATCCAGACCTCCATGGGGTGATACATTTGATTTCCATTGATAATTTTGTGTGATTATGTCGACAGCACATTCAACTATGTAAAGTATAGAAAAAAAACAAAGTATTTAAAAGAAATATTTCATTCAGATCTAGAATGTCTTGGTTTGGTGTTCCCTTTAGTTTTTTTGAGCAGTGTATTAAAGTCCTCTCGTTAAAAAGAAAACAATTTGGCAAAATAAACATATAAGCTGTAAGCAGGGAACACACGTATAGAGATGGGCTAAATCGATGGCTGCTTTGAGCGCCATGCGCTCTCACAGCCATCTATCTGGTGCATGTCTAATCTGACCTTCCCTGTTTTTGAGCGGGATCAATACCGCTTAAGGTAGCCATACACAGGTCGATTTTCCACTCGATTTTTGACCAATCACTGCGCGCGTTTTCGATCGGCAATCAATTGGGGGTTGCTCACCCTGCCCGATTGACCCCCAAAAATTGGAATCTACTAAAAATCGGATCGGACAATGAACCGACATGTTGTTTTTCGATCGTTTGGCAATCGGAGTACATTGGTGGACCCATAGCTCCCTATGCAGCAGCCTTTCAGATTGATGGGTTATGAGGAATCGGTCATTTTGGAGATCAGCTGATGTCCAAATCAGCCACAAATCGGATTCCCAAGGTGGTGTTGCATCGATCCCCGATCTGATCAATTGCAGATTCTTGATCGCCTGGAAAAATTGGATTGGCAATCGATGAGCTATTGATTGCTGACAAATCAACCTGTGTATGGCTACCTATAAAAACAGAGATACCAGACATGACCGTAAGTCATGTTCGATGTCCATGGCATTGCATTGCAGGGGGACCACGGGTCTCCATTAAAAACAATGGCTGCCCCTCCAGCTCCTTCGATGTTGGTTAGCAGGGTGATGATGTCATCACGCTGCTGCCGGGAATCTCGAATGGCTCTTATATAGTGCTGTGTATTTCCAGCTTTAGTTGTTTAATTTGAGGGCTTTATCATGTAGAACAGAGAATGTCCGCCAGACCTTGACTAACACTAATGGCTTACCTCACAGATGCTCTTCTGGTAGAAAATTCCCATAAACTTTATTTAAAGTCTTCCCAGAAGAGTGGGGGTTGTTAGAGATGCAAAAGGGTGGCAAGTCCATAATAAAAGTCTATGTATTATCAATGTGTGTGTGTGTAAAGACAGGAGGACTAAAATATATCTCCCCCTGTTTTGTTTTTATTTTGCTCAGCTTTTTTAATGTAAGGTTTTTTCTTTTTCATGTATTACATAAGCTGCTCTTTATCTGTGGCACAAAAAGAAGTTCCTTTTGATTAGCAGCCATTTAATTCTGTAAGTGTATATTGTGAAGCAGCAAAAGTTTCCCATTATACTTGGGAAGAATTTGATCTTATTTTGCGGTTTATATTGCTGTCTTTTCTGCATGTGTGTTCATCCAACCTTATTTTTTAACTCCGACAGTAAAAATAATACGCCATCTTTGCACCAGATGTCATTCTTCATACATGTTGTTGGAGTTTAAGACCTTCTTTGTGGTTATGTAGTCTGGCTTACTTGCAGCAGTACTGAAGAAAAAGTGAGGCTGGACAGATGAGAGAAGCCATGATCAACAGACTGGAAAACCAAACCTCTTTTGGAAGGAGACTTGCTGATGTAGACTATAATTCACATTGCTACTTGGTAAAACTTTATCAGATGAGAGAGATTTCAGTGCTGATGCATAAGAATCATGACATTTTCTTTATTTAGCACATGCTTACACAAAGGTTATATATTTATTTCTTTATGGATCTTTCCTTCCGAATTGTCCCATTGGCTCTTTTTTTGTGGCTTTAGGTTTTGGGTTGTCTTCAGCAGAACAGCTGTTCTCTTTTCTTCAGTAAAAGCGATTTTGAATAGAAGGTGGTCCGCCTACTACTAATGAAAACATACTGGTGGGGTTTATTAAACAGGATCCTTTTTATTCTTTTAAGGTTCAGCACATTGCGGCTACTTGCTTCTTATGCATTACAAAATGCTGAGCCGGTGTTCCTTCCGGTGACTCACTGCAGCTGTGATGTGGCAGAACATGTTTTGTTTGAGGGATGGGCCTTGATTTTCTAATTTTCATTTTTTATGGCTCTATACTTTTTTATTTGGGGGAGAGGGGGGTTTATTTGAGCAAATAAACCTCTTTCAGAGTCCCCCTGTATTTAATCCGCATCTTCAGACTAATTTCTCTATAGATGCCAGTTTTAGTAATGTATGTTTATGACTTTTTAATTAGAATATGTTACAGGGTTAAGGTGCCTACACACGCATAGATATGCGCTAGATCGATGACCGCTGCGAGCACTGTGCCCACTCACGGCCATCTATCTAGCGCATATATATGTGTGTGGGGGCACCTTAACCCTGTAATGTATTCTAAACAAAAAGTCATAAACGTACATTACTAAAACTGGTATCTATAGAGAAATCAGTCTGAGTGCTGTGCCTCCAGCTCCTTTCATATCTGGCTCGATGATGCCACCGCGCTGAGCTTGAAGGCTGATCCATCTCACTGGCATCGACCTGTGTATGGCAGCCTTTAGGCTGGGTTTACACTAGGCAGCCCCAAAAACTGTGGGTGTCCATGGCGCCCACCCATAGTATGCCAGCTATTCGGGCAATGTTTCTTTCAGTTTAACCTTCTGGGTGTTCAGCCTGAGTTAACTCGGACTGCTGAAGCTTGTAGGCAGCCCGGAGGCTGACTGCTCTTCTCACCTTGTCCCCCGCTGTCTTATCTTCAGATCCGGTGTTTGGGATCGCGCCGGCGGGTGCATGCTGACGTCATCGGGAGGGGGAGGGGCGGGAAGTTTAAAATTGGAAAAAAAACTATTTTTCTTTTGCTCCTTATGGTTCTTTCATTCTGACATTCATTGGAGCGATTTTTTTGCCTCCAATTCAATTCAAAATGAAAAAAACTATAAAAAACAAAACAAAAAAAACCATGTATTTTCTTATGATGAGTTTTCTTTCATGTTTGATTGGATTGGATTGGATTGATTTAAGAAGCAAATACTTTGTAAGGGCTTGCGTCCACTGCGTCTTTTTCCCCACGGTGGACGTACGTCCGCAGCAGGGAAAAAGACGCAAAGAGGACACTTCCCATTCAAATGAATGGCACAGTGTCCACTCTGCGCTATTTGAGTAGCGCGTCCGCAGTGATGATATGAAGCTGCGGAATGCCGCGTCTTCATTGCAGCACCGCACATTGCCGCCAGAGACACCTCAAATCACCGGAAATCAATGGAGGTGTCCCAAGACGCGGAAAAACAGCATGCATGTACTGTACTGCATGTATGAATGCAGTATGGGTACAGTTTTTCTGCATTTTGGCTCAGCTAAATCAATAGGGTGCACTCCCACCAATGCGGCAGGAGCGAGCCCTAAGCCATGGGCAAGCTGCAGGTAATCCACTGTCAAATGTGCCAGCACGCAACATTGTTCCCTGCGCGGTGTATCAGACGCATTGTCAGTATTGGTTGATTTAAAAAAGGAATTCTAGTTCGAGTGGATTTTTGTGTTTTATATTTAATTTGATCATTAAATGTAATTTTTAAAAAATATATATTTTTACTTTATATATTCAGGATGTCTACTAGACCCGTGTTTTTGGTCAGTTACAGGCCTACAACATTTTCTTTTCAACGATAAACAGCGTAATGCTTTTGGTACAGAAATCTGGACCTCGGCGAAATGCTTAGGAGGTTAAGATGCTGTATTTGCCATGCCAGCAATACCACGCCCTATACTTTTCATTAGCAAACCGTCCCCAAAAATGCAAAGGGTGCGTTTTGCTCATCAGTTATGTTATTTATCAATGGGCCCTTTATTTGGCTGCGGTGTGTCTGTATGGCACACACCAGGCATTGTGGTTGCGTCTGCCATGACGCCCCCTGATGTGAGTCATGTCCAGCCAGTATAGACTTGCACATCATTTCCCATAGGGGAATCCAGGGGGGTGTCTGCGTTATGGGTGGTACAGTGTACTCCGCCGCGATTGCCCGGGAAAAGCCCATAATGCTAGGGAGGGTAAAAGCAAATTTACATATGACTAAAGTACTGGAATCTGTCTTATGAGCACGCTTTAATAATTGTTATCCAAAAAACAGGCTGGTGTGGGTACAGGTTGTATTGCTCTCTGTACTTGGTCTTCATTGTCACTAAGAAAAAGTGATAGGAATGAAAATATAAGGTCAAATTTTTAAATAAGATGACCATTAAAAAATAGCGTTGAAAGGTCTGCCTCTCACTGTAAAGATTTTTCCTTTTATTTCTCTGCATCCAGTTTGGTCTTTCATTGAAAAAATGTCCCAATACTTCCTGTGAAATGAAAAAAACATGAATGGGGTCTTACCAATTATATCTTTGATATACCATAGCAATCAAAAGTGTAACAATGTTATCCCTGAGTGGTTTCCCCAACAATCATCATTAATTGTTGTTTTTTTTTTTTGTTAGATGCAATTATTGGACAAGTTTCCAGTGGAAGGAGGTCAAAAAGATCCAAAGCAGAGGATCATCCCTTTTTTACCAGGTATGTGTTTTTCCTGATGATGCATCGGCATGTTGTTTTTGATGAGCATTACATTACGCTGGTTCTTAAAGTTTATAACTCCAATATAAGAGTCCTGATGTGGCACAACTTCAGTTCTCTTTGTGAGCAAAATGAAATGCATTATATTATTTAATGTGTATATATTTTATTTCAGATCTGTTCAGTTAAATTGTACAGGTGATGTTTGGTGTCAGGAACACAATATGGGGCATTGTGCATGTTGTCTTGCCATGTTCAGAAATGTTCCTGGTATGATTTTCTCTTATACACTGTGTTTGACCTGTCACAATATAGCAGCCAACAGTAGTCAGCCATCATATTTATCACTTCCCTCAGTTTAGCAGAGCGGAGATGCGGAAACTTTGAACCAGCTATTGATAATGTGTGTGCTCTCTTGAGGCTATGGTTCCACTAGCACGATCGCCGGTGGTGATTGCGCCCATAAATTTCAATATAAACATGTACAATGGTCAGACGCAATAACGGTGCGGCCCGCAATCTAAAACAAATTTTTCAAATCAAAATTTGCGTCTCAATGAATTGGGACAGGTTTTTTGAACACGCCACCATTCTATCTCTATTCATTCTCGACCAGATGCGGCTGAAATTCACAGCCAAAAACGATCGCGACCGTGAAAAATCATGAGCAATCTCCGCCTGCGATTAAGAACACGGCCGATCGATCTAGTGGAAACATAGCCTTAGCCATCGACCTCTTAAAGTTCTTCATCAAGCCTAGCTTGATATGTACAGGCTGAAGTCATATACTTTGTGCATTAAGTGCACAGTTCTAATAGACTTTGTAGATTTTTTTAAGGTTTCAGTTATTTTACCACACACGTGTGGTACACCTATCTGGCCAGGTTTTAGGCTTTACAGGCATGTTTCAACACAATATCATTTACTATTACTTTGTTATTCCAAATCTAAAACAAAAAAATATTAATTATGCGTTATCCTTATTATATTTTAATACAAGAAGGCTAATTGCACAAAGTTCACAGCTTTTGGTTATTGTTATCCACGATGACTGTTTTGTGTTGACCAGTGTAATAGTGTAATTTTTTTAGAAGGTACCTCTGTGGAACTGTAGGCACCACCCTCACTGTTCTAATTTGTAAAATGATGAACAATAAACCCAATTTATTACTGCCGTGTTTCTCGTATAAAAACAAGCCTTCGCGCTGATCTTGTGCGCACTGGCACTTCTCTCCTATTACAGTTGCTGTGTAACTTTACTCTGAGGAATTAAGATTCTGATGTTCCGTAAATGGCATCATTGATTTTGGATGCCTTTCTTTTCTCAGCCTAACCCCTGGCACTGGCAAAACAAGGAGTCGCTGCCTGACTGGCTTCAATGATGATTAATTCCCTGTAAAGACATACAGTTCTAGCCTCTTTTCCCATGTCTTCTTCCCACGTCCTAAAGGCACCTCTCCGCTCAGAAGCCAAATAAAATGAAGCACGGCTTGACTAGTGCCGTCTGTATTAGAATTTCAGTGGATGTGAACCTAGGAAAGCAGCTTTCAGTGTTTACCTGCTGACTCAAATATTTGCCGCTTTTAGTTAGGTCTCTTTCCCTGCCGTGTTAGTGCTCCCTGCGACTGTGTAATTTTGCTTGTGTTTGCGTTTCCTATTAAGTTAATTGGATACACAAATTGAGGTATAATTTAAGGTAAGATACATGCAGGAAGAAAAGCTGCATCCACTATAGATGTTTTCCATTCAGATCCACCCCACAGTCCATGAAGCATTCTCCTATAGGGCTTGTCCCCACTAAGGTGGGTGGCCATGGTCCGAAACACCACGAATCACGCCATGGACCTGAACCGACGCTTTGCTCTCTAAAAGAGAAATGGCCAGTCGATAATTTTGATGGTACATTTATTGTTGCTTTGAGAGACTGAATAACAACAAATAACTTCACAACCCCGATACACAAAATCCAGAGATTGATGTGCATTACTGGGAAGATTTCCGGCTCCCGGGTTTCTTTGATCTGCTCTGGTAAAAAGCTCAGATTTAGGGCAACCTCTGTAAAGGCCTCCATACACATTTAAAATTTCCAGATCGACCGGTAATGGATGCCTGTTCACATTTTCGACCTAAATCAATTGTAATTGACCCAAAAATCTATTGAAATGTGATTGGAAATGTCTGAAAATTTTGCTCGATTGAGTATACATCATATTGTTTTGTTGTGCCCGACCAATTTTGGTTTGATCTACTTATACATCAGGTGGAAGAAATTTTGGTGCGTTTTACGATTTGACTTCCTTAGATTATGCTTTCGTTCGATCGAACCAACATCGATCCAATATCAGTTACTCCATTTGGGAGGTATTAAGATCGCAGTTCTATCGATCATTGATTCTTGGAACGTGTATGGAGGCCTTTAGGGAGTGCTCCTAACACCCAGCTTGTTACAGTACCTGGAACAAAGACACATCCTCAGCCACAGTTGGGTCACAATTGTGAGGATTTTTTTTCTCTTTTACTCTTTACAGGCAAGACCGACATGTGTTAGAAAAGTTGCCTTGTCAATGTCAGAGGCACAAGTCCACAACCCCTGAAAGAAGTCTCTGTTAATGCACTTACATGCTGCAAATTGTTATTTGCGTATTTCCTCTCTGTGTGCTTGTGCTTGTATACACAATGCAATCTCTGCCTCTGACTGGTGGCTCATGTGGTTAGCAGTCTGGCCATGCAGTGCTAGTGTCATAGATTTGAATCTCGTTCTGGAGTTTGCAAGTTCTCCCCCTGTCTTCGTGGGTTTCCTCCGGGTACTTCGGTTCCCTCCCACAATAAAAAGACATGCTGGTAGGTTAATCAGCCTCCACCAAAAAATCTCCTATGTAAGGTTAATATGGCTTAAGGCTGCCATACACATGCCAATAAGTGGCCGATTTTTAACCTGACTGACAGGAGTGTGCAGACGGTCAGGTTAAAAATCGGCCGCTTATCGGCATGTGCCCACATGGGGCGACAGATCCCTGTCGCCCCACAGCTCGGCGGCCAGAGAACGGACATGTCCGATATTCTCTGGCCGATGCAAGCCGATGCCATAAGCTTCAATGAAGACCGGCGTCCTCATTGAAGCTTATGGCCGGCACACAAAGGGTGCCAGCCGACTGAAGGGGTCCCATAATGCACCAGGGTGCAAACGTCGGAGTAGGTCTGTCTGACCTATTCGGGCAGCCTTTAGACTATGATGTATGTACGAATTTTGCCAGATCGACCAGCGTGGTTGGTCGGGGTGATCCATCGGGAGAATAATAAAATGCGGAAATATGTACCCGGCCGATCACGATTTCTCAAAATATGACGAAAAATAGGTCGGGATCGCTACGGGCCTGTCCATAAATTTTGGTCGATCTGCTGTTAATAAAATCGTGTCGGGCCTATCGATCGGTGATAATTCGAATTACGATTTTTCGTGCCAGCCAACCGATCGACCAAAAATCAGAACGTGTATGGGGGGCTTTAGTAAGTAAACTATAAATGACTTTTGTAGGGTCATTAGATTGTGAGCTCCCCTGAGAGAACGTTGGTGATTAGACTATATATACTAATAATAATAATTGGCTTATGCTGACGCGTGGTCCTTGACTTTGGTAATTATTTTAATCATTCATAAATAAGGATGGGAACATTGGCGCATGGAAGGAAATTTAAGACTCTAGGTTTTGTTTTATTGTCCTGTTGACTGTTACTGAGAACTTTAATGCAAGTTGTTTATTGTTGGGGCACTTGTGTTTCTCCTTTGCGTCTGTGTGATGATGTCTTCAAATGACTAGATGTCTGGACTTCGACCTTAGTGACAGATGACTGGATGTGAAAGTGTTTGATGGATAGTTTGTTTATTGGTTGGGGGTGGGATGATAACAGAAGCTGTCCTTATCAGTAGCATACATTTGAAAGGAAAATGGTTGTCTGGCACCAAGGAAACTGAATGATCCAGAACACTGTTCCTTTTGTATCAAAGAACAAATGACCGTTCATCTCCTATGACTAGGCTAGTAAACCATTGAAATTCTGACAGTCTTGTCACCATATACAACACTAAATAGGCTGAATTCTTCAGAGGAATGGTCATTATTTTCTGTGCTAATAGACATAGACAATGGCATTTTTTTTAAACCGCCATATGAATGGATGTCCCTTCCAGCATCTTGTATAGAAATAAACTTCTTATTACTAATGAGCGTTTCTGGGTCTCAGAATGATTGGAAGATTCTAGTTTTTATTGAGGAGCTTTGCTGATTTTGGAGGATGCATTTTCCATGATCAGAGTCCACTTTGCTGTTTTAACCTGAAAGAAAACTGCTGTGCAGTTCTTTGTTGCCCTATCAATACTTATGCAGGGAACACAGAGCTCGATATTGGAGCCGGTCGAGGTTCGCTGCATGACGTCATAGTGCTGCTGTCAGATATCGGAGGAGCTCTGCTTTCTCTCCAGCTCAGCCAATGCTTTGCATGGAGACCCCGAGGTCCCCATGCAAAGCAACGGACATCAGCCATGGTTTATGGTCATGTCCGATATCCCTGTTTTCGAGCGGGATTGATTGGTACCGCTCAAAAACAGGATGGTCGCGTATGATATGGGCCAGATAGATGGCCGTGAGCGCGCATGCCACTCGAAGCGGCCCTCGATCTGGCCCATATCTACACGTGTGTGTGTACCCTGCTTTACTTAAAGCAGTAGTTGTTCTAGTGTCTATAGATCATCTTTACTGTGCCTCAGAATTGCCCTACCGAAGGTACAAATGGTAAGCAAAGTTACCTGACTGAATCCCCCAAATTACTTTTCTGCTTTTCTACTTTTCTTTCTCCATTCTGTTTTTTACTTGGAAAATAACGTCTTTGTAAAGAGTAGGAATAAGAGCTGCCTACAGCACTATTTATTGTATGATGTGCTAAAACAGAACAAAGAAAATCCGATCTCTGTCTGATGAACCCAGCTCGTCCAGTGCTGTTCTAACAGGGCAGAGCTGGACGAGCTGGGACCGTCGGGAACGGCAGGGGGGTTAAGCTACTTTGATCTTAAAGTTAAACTCCAGCCTTGCCTAATTATATAGGCTCCTATATATAGCCTAATGATTTCTTAAATTTAGGGAGGCTGGTCCAAGAGTAGATCGAGGTGCTAAAGCTGGACTTTGCTGGCGTGGGGTTTTAACACCCCTTATAATGTCCCATATAATTGTTGGTAGTGGAGACTTTTCACACTAAAAGCTATGCGTACAGTTAGGGCTCTTCCACACTATACATGCTGCATTGTGTGGTGACCCCCACATAAAAAAGCGCATGCAGCAGTTCTCTTACAGCATTAAAATCCAGATTAAAATGCTAAATAGGCCAGATATGACCTGTGGGCCATAGTTTGCCCATGACTGGTCTAGCCTTTTCTCCCCAAATGTATAGCACCATACTTTCCCTAGCAAACCAGTTTGAATTTAAGATCTAAAATGGGTTATGAAAATTAAAATATGTAAAAAATATGTATGTTGCAAGATAAAATGTAAATTCAGCAGATATCTCAAAGTACAGTTTCATTTTTAGATGCAGATTCAGCAAAATAAAAAAAATAGCCATATCAAGTTTCCTGAGAAATGGTTAAAATGAAGAAACAATTGTCCACTGTCCAAAAATGAGCACATTGCTGCCCTGACCTCAGAGTGTTCCTGTAGTGTGTGGATTGATGACATTGTTTCGCTTTAGTACCAGGAGTGGAGGTGAATTTAGGACAAAGCCCTTCTAAAACCTATATGGAATACATCAGCTTGCTAGAGGAAATCTTTCACAGCTTAATCATACTTCATAGTTTCTGTGAGTGATAAAATGCTAAACATTTTACATTTCAAAGATGCAAACGTACAACCAGCCGTAGTAGCTCAATCCATTGAGAATGAATAAATAATGTATTATCGTATTTTTTCGGACTATTAGGGCTTGTTTCCACTGGTGCGTTTTTGCGCGTTTGCGCAACCGACCGCATCCCTTAACATGGGGGCTGCCCAGAGTCTGCATCCGAACGCACGGACGTCCGCATGCATCCACATGACAAAAGGCTTGCGGTGCCGGCGGGAGCGGCTGTAGCCGCGCGGATACAACCGCAGCAAATTGCATCAGTGGAAACAAGCCCTAAGATGCACCGGACCATAAGATGCACTCAGTTTTTAGGGCAGGAAAACCAGAAAAAAAAGATTTAATAAGTTTTCACATCAATTGGGTTAATGCAATGAATTCAGTGAATGCAATATTTAATTCAGTCAGTAGGTGTCACTAGCAGCAGTACACTCTCAGCACAGCGTCGTTCTCCACACTGATCGGCAGGGGGGTGGGTCCGGGCTGTCTCCTACTCTCCGCTGCTCTCTCCTCTCAGTCTCTGCCCATGTTGCTGTGCCTGTGTCTGTGGGAGCTGCAGAGTGATTGCAGTTCCCACGGACAGGAGAAAGATATAAATGGCAGTTCATCTATAACTCTCTCTTCATTGCCTATGGTAGCAGGGCTCTAAGCTCTGCTGGCATAGGCAAATACACAGTTCAGATGGAAGAGCTGGACACCAGCCAGCATCTCACATCTGACAGCTCCTCCAGGCAATCTCCGTGCCGGGAAGCCTAGGTGTGACTATCGGGGTCATGCATTCTAACCATAAGACGCAGGCACTTTTTGTCCCCAATTTTGGGTGTGAAAAGATGCGTCTTATGGTCCGAAAAATACAGTATATATGTCTCCAAGTGATTTCTGCAAATGGGAGGGAAACCAAATATTATTTTGGTTTAACTAGAACTCTAGGTTGTCTAAGACTCTCAAACTTAAAGTGCCATGTCTGGTGTAATTAGGTATTGATACTCCACCTACCATATATAGACAGATACCATTGTTTATGACCCAGGTTGGGGTTTGATATATGTTGGGTATTGGGTAGCTCTGTAGACAATTTACGTACTGCTCGTCAGGCTGGAAGTCCTACAAAAGAGCAGATGAATGAATAAATGCTGTGCTCAGTAATGCTTGTATAGAAAAACCTGCGTCTGTCAGGAATTTCTTTGAGTATAGTATAAATAAACTCTAGCCAGAAAGGAATAACCTAAATGATCTGACTCAGGTCTGCTGCTTTAAAAAAACAAATGCGTCAGTTATAAGTTGGTTGAGAAAGGGCTGACAAATGTGGACTGAAACAGAAGTTTACTCTGACTTTTGGTGGTAGAAGCAACCTATAAAGGTAAAATAAGAAACATCAGTAAAGGTACCCATACACTGGTTGATAACTGTGCGATCGATGAACAATTGATAGTGGGGTGGTGACGCAAAGAATAGCCAGTCGTTTGAATTGATGCTGAACACTTTGCGCAATCAATTCCTGCCCCGATACCTTGGATGGGGATCCTCAGTCCCCAAACAAAGTAATGGCGATCAAACTGGGATTTACCAACATCTTGGATGTCTGTTCGGTCGGTTTTTTTTTTCCATTGCGCAGGATCGATCACTCCAGGTGGGCTGCGATTCCTGAACGATCTCCGCAAAGATGATTGTTCATGAATCAAACTGAAAATGGATCTATGTATGGGGGTTTCATCCCTTTAATAACACTCATCCCTTTATCATTTGAAACACTTGTTACCATAGTATGAGGAGTACATTATCATGGACTGTTAAACCTTAAGTCCATGCGACTAGAAAACAATATACCTGCCCATGGCCATGAAGAGGGGGACCACTAATGTGGATGTTTCAGGGTCTATTCACACCACGTTTGTCTCTTGTAATGCCCCTTGTTATGCTCAACCTAATGAGGTAATAGACTAATAGTTAATCCATATGACCCTACATAAAACTAGACCCATTTTTTTTACCCTTTTAAAAAGTATGAAATATAATCATCAAACAATCGTATTAAATCTATATCCCAAGTCCAAGTTGTTTTTTTCAATATTTGTAGGATCTAAGAAAGCGAGTACAAATTGTGATAAATGGTTTATATATGTATATATCTTTTCATGGGAAAACACTGAAGTTATGACACTTTGATACAATATAAAGTAGTCAGTGTACAGCTGGTATAACTAACATTTGCTGCATAGCTGTACAGTTTGCTGTATAATTGTAAATTTACTGTCCACTCAACACACAGCCATTAATGTCTAAACCTCAGGCAACAATGTCCAAAGTTTCAATATAATGTGTGGCCACCAGCTCTGTAATGTCGCCACGAAGGAATGGAAACCTGTGAACATGCCAAAAGAGTTGCTCCTTCACCTTTCATTCCAAGATGCACCACAGATACACGATAGGGTTTATAGGTCCAGAGACGTGCTTGTGCAGGAGGTGTGTTTGGGGCTCTTGTGTTGGAATATTGCCCCGCTGCAAGTTTGAGTAAGTCATGCTCTGCTTCAGTATGTCACAGTATGTTGGCATGTATGGTTCCCTTAGGGCTTGTTTTCACGTCTATTGATTATTAATGTGCATTAATATTTGATAGACGTGTCATTTAGGGCAATCCCTAGCATGCTACAATGACAATGGGTTCTGTCTACGTCTTTTCCACGTGAGGGAAAAAAACAGTGGAAAGAATCCCTAAAGCAGGGAACAGACGGCTCGATATTGGAGCCGTCAGATACTGGAGGAGCTGGAGAGACAGGTCTGCTCACTCCAGCTCAGCCGATGCTTTACAAGGAGACCGCGGCGGTTTCCATGTAAAGCAATGGACATCGGACGTCATGTCCGATATGGCTGTTTTTCTAGCAGGATTGATTGGTCCCGCTCAAAAACAGCGATGGCTACACATTATATGGGCCACGATGCTCAAAACGGCCATGGATCTGGCCCATATCTGAATGTCATCTGCTTAAAGCCCCCCCCCATACACCTTTAGATCACTCCATTAAATTTCGTTTAGATCTGCCGGGTCCTCCCTGATAGAATACATAGTGATTGGAAGAATAGAAAGGTCCTCATATTACATGGTTTGGTAGAAGAAAAGTTGATTGTACAGAAATTGTATGGTAAGATTGCAAGGTGTATGGGGGCCTTTAGTCATTCATGGTTGCAACATATACTGTGACATTCAGAAGCAGAGCATCATTGACTCCCTGTGGAAACTTGCTGCGGGGTAGTTCCAATAATGACCCCAAACACACCTCCAAGGCAACCACTGACATGCTAAAGAAACTGAGGGTAAAGGTGCTGGATTGGGCAAGCATGTATTGGGTAACCAAAGTATCGGGTGTGGATTTTCCTGTTGCAATGAATAGGGTGCATTACCGCCACAGGACACATGCACCATTTTTCTGCTGACAGTCACTCTGCAAACAGCATGCATTCTGTTGTGTGGGCAGATGGACACACACTTGTCTTTGTACTCCTCCACACACACTTGACATCATCTAAACTAAAAAAAAGTTTACCTTTGGTCTCATCAGATCACAGGACATGGTTATAGTAATCCATGTATTAATGCAATAGCCAATTGCCTCAAGTGCACATCCACCTATCTTCTAACTGGAAGAAATCAAAGGTGTTGATAATATAATTCCATTACAGTAAGGTGGTTGGAACCTCTGAAGTTGAGATCATTTTTTGAACCAAATGAAATTGAGTATTGCATTTTATGGGGAACCCCTGCCACTTGTAGTAGTTTGTGTACCTTGTCCTCAAACCTGTTTACATTTGTGAAGTCATGTACCAATAACCAGATAAGGTCAGCAGCTGTGGCTGGGTTGGCACTTTACCTGCCATGGGTGTTAGGTGTTTTTATTTTTTGTACTTTTTATCTGTGAGCATAATGAATAGCATTAGCGTAGTATGGTTTGGCTTTTTGTGAGGTCCCTTTGTTTGTAGCATAGTATTCTGCTTGTGTATCCTCCCAGTAGACCTGTTGAATTGTACTTTCAGTACAGTGACTTTGTCATTCTGTGGACCGAAGTCTTGGATGCACCTTCAAGTTGTTGCACCTTCATTAATTTTATGTTTCCACCATCTACACTCTGGAAATATGCCAGCATATCTAACCTTTTGTTTCTTTTAGGAAAAATCTTGTTCAGAAGGAGTCACATACGTGATGTAGCAGTGAGGCGCCTGATTCCAATTGATGAATATTGCAAGGTGAGTTAAATCTTTGCACAGTGACCATAGCAATGTAGAGTATAAAGTGTGTATGAGTGGTGTACAACATTGTTGGGCGCAAGAGTTAATTACAGGAAAGGTAGCCATACACAAGGCGATTCCCCCTCGATAGATGAGACTGCAGCGGGATAACGTCATTCCACTGAAGCCGCCCCTCAGCTGATCGGCGGGCACCCTTTGTGTGCTGGCCATCTCTTTGAATGGTGACTGTAGATCTAGAAGTAGACTGTAGCTTTAGGGCTTGTTTCCATTATACATCGGGATCCCTCTGCTAAGCGTATACACTTAGCAGGGGTCCCGACGTATCCCACAGACATTGCCTGCCGGCGGATGGTCTGTTAACACATCTGCCGCTGCAGAGGCTGAACGTACTCGACTACGTTCAGCCTTACACCGGCGAATGGGCTCGGTGCAATGAAGACAGGGTCTCCGCCGAGCAGGTAAGTCTATCTGCTACGTTGGGACCTCCCGCTAAGCGTGTACGCTTAGTGGAGGGGTCCCAACGCAATGGAAACAAAGCCTTAGTCAGTCCTTAAAGAGTCACCACAAACAGACATATCCAGGGAATGTGTTCCAACTTTCACATTCCTTTTGTCAACCCACTTCTACATAAAAGGCAAAATCAGGAGGGTCTTACCTTGGCTGAGGAGAGAACAGGCTTGAATGTTTGTGATGGCCCAAAGTTCTTTTTAAAAATAAATTTTGCTTTTTATTTGGAAATCAAGCTTTTATAGTCTGATGTCCAGTGTAATGTCTTAACAGTCAATGATGATCTGGGGAGTTGGTTATCTGTTGGTCCTCTGTGTTGCTAAATCCAAAGTCAGCTTGACTGTCTCCCAGGAAATGTTAGTGTACTTCTTACTAGCTTAATGGAAATATTGATTTCTTGTTCGAACAGGACTTGGCATCTGGCCACACTGCCAAATGTACCTGGCCTTAAAAGAAATGGACACCAATTGCCTCTACCTACTGCTGTTAAAGCGGACCTACCACGTTGTAGGTCACTTTGCACTATCGGCATCAGGCTGCCAATAGATAGGGCAATCACTGTCCAAAAAGAAAAATAAATAAATCTTAAAGCAGGAAAGATGAGTTTTTCCGAGGTAGCACCTCCCATGCTCTGCCTCTGCTCTGTGACGTCACTATCACAGCGATTCAGATTCACTGTGCAGCCCTGTGTGCTCTCTC
>CM070034.1:38561420-38580951 GCA_036250615.1 Ptychadena robeensis | reverse complement strand
AAAAATCTTGATGTGTAAACCCACCTTTAGTCCCTGTTACCTACACTATACATGCATCTGCATGTTAGTGTCCCAGTGCATGCCGGGCCTCTCCCTGGGGTTTCTTGGTATCCCAGGATCGTGTATCATTTGCCCTGTCTGCACAGTAGAAACTACTTGACCTTTTATAGCTGCAATAATGTAAAGAGAACACTGAGGTGGATGGGCTCCGGATAATGTTTAACCTCCCTAGCGCACTGCCTGTACCGCACCGTTTTTAACAGTGTGGTACAGGCAATGGCAGCAGTGTACAAGGTACACTGCCTGCCATTTCCTCCCTCCCCCCTCCCCTCTCCATACAGCCAGTGTCATTCATGACACTGGCAGTGAGGTCTGGAGAGCAGAAGCCCCTCCATTAACATGGAGGTCTATGGCACTGCTCACCCTCGCCCCCTTCCGAGTCACCGCGACACGATCAGTGAGCCTCGGAAATGCGGCTGGATGCAGCATTGCCGTAGCTTTCCGGGGATATGCAGCTTTCATGGGAGCCCAGCTCATCCAGAGTTTTCTTCTTCACACAAACTCTGGACGAGATGGGCTCGTCATGAACACTAAGAAGGTTATTGCATTTAATGCACAGGGAGGGAAGCTCTGTAATGTCAACACTTGGATCATAGTAAGTATAGATCTTCAGAGGGTAGGCGAGGGTCGGTAAGGCTAGTAAAAGCATGATATGGGGGATACACTTATGCATTAAAACAAACCTGTAACTTGTGAGGAAACCAAACTCTCAAATTCTGTTTTACTGAAAATCATTTTGTTTGAAACAATTATTTACCTTTTTAAAGGGTCTGTTGCTGGATTAGAACCTAAGGCATATGTCTACGATTTTTGTTTTTCCTTTCCCCATTCTGTATATTTCATCTCTGCAGCAAATAGTGAGTATTTTCTTTCACTTAGACACAGCAGTGAAGTTTTATCTTTTGAAGATAAAGCTGACATATTTGTTACATTAGTAGTTCAAGGCTGTCCTAGCCTGTGCTTGTTCTAGATGAATATAGGATATTATCTTGGCTTAGTTCGCAGAAGGGGTCCAGGATATGTGATCTACCATAAACCTACACATTTCCTTTCCAGTCACTGTTCTCTTGAAAACTATAAATAAAGAGCCACATGTGCACTTCTCTAATGGAATAAGTGGGAATCTAAACTAGTTGCGACATATTAGAAATGCTGGGAAATCTGCTCAACAAATACATTAATGAGGGTCTCTTCAAGGTGAAGGATTATCTTTTCATTAGTCATTTCTGAGCTATCGCACCTGAGGCTTTCTGATAAAAGAGCTACTAATAAGGCCATAAAGTATTGTTATTTTGCAGACTGATCATGCAATTATTTTTGTTTTTCATTAATCTATACTGTGTACCACCATAACCATGACAAGAAGGCAGCATTTTTGACCATCTTTTCTTGCCCTGTGTGTAATTAATTCACTTTTGGTGGCAATTACAGCCTTCAGCCTTTTTGGATCTCCAAATTTTGCATATACATCTGAGGCCAGACAGCTAAGTCTTCAGTGTCAGTCATTCAGCTGCTTTTTTTGCAAACTCCAATTGTAAAGACTTCAGTCTATCAATTCTTCCGTATGGCCAAGATCACCTGCAGGTATGGTTTTCTATCTTGATCTTGGTCATCATGTGCGGAGCTCAGAGTTACCACCAAGTCCTTATCATCTCTCCATCTAACTCCATTGGTGAAATTGGCAGGGTAACCAGCTATTTGAAGAGTCTTGGTTGTGCCACTCCTCTTATACCTCAGAATTATGGAGGCCACTGTGTTCTTTTATACAGCTTGACCTGCCTATACTTGAAATTCTAATATGCATAATGTGGAAGTGCTCTTTACACATCATACAACTTGCAGTCTTGCCAATTTAGTATGAAAGATTCAAGTCTCTTGGATGTTAAACTTTTATTTTTTATTTCCTTTGTGGTTAGAACCATGCACACCAAAAATTACTTTATATGCTGTCTTTCATAATTTAATATTTTTATGTCTTAATACAAATGGGGTTACCTCTTTCAACCAACCTGTGTGTTGGAGTGATCTAAATGTACAGTAGCACTGACAAGAGTGGGGATATTTTTTTAGTTCTGTTCATTACAATAGCAGTACACCTACAGTACACCTAGCACAGGATCCCGAGTTGTAATGAAAGAAAAAGGTGTTCTACCACAACACACATTTGATTATAATTTGTCCTTTAAATTGCAACTCAACTGAACCTACAGGACCTAAATTTGATAACACAGGTGTTATTGCCACAAACGTTAAGTGTGTTCTTTATTAAAATACATATTATACAAAATATGGTTTGTTTTAGTCGTTTGAAGAAGTATTCTTTACAGATGTGGACATTCCTTCGATTATACAGTGAGAGAGCACCAATCCCCCCCACTGTGCTTCACTTGCTTATTTTCTTCTCTTCTACCTATTGTATACTTTGTTTCCCCAGATTGTAAGCTCTGTTTGGGCACGGTTATAGTATGTATATATGTATGTTTGTATGCTACTTTTATTTATTGATTTAATATTTTCTGAGAAATTTTTTGACATGCATATACCGTATTTTTCGGACCATAAGACGCACCTTTTCACCCACAAAATTGGGGGGGGGTGCCTGCGCCTTATGGTCTGAATGTGCGACCGGGAGGAGAGCTGAGGAGCAGAGCTGCGGCTGCTGTTATTTGCGATGTTCGGCTCTTCTATATAAATGCCACATCCCCTGCATTCCCACCAACGAGAACACAGAGGAGAGCTGTGCACTGTGTTCAGTTCGGCTATGGATGGCTCGGCCGGGGTGCAGGGGATGCCGAAATCCACAGAACACTGAACAGACCAGTGTAGTGTGACGTGTTGAGCTGACAATGTACTTCTGCTAGTGACACCTGTGGCTGAATTGAATATTGCATCCATTAAATTCATTGCATTATCCCAATTGATGTGAAAACGTATTAAATCTTTTTTTTCTGGATTTTCTGCCCTAAAAACTGGGGGCGTCTTATGGTCTGGTGCGTCTTATAGTCCGAAAAATACGGTATATACATATGAGGGAGTGGCTGAAAACTTGTTCTGACTCTCTCTACTTTCTGTTGATGTTAATGGTGTTACTTTGTTCTGTATTATATGTGATGGAACTATAGGGAATATCAAATTTCTGAAAAGGTCCCCTAAAAATACCTTTTTATGACATGTATTACAAATATTGGTAAGTTAATTTTGTTTACATGGATTTCCACAGTCGATGTCTCCTCAAGATTCAAGAGTGCCCTAGCTGCTTCATTCAGTCCAATGTAGTGCATTTGGAAAAGCGCCCTGGGTGTTTTTCTCCCCTATCTTTCTCCATAGCCAATCCTTTCCCAGCAAAGTGTTTTCTCATGAAGTGACATGATGCCCAAAATTTTGCTGTTTAGGATCCCTCTTTAGATGACCCTGAGGGGGCCATGAACAGAAAGAGTTAAGGTGGCCACACGGTTCGATATTTTCGTTCACTCGAGAGGGAACTAAAGATTTTTCATCCAGTACCGAAAAACTTGTTCGTTCGATAAAAAGTCAACAAAAAATTGATCTGAAGTTATCGGACATGTTGGTAAATTTTGATCGAATTGGTAACCATCGAATGTAAATTGAACATGTCAAATAATGTCATTCAATCTTTTTTGTTCATTCAAATACATTTGAATGAAGCTATTTCCTGTTACAAAAATTGAACGATATTTAACAAAATTTCATTAGGTCGAACGAAAATAGAGTGTGTACATTCGATATAGGCACAATCAATATCAAAATATCGAACATCCTGATCGAATCTATCGTCGATTGTGAAACATTTCTCATGTTAATTTAGTATCAGTTTTGCCAGACACACCTTTACAAAGTAGGCCTCATCTTCCTCCTCAATCCCATTTATATTTCAAGAGATTAAATTGTGATTATGCCTTTTGTAAACGATGTGCTGTCTATCCTTTTGTTAGATGTATTTAGTACTTCTGATAACCTCACAATAATACCGTTCATCTGTTACTAGTTGATTCTTCACGAAAACAGAAAATAACGCTATTCTATTTTGTATTTAGGCTCTCATCAGGCTGCCTCCCTATCTCTCCCAGTGTGATGAAGTCCTGCAGTTTTTTGAGGCTAGGTTGGAAGATTTCAATCCACCTAAAGAGTAAGTAACATAGTAAGCATGCAACAGAGGTGGTAAACAAAATGTAATGTTCTCCCAGTATGGAGCAGCTCTGGGCCGTATGCCTGCAGGCAAACCCTTCATGTTGAAAGGTCCCTATGTTCACAGATGTTCTTCAGCTCTATCCTTCACTATATATTTGCTAAATGTTATTTCTATTTGTACACTTTAACCTCCCTAGCGGTCATGACGGACCCAATTCGTCAGGAGTTTGTTTGATAAACAAACTCTGGGTGAGCCAGGATATCATGACTGCCACACATCCCCAGAAAGCTGCGGCGATTTTCTATTTCGCCGCAACATTACCGGGTTGCCGGCACTGCCCTGATCTGGTCATGGCGATGCAGAAGGGGCGGGTCTGAGCCATAGACCTCCATGCTATTGGAGGGGCGTCGGTCCCCCATCATTGATGATGCTGGCGACTTGGACATGTCACAAACCAGCGGGTGTGGACTGTGCCATGAGTGCTACTTCCTCTGAGGGCGTTGTCTAAGTGAACCCACTCGTTCTTGACAAAACTCCTGAAGGTGGGGATAGACTTTCCAGAGTGGAACACCAGGTCGCTACCTCTAGAGGGTTGGTAGGCATATGAGGCAGCTGGTCCAGGGGCACCACGGAGATACTGACGTATCAGCAGGTCAGGTTGTAACCAGGGGCAACAGCGTGGGAACAAGGGATGAGGCAATAGCGTCGTCAGGCAGGCAAAGGATCAGGGCTGGCAGCAGAGGTACAGGTCAGGCAGTCCGGGTTGGCAACCGAAGAGTTAACACAGGGAGACAAGGCTTAAACGTATCAAAGTCTCAGAGCTCAGGCAGGAATCGGCAACACAGGAACACAGATGGCAAGCACGCTCTAGGCAGAGACGTTTGACACTGAGGCATGGTGGAAAGGGACTGGATCCCTTATATACATGCAGGAGGACCATGATTGGCCAGCCAGGACACGTGACCAATCTTTTAAATCCCAGGAAGTGGCACCGATTCCCTAGGAAGCACTGCAAGGCCACATGTAGACCAGGACTCAGCACAACTGACATCACGGTTTAACATGGTGCCCAGGGTCGCAGCGGTAAGTAGGGGGATAGAGGCGGACGGCAGCAGCCATTACAGGACAGAGGCGAGGGGATTTTTGTTTTTAACGCCACGCACATTTAAACATCTCTAAATTCTGGAGTTCCTCATCCTAATACCCTCTTTGTCCTAATATGACAATGCTTTCTTTCCTTTGCTAACGATTTTTTTACCTGAATGTTTTTTAAGGAGGTTCAGGACAACCGTTAAATGCACATTTTGTTTAATAGCCCATTTCTTAAATGCTTGATTGTATTCAATGCCATGACTAAAACACGTCCGTACACGTCAGAGAAGTTCTACTCATGGAATCTGACCAGTGTGACAGAAAGATGGTCTAACCACACTGGAACTTCCTCTTGGCATCTATTTATAACAGAGTTCTGAATGCTTTCGTTGACTGAGAAGTCTGTGTCATTTTGTTTAGCTTTTCTCAGACTTGTATATCTACTTGAGTATATCGAAATAAAAAAAGAGAGTGAAAGCCTATTCCAGATGGGAAGGGGCAACTCTGATTTCTGGGATGTAAATTGAAGTGTACAATGCAAAAAATATACATTAAAGACAAGCGTACAGAGCCAGATAAATTCATTTTGATTTTTTTCATTTGAAAGACCTGATGAGATCCACACCAGCCGGGGGGAAGAGGACTGATCTGCTTTGCTGTCAAAGCAAACAGTACGTTTTTACAATCCAACCAGTCTGTCCAGAGTGGTTAACGTTTTAAAACGTACTGCTTTCAAATCAGACTGATTACAGCTTTCTGCTTAGAAAGCTGTATTCAGTTTGAATAAAAATTAAAACCACACTGAAATAAAGTCTCCCCCTCCCCTCTGTCATTAAACTCTCTCACCCCCAGTGTGATGGTCCTGAAGACATTACACTGGGGGTGGAGGAGCCAAATGCTAAAGAGACTTGTACTGGATACAGTACAGCTGATACAGTATCCAATACAATTAAAAGAAAAAAAAACACAAAACACTGTCAATTTAATTAAACTTTTATTATAAAGAAATATAAATACATACTGTTTTTGAAATCTCTCATTAAAGAAGTATTTTAGAGATTTCATTACCGATTGATATCTTTTATTACATTTTTTTAAATTACATTTAAAAAAAATGAAAATTATTTTTACATAATTGTTCGTTTCACCCATTATTATAGTCGGGATGTTTACTACTACTACTACTACAGATTTTGGTTAGTTACAGGCATACAACATTAAAAAAAATGAGTTAAAGTCTATGGTGCGCTTTTGGTACAGAAATCTGTACCTCAGCAGTGCACTAGGGAGGTTAATAATACCACATCAAGATCTGTCCTTGGGTTAGAGAAGGAAACAGTCTTGATGTCCTCTAAAAACATTCTAAGAAATTCCAAATTAGTTCAGATACTTGGTCGGAATTCAAGTATGCTCATTGCACAATCCATGTGTTTCATCAGCATCTCGTGATATTTTCTAATAAAAGAAGAAAAACATTATTTGCCAATAACAACCAGAGAGGACAAAACTAAAATGAATGCATCCAAGATTTAAAGAAAAAATGTAATCCACAAAACACAATTTTTGTAATGTAGTTTTCTTAAAATGTAATTTTATATTTTTCTTTAATTTGTTGTTTTTGTAAATGACTTGGTAAACGCATACTGTTTGTCTGGGGTTTGATCCACTTTATTCTGTAAGATATTCTTTATGATCTGGCATGCCGGATTGTTTGACTGACCTGCCTCAAACTCTCTGGCCTACCCCTTGCTCCCGATCATAAATGAGGGAAATCACAACCGAGATATTAAAGATGATTTCTGGATTTAGTTTTTTCACCAGGGAGTTAAACCATAGTAGTGTGTTGTGCTGTTATCCATTGATTAATTGAGTTTTAGTGATATCCTTTATTGACTTCAATAAATAAGCAAGCTTCTTCTGAGCATTGATCTCTGTGACCCTGACTAACCCTTTATTTTACCATCCTAGTAAACTTTGTCGAGAAAAATTTTTTATGTTTTGGAAATATTTATTCATTGTTCCTCTCAACCAGGTTTGCTCTTGGCAGGAAGAAGTTATCCTTGACGTTTGCTCATTTAACAACTTTTTAGTAAGCCAATAAAAGGCATCGCTTAAACCAGTGGTTGCCAAACTGGCGGGCGCACAAGTATTCCAGGGGGGGCGGGGCCATCATTCTCAACCTGTGAATAGGGGGGGGGGGCTCGATAATGTTCCTAAATAGCAAAGGGGGGGCCCTGCAAGGAAACCACCTGCTTAAACTGTTATTTTTCATCATTTTTCAAGTATGTGGGATCTTGCATAGGCACTAGAGATGGTCAACATTTTAGACTTGCTGAGTTTTTAAGCTGATTGCAAAGCCCCTGAACATGGTATCCTAACCAAAATTGCTGGAGATCTAGAGAAGGGTTGTGGGAACATTGGGGTAAACAAAAGTTTTGTTCTAGCATGTGTAGTTTTCAAGTTCAAATGTGAAATTTTTACTTGACTTTGAACTTAATTTATGCAAAAACTATTTGTGTTAGAGCAATACTTTTTTGTAGTATACCACCACCCTTTACTACACTTCCAGCACGTTTGGTGAATATACCATGCTCAGGGGCTTTGCAAATAACTCCAAATGTTAGATACAATCTGTGTGATACCAAACACCGAGTTAGGGCTTGTCCCCACTGGCGAAGCTGGCCACAGGGCAGTCACGCAAGCCGCCAGTCAAAACAAAGAGCACAAGTGGTTGCTCCGTGGCAAAAATACAAGACAATGCAGCCTCTAGTGTCAAAAACGCGGGTGCCAGTGTTTCATATCGTGGCCGTGGGCAGCTGCGCAAGTGGTGACAAGCCCATTGAAGATAATGGAAGCGGCCGCCGCTTTGCCAGACTCACCAGTGGGGCAAGCCCTAAGTTCAGGGCGAGTTTTTTTACTAACACTCACCCATAGTACACTTCCGCATACTTACCTGTCTGGATGGAGCCCGCAGTGTTCCTCCGTATCTGCGTTTCCAACAATCTTTCTGGGTCCACATCTCCAGCGTCATCAATGACTCCAAAGAGGCAGAGGAGAGCACTGCCGTTGATGTCCATTTAAAAGAGGCGGTGATGTTTTCTTCCAGCATGAAGGGGGAAGACAGTGGGGGTGGGGGGGGGGGGGGGGGGGGGGGGGGGGGGGGCAGAGAATTGCAGCAGATTACTTTGTACATTTTGGAAAAAAAGCATTCTACGGGCTTAAAGTTTAGAGGGTTAAGGTGTCCAGTAAACATGCCTGGCCTGGCTTTGGGCCTGGGGCCATTAGCTTATGGGTTCTGTTGATGAGGTTTCTTTTAACATCAGTTTGAGATCATTTTGAATTTATGTAAAGGTGCATCTGACCTCTAATTCCAGGATTTTTCTGTTTATATGTTGAATTTGCAGCTGATTAATTTGGTTGTGTGTAAATACTGCTGTGCTGACCTTGGCTTTCCACAACACCAACTAGTTATTTGTGGCCATTTTCCCCAGTAACTGCTTTTGGGAAGATTGACTACGGATTCTATATTCAGCATCAATGTTCACTTTTCCATTAAAATGCCCATTTTACTCACGGCTATTTGATCTGTATACGTTGGTGAACTGCTTGTATGATCCTTCAGGATAGATGCCAAGGATGAGATGAAATAAGTCCTCTCAATGCTTCGTTCAACATGCAGCCCATGTATCTCATTATACTGAGTGCACTTAAGACTTCATTAGCTAATAGCAGCATTTGACATTGAGTTCTATTTTGTTGTCGTCCTCTGTGACCGCTCACTCAGTGTCACCTCTTCATCGAGGAATGGAAGCCATTCACTTCTTCGGGTTTTACAGATACCCTCCATATGTACAAAAATTAAATATATATATATATATATATATATATATATATATATATATATATATAACGGTGAAAACTAAAACAAATATACTGAAACATAATTTTATGTTGTGGTAATTACAGCTTCCACATCTGTTTGTCTAAAGAGTGTGAACACACTACACACATAATACACATTGAGGGCCATTTCACACTATATGCGTTGTGTTTTAAAAATTTTTACTGCACTCGTTTTTGCATAGACAACCAATGTTACCATTCACACTGTATGCGTTGCGTTACACTGCTGTATGCATTTTTGATGAATTTTTCCTGCATTTTCATTAATTTGTTCAAAAACGCAAACACAGATGCAATGTGAAAAACGCATGTGTTTTTTGTATATATGCAGAAACGAGTGCCTTTAAAAAACGCATATAGTGTGAAAGGGCCCTTAGGGTATTGAATCAGTAAAAGCTGTTAAGATATGCACATAAGGGGGGTTTCCACAGCCTTTTGTGATCCGTCGGGATCCCAACCAAGCACTGCACTGAACACGCGGATCACATACACTTTAGCTGGCTCCGGCTCTGTTCAAACATCCGCTGATGCAGGGGTTAATGTACTGGACTACGTTAACCCCTGCATCGGCAGGACGGCTCAGCACTGTGAGAACACAGCATGTGCCGAGCAGGTAAAGTGTATGTGATCGATCAGAACCCCCTGCCAAGCACAGGCGGTCCCGACGGATATGGAGACATAGCCTAAGCTGTTATACATATAGGTACCCGTTAGTGCAAATGTGAACATCTAACAGTCTTTCTAGGAAAAGTATTTAAAGTAAAATAAATTTGAAACAGTTTGCTGCTTTATGTCTTTACAATTGAAACAATTAACACTTTCCTTGAGCAGAGGTCAATTTTTTTTAGGGGTGATTTTCATTAGCCCTAGATAGGCATATGGATCATTTTCCCTCCCAATGTAAAACATTTGTAAAGCAAGTGACACTAGTGATGGCCGAAGATAAGCTCATATTAGCTGAACATTTATCCAGATGATTTTTTAGGCTCCTAAGAATCCATTCATAAATGTATATGCAGCTTAAACAGTTTTGGCTTGGAATAAATATACAGTATCTCACATTGAGGGGAGAGCAAGTTTACACTGGTAGGGGGCATTCACATGGGCGCCTGAAAGCACCACGATTCTCCTGAAAAGTGTCGAAGCCGTGAAGCTGCGACATGAGGCGCCCCCCTGGTCACTATTCGGGTGCCTGCCGATATTGACAGAAATGGCGCTTTAAAGCGCCCCACTAGTGCAGGGAGGGGGGGGGGGGGGGGGGGGGGGGGGTTGCTATCTCTCCAGGCTTCTGCCGACTGACAGCAGCTAATATATTTGATTTAAGAAAAAATAAGGTTCCCTTTACTAGTATGCTTTATGGTGTAGTCATGTGATGACAGATTCCCTCTATGCTTTGACCAATAATAACTGGTGGGTGCATAATGCAGATACTTTTATGTTCCTGCCAGATGTAAAGTGTGTCCACTGGGATGTTCAGTGGCTGACTAGGAGGATGAAAGAAGCTTTATTACCATGGAGCTGTCATAAAATAATGGGAAAGAAACATTGAGCTGACAACACTGTCAGAAAGTGTAAATGCACAGTGATAATACACCATTGTCAGCCCAAAAGTGAAACTCTGAACTCACAACTGAATAATAATTAAAAAAAAGACATGTTATCAAAATATTTTTACAGCAATAAGGATTTCCCCCTCCTTTCATGGCCTGAAATGGTGATACATGTCTCTTAATATATCAAACTATAGGATTGGTCAATGTATACACAAGCATTTGTTTGGCTCCTTGCACTTTAATATGGATTCTTGACTCCCTAGAAAGCCCGTATATCGGTGAAACACGTTGGCTCACTCAATAAAAAAAATTCTGGACAGACTATGTATTACAGGCCAGATTTGTGTGGCAATTTTATTGGACTGTGAATTTTGACTTTGGTACAAACTTCTTATATGCATTCCACCAATTCCAAGTTGGTATTGGACTGGGGTCGCGTATAAAAAATTTTATTAGTTTTTTAACCCCATGCTTTGACCCGATCTTTTTGCCTTGGAAGTCCCAGAGGTTGGCCACCTAGACACTGGTTGGCTTGGTTCAGCCAACACTAATTTAAATATTAAAATACAGTAATGAATGGAATTTGGCAATTGGCTTACCAGTTTAGGGCCGAACCCAACTAAGTTGACAAAACACTTTCAGCTGTAATGTAATATAAAAGTTCTAAAAAATATTTTAATAACTTTTGTATTCCCAAAATTCACTGAACACATTTCAAAAACCAAAACCATCTTTATTTACTTTTTCAAGTTGCCTGGCGCAGAACTTGCCAAATAGAAAGCTTGGCAATATGTATTGGAAAACGGAGGACCTCTCGTGACAAAAGGATGGTATTACAGGGACCTAGTGTCTGAGATTGGGGATTCGAAGTGCAGGAATGACAGAAGGCATATACAAAGGTAGCAAAATCTGACGAGAGGTCAATACTGCTGCAATATGGGGGTTGAAGTTTTGACTTCATCAAGAAAATGTCAGATTTGTACTACTAATAATGTATGGGGTATATTCAATGTAATGTAATAAAGTAAAAGGATGAGAGATGGGGCTCATAGTGGGCATCTTCATTCTGTCATACTGATACTGTGCTGCTACACTGTTTAATCTGACTTCTGTGTGTCAACATGATATGCCAATGCTCCCTTGAGTTTCCATGTTTCTTCTGGTCTTTAGTCTCATTGTCACACTGATGCACGGAATCTATTTTTATAGGAAAGACCAGCGCCGTCTTCATGCTTGTTGTTATGCCCTGTAATGTGATTTCATTTATTTAATCTCTTACCTAGTTTCAATGGAGGGAAATGTCTTCAGTTCAGCCATCTGGTTTCAGAAAGTCTGTAGCTGACTTCCGTTTCTGCAGTTGTTGAATAAAGTGGTACATAATTATAAAATAAATGTGTGCGTGTGTATATATGTATATATGTAGATAGATAGATAGATAGATAGATAGATAGATAGATAGATAGACAGATAGACAGATAGACAGATAGATAGATAGATAGATAGATAGATAGATAGATAGACAGATAGATAGATAGACAGATAGATATGGGAATCTGCCTCAAAGGGGTGCTCACAATGACATCAGCCAGTTTCTCTTTAGGGCTCCTGTCCAAAGTAAACCCTCGCAGGGGTTAATAACAGGAATGAAATTAGGTCCACAGAGGAAAATGCCAAATCTCCTGGCTTGCAGGCATCAAGGCAAATGTTTTCCTTTTCTTTAGGAAAGTCTGTATAAATAATAATAAATGGTCTGACTTTGTAAGAAGTCACAGGCCTGGGACCCACACTCCTTGTGAGCCCCCTGGTATCCACTACTCTGGCAGCACAGTGTCTCCCCATCTCATCAGGGGCCCTAACTGAGTGCTCTCAGCTTCTTTTGTGGAGACACCCAGCTGTCTCACTAGTGTCTCAGAATGGAATGAGATGTAAGGAACTAGGTGGGCCTTGCCATTAAATAGTCCAAGTCCCTTTTACCAAAACAAAAACAAAAGCAGCCCTGAAATTAAAATAAACCCCCCCCCCAACCAGTGCATTAGAAAAGAGTATGTAAAAATCATATGTTCGTTATAGAACCAGACCTCTGCAGCAAGGGAGATGAGATTTTGAGATGACTGCAATTTTTATTGTCTATAAAGTTAATGTGCATAAACATCGGGTAAGTTTAAGATCATAAAGTATTGGTATTAATTACGTTTAGCATAAGTACTAGTCATTTTGCAGGAGAAAGCTCTGTTACATTTGCATTAGATAAATAGGATGGGGTTTATTTTTATACTATACTGTATACGGTCTTGCTGCAATATTAGGGTGGTGGTCGTTTTTTTCAAACTGTTTAACATTTTACTGCAATGGGAACTGACAGTTCCAAGATTCTGGTCCTCTTTTTAATTGAGTCAGAGACTGTATTCATCATCTGCAACTGGAAATGCTGATCACAAAAGGACCTTGAGTTTGTCCTTTCGGCAGAGGAACCCATTGCCATCTGATTGCCTAACGTGAAAAGCCTGACAAGTGTCTTCCCAGTATGTGTAATGGAAGCATGGTACTGATCTCGGGGTTATTTCTGGGATGGACAGGCTCTTACGTAGAAATACTGACCCTGATTTTGCTCTTTATCCATTTTGATTTGATTGAT
Source organism: Ptychadena robeensis (assembly GCA_036250615.1). Lineage (NCBI taxonomy): Eukaryota > Metazoa > Chordata > Amphibia > Anura > Ptychadenidae > Ptychadena > Ptychadena robeensis. The sequence goes on along the minus strand of CM070034.1, from coordinate 38,567,558 downwards.
TTGTTAGTGTGCATATGTGTGTCCATACACTGCAGAGTACATCTGCAGTGTCTCTGTGTCATAGCACAATGTATGGTTATACACTGTGTTGTAGTACTGCGTTGGTAAAGGATGTGCACGGTCTTTTGTTATATAAATGGCAAAAGTTAAGTAAAAGTGAGGCAGCAGTGGTGTCTTCAATCATGTGGAAGAGGTATTCCTGTGCTTGGGTGATATTTGTAAAGTGAAATAAAAAAAGTGCATCAAAACAGATTTTACAGTTTTATAACATATTCTAAACAAATGTGTGTTTGCCATATAAATAGGAAGATAAAAGGAATAATGCATAACGCTGGGGGGCAAGACCTTTCAAGAAAATTAAGATCTATCAAATGCAGAAAATATTACACTTACTCTGACATTCTTTATAGCGAGATTGTGTGTGGTAAGCAGGGCTGTGGAGTCGGTCGATAAATTTCCCGACTCCGACTCCTCAGTTATATCTTTCCGACTCCTCGACACCCCGACGCCGACTCCTCGTATGTAATGATAATGTATGGGTTCCCCTCCATGCAGGAAGGAGGCATCAGCACCCTAACCACAGAACTACTGGCCAGAACACACTGTAATGGGGCAATTAAAGCAGAGAAAGGGAAGTTAAGGCCAAGATACTGCTTGCTTTTTCCTAACTAGCACCACGCTGTGATTGATCGGGGATCAATTGAACGGAACTCATTGCACCACATGGGCACATCATTCCTGTTCCAATGGCGGGGACCCGTTATCCCCCAGCTTGCATGGGTGAATTTACAAACACGCCCACAAGCTGGGAAAAAGCACTCACTCACACAGCTTCCAAGAGATATGAGTGTGCTCCGGTCCCCTCCACACTACAGCCGACGGCTGTGGAGGAGCAAGAGCCGCACTGTTTTAATAAACTTTGCATGAAGACTCATGTCTCCATGCCAAAGTAACGGGGTCTTTTCAACATGTTGGAAACCCGTTCAATCAAGTTCCTTCCTGAGAGCCGCTCTATTGATCCCGCCCGAAGCAGGCACCACACAGGAGGTTTGTAAACAGATAGAGTACAATCAAAATCACCGTGCGATTGTACACAAATCTTGTACAGATCTCCCCTTGTGTGCCAAGCTTAGTGCTGGATCTTCTGCTGAAGATAGGGCAGTGAAGGCTCTAGAAGAGCAGGGAGAAGGGGCACTTCAAACATGATCTGATTTCCCTGGATCCCGAGTCATGAGTAAAAGTTGAAGCAGCTAGCAATCTAAGTATTTGTCGCCTCAGCTGATTGGGACAAAGCGGTTTTCCAAATGCTTAACCGGTTCAGTCCTGACTATTGGCAACCATTCCCTTCCCCACTAAGCTGCCATCACAACCCATTGGGGCAGGCAGAAACCAGCCTGACTGCAACCGAGATTCAAACGTGATGACGTGCATCACGTTGCAAGGCCAACCCCGGTGCATATGGGGCCCTTCAGTCGGCCGCACCCTTGTGTGCCGCCATTAGCTTCAATGAGAACGGCAGATGGACATTCCGATATCCTGGCCGGCCGAGCAGTGGGCGACAAGGGATCTGTCGCCCCATGTGGGGGCACATGCCGATTAGCGGCCAATTTTTTTCGCGCTGACCTAACGCCGCGAGCGCGCTACCCCCCTCGTCTGGTAAAAATCGCCGCTATTACCTGTTTAAATGCCAAGCATTATACAACGTCTCTAGTCCCGGCAACAAACATTTACTTCATTATCAGGGAGAGTTAAGGCCGCCATACACGCAATGTGGCAATGGGCGTGTGTGTATGCCGATCGCGGGAGCCCACATGGGGTGACAGATCGCTGACGCCCCACAGCTCGGCCGGCCAGAGAACGGACATGTCCGATAATCCCCGGCCGATGCTGTTAGTCTCAATGAAGACCGGCGTCTTGCTGTCAGCTCTGGAGAGCAGCGTGATGACGTCATCACTCTGCACTTTAGAGCTCACCTGAGCTGGTCTGTCGGCCCCCATTCGGTACGTGTGTGGGGGCCTTTAGGCTAGGGTCACAGCGGGCACTGTAATATTATACACTGCATGTATTTATTCTTATAGCAGAGAAGTCATTATGTTCATTATGACTGTTTGTTAATTGCGACATTTGAAGTAATTTTTTTTTTAATTCCCATTAAAATTTAGTAGGAGTCGGAGTCGGTCCATTTTTTGCCGACTCCGACTCCAGGGACCCAAAAATGTCTCCGACTCCTCGACTCCGACTCCACAGCCCTGGTGGTAAGAATACAAAGAACTGATATATACTTAATTACCACTGGTCTCCAGGCAAAGCTTCAGCTGAGCTGGGGAGAGCAGAGCTGTCTCTCCCCAGCTCGGCCGATATCTGACAGCAGCGTCATGATGTCATCACGCTGCTGCAGGGTACAGTACGGCCAGAGAATGTTAGGCAAAGATGTACAATGAGGGTAATCCGATAATTTCCCTGTGTCGGTTCTGTAAAATATGTCATTGGGATCACAGGAGCCATATATACATATCCGAAAGCACAGCCGCTTCTCCAACATATTCTCATATTTATTTGCCATTAGTTTAACTCTCTGTAGTTTTGTTACCTGAATTGGTAATACTCCAAAGTTTGTGTTCTTTCTTCTCAATGAAGACGCGCTGCATTAATCTAACACTGTTGTTGGACGGACGGACATTCCAGCCCAGCATCTGTCATCGGGCATGGAGTATAAGCTTTAGTTTGATCACTTTCACACATTTGACACAGCCAGGAAAATGCATGGAAATGGATGGACATTTGTAAAGTGTGTTAAATAAAAGGCATTTGGCTGCTGTTCAGGATTTCCTTCTCAATGATCTACATTACTAGGAAAATATTCAGCTTTCTCCAGTCACACAGCTGCAAATCGGGGGAAGCCAGTGACCCGCTATGGATGTTTGGGGGTGGGAGGCTTTTCTTTGGCTGTAATCGCTAAACTCTAAGTAGAAACTATTCTACATTGGGGAAGAGCTGCAAGAAAGCAACTTTACCTCCAGATGGTTTAGGAAAATCCATTTGGTTTGTTTTGTTTACTAAAATACTGTATCGTTTTTGCAGCTTCAAAACATTTAAATGGCTCACACAGAATTGAGTCCAGCATACACTGCAGTACTGATGAACCAACTTCAGAGTTTAACCTTTCCAGTAAATAAAGGACTTTGTTCTCCACTTGCATTGAATACACATAAATGCTTTATAGAAGTATAGGTGGGCGTACATACTTTGGTTCGATTGACTTTAAACAATAGATTTTTAAGCCTGAAATAGTTTCCCGCACACACCTGGTACAATCAACCAAAAGTGATTGAAATCAAACAGTAAGATTGATCACAAAGTGATCGGACATGTTGGTAAATTTTGATTGATCGTCTAAGTCAGTGTTGGGCAACTGAGTTCATATGTATCACAAAAGGGCCGCACGTAACATCGATCCAGACCCTCCCCCCATTGACATATCTCAGCAGGAGGACCAGATCCCGACAGGCAGTCTTAACCCGACAGCCCAAAACCAAAAAATAAACCAACATGTCAGTTCAATGTCCGATCCAATTTTTAGTCGATTCCGATTTTGTTTGGTCGATCGTTCATGGTGGGCAGAACCAGATTGATTGCAGATCGATCGCCGATCAATTTTGTGAAGGCGCGCAGTGATCAAGAGGTCAAAAACAGAGTGGAAAATTTACCTGTGTATGGCTACCTTTAGACTGGATATTTAAATCTTACAACACGATCAAATCTAATATCAATCATTTAAAAGGCCACCTGTGTATGGCTAGCTTAATTCTCTGGATACATAAAAATACTGTACAGTTATATCATGCCTGGGGAAAAAGGATTACCATATATACTTTTGTCATCACAAAAAATATACTTAAAAAGTCAGCATCGGGGTCCCACTGTTCGGGTGCTGGTCTCCCTGTGGGTGTGGCAGCCTCTATGGGGTGTCTGATGACTGCTCTTCTCCTCTGTGCCTGTCCGCTCTTCCTTCTTCTGCTGCAGCTGCTGGTCTCCAGTGCTCAGTGAATGTGCTCAGTGGCGTAGGAACCACCACGGGGCCTGTAATTACAAGGGGGCCCGCTGATCCTGGATGCCTGATCTTTCTTTATCCCGTATTCTATCTGCGGTAAACCTGAGCTGGATTCGGCTGGTGAAAAGTAAACAAACTTGGACAGCAGCGGCATCTTGTGGACATTTTGTTTGAAACCTCCATTATCTGACTTTGCAAATCGCTGCATTTCCCACCCTCAGCTTATACTTGTCAATACGTTTTCATAAACAAAATTCGGTACCTCAGCTTATATTCTGGTTCGGCTTATACTCGCGTATATACGGTACATAAATTTTTTATGCTTTTAACTGCATCGTTTAAGACACAAATGGTAATTAAACCTGCAACTAGTAATAGTGTATGGTTAATGTAACAAAAGAAAAAAGTATTTCCCAGCATGTTTTACTGGGTGTTAGCACCTGGAGGATAACAGTGAGAACTGTCCCTATAGGTAGTTTGTGATGTGGAATGTGTATGTAAAGCTGGGCACGTTTAGATTGTATGCCAATTTCTTTAACCCTTTGTGTGCCAGCATTTACTTTGGATGAGGATGCAGTCCCCTTTCAAAGTAATGACACCGACCTAAAAAAATAAGGACATGTCCGTAATTTGGCAGATCGATTTATGGCCCGATCTAAGGTGGGTGCGTTAGATTTGCAGTCGATTTGTAGAGCGCGCACAGCAGACAAATCTAACTGCCTATGGCCCAGGTGCCCAACCTGTGGCCCGGGGGCCACAGGCACCCCTTTGGGCATTCGTTGGCTGTTTATGCATAGGAACTGTTTATGCATAGGAACTGTTTATGCATAGGAACTGTCCTCGCCCAGGATCTTCTTCGGGAGGGAAGAGGAGGAGAGGGACTCGCTCTGACTGAGCACATGAAAGCCAATCAGCAACCCATCAGCCAATCCGCTTTAAGAATGTCCCATTCTAAGAAGTGCCTATGCTCCCACTATTCCACCAACAAACAAGGGATTATTGTATTTGGCACATAACCTGTGAATAGGGGCATATAAGCTTTGAATCGGAGGTTATGTGCCCCAAAGATATCATCAAAGGCTTTGATGATATTACTGAGGCACATAACTTTTTATGATATATATGACACAAAATGTGCATTACCATACTACAGTGTTCCCTAATGCTTGAAGTATCATTAAAAACAAATTTTATTTTTTAAAAATGTCTTCTAGCTATACCTGCTGTTTTTCATTATAAAATGCTTTTACAAGTCAGTATAGGTTGAAAATGTTATGTGCGGCCCTTTAGTGTGATGTCTATGGCCAGCTTTAGAGATGCTTTTATAAAATATGACTACATGTAAAATGCTTTGGTGGTATTATATTTAATTCGTACTAACAATACATTTGGTTTCTTTTCAGAGAGCCTTTTGGGAGAAGAAAATTCGGTAAGACCATTGCTTGGGTTTGCTAAGGCTTGTGCAGTATATGTTTGTAGTGGGATGATATTGTCCTCAGGAGGAAGGTCATATCTTCATTTCATTTTTGGTGCAAGCATTCAACTCCAAAACATGTCAAATCCAACACTTTGAGAACGTATACAGATATAGGTCATAAGGAGTGGAAGTGTAGGTAATATTGCAGTCCTAGGAATATTGGACTACATGGGCTACTATTGAACAACCAGAAATGAAATGGCCCAGAAATGCTGAAATGTTTTAGAATATTCACTGATCATACATTTCTCATAGATCAAGACTTTCCAGATGAAACGTCTATAAAAGCTTAGGGTTTCCTTGTTTGCTGCAGTTGGGTGTTTTTTATGCCTGATTTCTTAATTTTAACCCCAAAACATCCACATTTATTTATAATTTTATGCTTTTTTGTTTATGCCATTAGCATATATAGTCATCTTTCTTGTAACATGCAATATCTAGATTACATCTGTTTTCACTTTAGTATAACTTGTACAACCCAAAGGGTGTCTGGCAGTGAAGTTATAAACTGTTTACTCCACTATCAATCTATTAATCTTTACACCAGCTCTGTACAGTATACAGTACTTGGAAACCATATCCCCTGTGTTAGAACTCATTTTTTTCCAGG
>CM070034.1:38530253-38561410 GCA_036250615.1 Ptychadena robeensis | reverse complement strand
ATCACTCAATACATCCTGGTTAGCCTATTCTTTTCTTATTCGTTTTTATTAAAGGTTACTTTAGTTTTCAAATTGAATTTACCATCTTGAACCTATGTAATGGAAGCTTAGCAACATTTTCTCTGTACTTGTAGCAAAAAAGATGGACCTGCCCAAATTTTTATCCTAAGTAAACACATGCTATATACCATTGAGGAAGCACATTAACGTTGTTGCATTTCCTAAAGGACTCAATTGTCTTATACAGCAAGAAAAATGCATGAAATATATCCCCACATTTTTGGCCATGTTAATACTAACGTGTCCTGAGCAAAACAAATGGAGTTCTTATGTATACGGTTTACAAGCAGTTTTGTGTAAATAATTGGGAGTTTAAATAAGTTTGTGATTGCTAAGGCTCTGCATGAAGCACCTTTTGTAAGGTAAAAAAAAGTCTTAGTGTAGACAAAGGTTATTCGATTTCCCTTCATATTTTAAAATACTATATTTGTTACATCAGAGTTAAGCAGGGTAAAGACCTGCAGATATGGGCCAGATCGATGGCCGCTTCAAGCACCGTGCGCGCTCACAGCCATCTATCTGGCCCATAAAATATGCCCCCGTCGCTGTTTTCGAGTGGGACAAATCAATCCCGCTTGAAAACAGCCATATCAGAACTATGCTCCTCAGAACTATGCTATCTCTTGCGTCTCTTGGTATCTCTATGCGTCTCTTGGTAAATCAGAGCTGTGAGGTCATTGTTCTTCTTGTGCTCTGGTTCCCTCTAGTGGTGTCACCACCTCACTACACGTATAATGTTCCTACATAGTGATCAGAGAATGTTATGTAAAGCTAGCCATACACTACAACGTTTTGCACGATCGATCGCTGTGTGCAATTTAAATATCGACGGTCAGTCTAACATTGATTATAACACCACACAGCGTGATCGATGTAACCAGAATCAATTCCTTTACTTAGATCGATGCGCATGCTCCATAGTACAATGGCATACAAATCAATCAAAAATACCTCAAAACCGTCAGATACTTGAATGATCGATCCAAATTTAACAACATCGTCTGATCACTGCGCGATCGATTTTATGTTCTATTTCTATTACATTTGATTGATTTGTACAAGGTGTGCAGAAATCGATTTACTTTCGATATTTTGTCCAATCAAACAGAAATAACGAACAGTGTATGGTCAGCTTTAGTTTCAGTCTGCTGCTGCTGGTCTGATACATGTTTTAAAAATGGAAGAATATTAAACTGACTCGGAGAGAGATTGTTTGCTAACAAAACTCACCCCAAACGAACAGTGGGCATACTCACCTGTCCGCTGAAGTCCCCCAGCGATCCTCTGTATCTGCAGATTTTTCTGGGTCCGTCCTGATGTTGCCCGAGGGGCGGTGGGTTGGCAGTGCCAATGAGCTCTATGTAATAGAGGTAGAGTCTCTTTTTTACAGCACATCTCTTGCATCTACAGTGACGCCGGGGATGTGTATGGGGTCCAAAGGAGGGCAGGAAATCACGGCGGATTTCGTTGTAATTCACCACGATCGACCATGGCACACTATTCAAAAATTTTTTTTAAGGGATTGCAGGTTAAAAAAATCCTACTAGAGCTTCTAACTTTGCTAAACCTGTCCAAAAACATAAAGATATTATGCTTGTAGAAACATATTGAAACTTTAGTTCTAGAATGTGATTCCAAACTTTTGCATATTTGGTGGAGTTGAAGGCATGTGAAACTGGATACAGCTTTTAAGGGTGTGATTTTGTTTTGTGTGTTTTTAGATGCCACTTTATATATGATATTGTATTTTAATGTATATATAGCATGTGTTTTTATGCTTTACTTTTATTACATATTTTTGGAAAACAAATCAAATTTCTGCAATCTTTTGTTAATTAGCCTCTCTTAAAGACTGACAGCCATTCCATGCCGGTGCTTAATCTTATTATGAAATGATTTAATCTTCCCTTGTAATGTTGTCAGTTGGATAGCAAACCCTTCTAGAAGTATATTAAAGGTAATTGTCATTTTAAAAATAACTAACTATGCCAAAGAGAAAAAAGAAAATTGCATTCCTGAATTTACAGGCACAGGGATACAATGCGTGTCAGATTGTTTCTATCCATGAAACATAAAAGTTGGCTGTACTCCCAAACAAAGGCAAGCAACAGTCACTGGGAACTAGAGAGCTGCAACCTGGTGGAAGGTGGAAACAAATAGCATTTATTTAAATGTGACTCAAGAACTGTAGACTGACATCAAATGACCTTGAGACCAAGAGAAAAACTGAGACTGGGGTGAAGTGCACAGGAGGGACGGTTCTACACCCCAGGATGAAGTCATGTGTGTGTTTGTATGTATAGGAGCAATGGATAAAAATTGGCATACAACCACTATATTGAACATGTTGACGTCTCATGATCCTGTTCTGTTGCTCAGGTGCAGACTCTTCATCAGCCGATCCTTTGGTTTTGGACCAGTATGTGGTAGTGGCACCGTATGACAAACAAGAGAGCTCAGAAATCAGCCTTGGAGTTGGACAAGTGGTGGATATCATTGAAAAAAACGAGTCTGGTAAAACATTTCTTGTCTATAAATATTTATGGTGAAAAGGGGACTTGTTTCCATTTAAATTGGATAGATGCACAGAAAGGAGGAATGGGAAACCATATTGAACCTGCAACTTGTGTTTTATGCTTGCTTTAGATGTGTATCCAAAAATAACTACCGTATATGCCGGCGTATAAGACGACTTTTCAGTACCTTTAAATCCTGCCCAAAGTTGGGGGTCATCTTATATGCCGGGTGCGCAGGCAGGGGGGTACAGGGGACCATCTATGGCAGCCGGTTACTGAATCCGTGCTGCCTGAAGCTGCGAGCGGCTCGCTTAGATATAAAATATTGCTTCCCTATTAGCATAAAGCACTACTCTGCTGCATACATGCTTTCACTTATCCTATCCTTACTAATACAAAAAAAAGATCGGACTTCTAAGGGTGTTGGAGATCTGTGGGTTGAAAGAGTAGACATACATTTTTTTATTTGGTGTGCGTTGGAAGAGGGGGTAGTCTTATACGGCGAGTATATAACAAACTATATTTTTACTGGAAAAGTTGGGGGGTCGTCTTATACGCCGGCATATACGGTATATGTTTTTGAGCAGGTTCATACATAGGGTTGGGTATTCAGGATTAGTTAAAAGGTTGTTTTCATTGCTCTGCCATGGAATGAACATGTTGGTTTTTGTTGATTTTGTAGGCTGGTGGTTTGTTAGCACTGCAGATGAGCAGGGCTGGGTACCTGCAACTTGCCTAGAGGCTCAAGATGGGGGACAGGATGACTTCACCATGCAACCTGAAGAGGGTAAGCATGCCTCTCCATCATTCTATTCCATCTAACATATCGTGATGAAAAGAAGTGGAGCATGTAAATGCCAGGAATATCTCCATTCTATGCTAATATTTCCTGTTTTTTTAGTTATCGCCTATGAAAAAACAAGTACATGTATGTCTTATACTAAAAAACTAAATGACCTTTCCATCACAGCTTTTTATGTTGTTATCAATTTGTTATGTGTTCTACATATCATTTTAATGTCTTGTACCATGTACCGTCATGTACCATGTTTGTATGTGTCGCAGTGCTGTCTGTCGCAGGGACAGTGAAGCGGGAGTGTAGATTGTGTTGATGCCTATTAGGTTTTTAGCCTACTGGAAAAGCCTCAGGAATTCAAACCTTCATATGATACTGGTCATGTTTTCTTCTTTAACTTTAAAAAGATAAACCTTTCTTTAGGTCATACTGCCTGTGATCTCTGCGAGGAGGTGTTTTTTTTTTATATTGGAAGGCTTTAAGAATAGATAAAGGCACAAATGGTAGTCACTCCACTGAATAAAAGTTTTATCCAAGTGATCTTTGAGCCCACAGCTTAGGTTATTTATTTACCTGCATCCTATCTTAAGACACACCCAAGAAATGTAACCCTCATCCTGGGCTCTCAGCAGTGTAATTGCACATGGGCATCCTAATGAGCTGCTTCTTAAGTATGTGCATAAAGAATTGTGAGTGCAGTGAATATATTACCTGCTGTTCCTGCAGTCACTATGCATAGGTTAGATGTTGTTATGTTTGTAAACATGTGACATCCAGCTCCTGCACTGTGACTTTAGGAAAAGCATGTAATAAAGTCACTGCACTCACAAGTGTGCACATACTTATGGAAAGCTACTGCATTAGCTCTCAAAGTTATGATGTGTCCACAAAGCTTTGCCCATACTGTATGTATTCTGGTCCACTGTCACAATCACTGGAAGCTTGTAACTCTGCAGCAAATAATATGGTTTGGTTTGTCTCTCGCCAACAAATATAAGAATATACTAGTACATCTTCATAAATTAGATTATTGCATAAATAACTGATTTCATTTATTCATTTCAAAAAGTGAAACCACTATAATATAGAACATGAACAATATATTCAGAACACACTGAAATGTCTGTGCTCACCTCTTCCAGTACCCAGACCTCCCCTCCAGTATTATGGATTTCATAGGTTCTTGGTATGCTGGTAGTGTACTCTCTTGAACTTTTGAAATGAATTACTCTAAATAGTATGAGCTTCACTTAATGAATTAAACTACTGAAATACCGTATTTTCGGACCATAAGAGATGCACCTGACCGTAAGACGCACCCAGTTTTTAGAGCAGGAAAACAAGTAGAAAAATATTTTAAGTGTCCAAATTAATTGGGGACAAAAAGCCACAAGATGCCCCCAGTGAACACTGCCGTCAATTTGCAGATTACATCAGCGGCTTCTTTCTCATACATCATGGAGGGGTGGAGGGAGGTCTCTCCCCTCTATGGCGGAGGGCACCTATCCCTATGGCAGGAGCACAAATATCCTATTACCACACCTTTGGACCAAAGGACCCTCTTTTGACGGAAATGTGCGTATTGTGGTCCAAAAAAAATATACATACATATAAGAATTAAATATTTAATTAGAATAAATTTATTCTAATTTAATAAGATGCAGTAGTAGTGTATGTACCTTCAGTACAAGTACCTGTTTTGGAAATGTATAGTTCATGCATCCTGGGTTTCGTAGAACTTCCCATAAAGAAAGCATTATTACCGAGAATGAAAACCTAGCTCCTCATATCCTCTTTTTTGTTTGTCACTTCCTGCTTCCCAACATGCTCCCAGCCCCATGGCGATACTGGTCCTTGCCTAGGCACGTGGGCCGCCGACGGACTCTTGGGGATTTGTACAGCAGTGGATGGGGTCGAGGTGCAGAGAGGCTTGTTTTATTGTCTTGTGTTAATGTCTGTATGTGATGCATGTTGTCTGACCATTGGTGTCTGCATGTTTTGCATGGAATGTTTCTCTTTCTGCTAGCAAGGGAAATGTTCGTCCGCATGTCCAAGGCATGAATCTTGTGGTAAACCTTATTTAACCTCCCTATCGCACTGCTGAGGTACAGATTTCTGTACCAAAAGCGCACCATATACTTTAATGGAAATTTATTTATTTTTTTACATTGTAAGCCTGTAATTTCCCAAAGTATGTCAATACAGGAGTCTGGTAGATATCCTGAATAAAATAACATGTTCAGATGCTTTGTGAATAACTCACAATATCAGATAATGAAGATTTCAATAATTTACTTTATCAGGTATATGAGCACTGCAACCACTAGATGGCGCTGCAGATGTGCCAGGTTACATAGGACAGTATGGGGGAGGGGGGGTGATCTGTTCTCCTGCAGCTGCCTCATTAGATGGAAGACACACGGAGCAGTGAGTTTGCTCTCCTGTGGCTCCGATCTCTGCCTGACGAACCCAGCTCGTCCACTGCAGTTCTGACAGCCCAGAGCTGGGACCGTCTGGAACGGCAGGGGGGTTAATCAGTTATTTGTAATATGATTTCTTTTGATAAATGGATTGAGGTTTGTGTTTGCATTTCTAGTGCAATAACATTTTCAGTTTGAATAAACTTTTCTCGGCAGCAGCTGCTTTTCAGTTGTGTGCGACTTTTATATGAAGACAAATATGCAAAATGTGCATGAGCGAGCACTGACATCGAAGTGCTTTGCTTTAAATTATATTATTCCTGCATGAATCAAATGTCAGTGCACACACAATGAGACATGGACCATTTCTCTGAATAAATATTAATTGACTCACTCTAGAGCAGGAAACACACGGCTCGATAGATAGAGACGTTCGAGGTTCCGTGCAGCAGCAGGATGACGTCCTCATGCTGCTGTCAGATATCGGAGGAGCCAGAGACCGCCGTCTCCATGCAAAGCAATGGACATTGACCATGGGTTACAGTCATGTCCGATATCCCTGTTTTTGAGTGGGATTGATTTGTCCCGCTTGAAAACAGCGATGGGTGCATATTATGTGAGCCAGATAGATGGCCGTGAGTGCGCATGGCGCTCAAAGTGGCCTTCGATCTGGCCCATATTTACGAGTTTGTACCCAGCTTAACTTGTCTGTTGGTCGTGCACTACATTCCATCAGTGCTTATACAATTCAACTTTTCACCAATTTAATTGATTTGAGACTAGACGACCATAGCAAAGTCATTATATCTGCCATTTCTTTGTTCTCTTATTTATTTCCCTTTAAATTGAGATTGGATTGAGGTTGTTGTGTCAGCTGTGATATATTACTTTAAAGCAGCGGTGCTCAACCTGTGTGTTGTGACCCTGTAGGGGGGCAAAAGATGATTTACAGCGGTTCACTAGAAGCATCAGCGCTGATGCACACAAGTGGGGTGTGTGGAGGTGGTGTTACTTCCCACCTTGCTTGTGCAGATGATGCCGTACATCATCTGCACAGGCGGGGTGGGGAAATAGGAGGAACATGAAAGACTCGGCAAGGGCATTTCCGCATTCCAAATACCTGTGACATTTTGTGACGTCACTTCCTATAAGTTTAAAGGGACACAGCATTAGGAGGGCTGAGAAACACTGCTTTAATGGAATGTTAGTAACATGTTTAGCTTGCTGAATGTTTAAGTTATGTAAGTTTAAATTGCACAAATTGCACTATTATAAGTGTATGAGTATATACAGTGACACTGAATCATGTGTGAATTTCTATACATTAGGCGTTACTAAAATATATATCTTTCACTTTCACACAAACAGAAGAGAAATACAGTGCAATCTACCCCTACATTGCAAGAGATCAAGATGAAATCACACTGGATAAAGGATCAATTGTGGAAGTCATTCAGAAAAACTTAGAGGGCTGGTGGAAAATAAGGTACCGTATTTTTCAGACTATAAGACGCACCGGCACATTAGACGCACCCAGTTTTTAGGGCAGGAAAACCAGAAAAAAAATGATTTAATACATTTTCACATCAACTGGGTGAATACAATGAATGCAATATTCAATTCAGCCAGTAGATGTCACTTGCAGCAGCACAATGTCATATTCCACACTGATCGGGAGGAGGAGGAGGGGGGCAGTCATCTGCAGAGTGTCTCCTCTCAGTCTCTTCTCTCCTCTCCCGATATGGCTGTTCCTGTGTCTGTGGGAACTGCAGAGTGATTTGCAGTTTCCACCGGTAAGGAGATGAAAAGATGCCAGTTCATCTCTTTCTCTCTTCAGTGCCTATGGCAGCAGAGCACTGAGCTCTGCTGGCAAAGGCAATTATACAGTACAGATGGGAGAGCCAGACACCAGCCGGCATCTCACATCTGACAGCTCCTCCAGCTCCCCGGCTAATCTCTGTGCTGGGAGAGCTGGTGGGAAGCCAAAGTGCGACCACCGGTGGATGCGGGGGTCGCGCATTTGGACCATAAGACACAGGCACTCTTTGCCCCCGATTTTGGGGGTGAAAAAATGCATCTTATGGTCCGGAAAATACAGTATTTTTTACAATAATAGAAGTTTTAACCTTTGTGATTAGGTTACTGAAATTCAAGTTTGAGTGGCAGCAGGACATACATGGCTGTCTAAGTCTATGTTTAAATGGCATTAATTGAATTCCTTGATAGGGATGTCTGCGCATTCCATCATGACTTCCCGCCCCACCTGTTCACATGGCTTTCAGCCACTTGGTTACCATACCTGACTAATCAAAAGAAGTTTCTGAACAACGCGATGCAGTCTAAAAGAATGTCCTCTGAATTAACAGAGGCCAAAATATGTTATGAAGACAACACAGGTAAGCCTAATTCACACATAGTAATTAAAACAAATTTGTTTTATCAATTGAAAAAGTGCATAAACATCCAGAGGTATCACATGGAACTTGATACATTCGTAGTGGATTCGATACACTGCCTTAGGATCACCTTGGGAACATCTCTACCACCTTTCCAGAGGCTGGCAAGAGGGCCATACAATGTGACCAAGAGAGTCACCCCGACGTACGTTTCGTCCTGAACAAACTTCTTCAGGGGGTGAAGGGAGGGCAGAGATGGTTAAAGGTGATGCATCAAGGACGCAGAGACACATCGTATAATGTCGACCCGGCTATGGGTTAGACCAAGGAACAGAGAGCCCATCCAAATATAGACTGAACACCACACCCCGAAGGGGGCGCCCATATATACAAGGGTAACTGAGTAAATTCAGCAATGTAAAAGCTGCGTCCAAAGTGTGGGTGGGTCGGCATTGTATACAAGCGCCATGTGATACCTCTGGATGTTTATGGACTTTTTCAATTGAGAAAACAAATTTGTTTTAATTACTATGTGTGAATTAGGCTTACCTGTGTTGTCTTCATAACATATTTTGGCCGCTAAAGCCCCCCAGCCTCTGTTAATTCAGAGGACATTCTTTTTGACTGCAGGGTGTTGTTCAGAATCTTCTGCCTTAATCCACCCAGTCGACAAACCCCTTTTGATATAGTTTTGGGATGTTGGCCAACCCCTTGGGAAAGAGACTATATTTTTTGTTACCATACCTGACTAAACCACCCTTTTCCCCAAGTTAGCCGGCTCTTCCCAATGAAAAAAGAGTAGAGTACGTTTTAGGAGATGAAGTACACCATTTAGTGTCTAGTGAGCAAAGCGGGGCTTTCTTATCACAAATGGGACCCATAGGAGGGAGAAGATCCTGGTGAAGAGGACCACCCCACCATATGTTGTAGTTGAGCTGCTAGGAATTTCACCCAAGGGAATATGATAGAGAACCCACCATCATATATCCTACACTGTAAATGTTATGTCTGATACTGGGTGTTTCCTCTTTCCACAAAAAGGCACCAAATTAATGTTTTTATGATATTGAAATCTGAATTATACTTCAAGTTTAAAAAAACAAAAACAAATTCTAGCTACCTATACTTGTCTGCCTGTTGGCCTCTATCTCTGTTCCTTTGAAGCCTTTGCAATACTCTTCAATGCTACTTGGGAAAAAGGAGCTATGATGAAGGGAGCATTCAAAACTCTTATTGACTACTATGCACATTAGTCAGGTTGGAGTATGGAGTTACTGTGTGTGATGAGGGTGGGTTGATGTGGATTAGGTTTAGGTCAGGCATAAGTGGGTAGGTTTCCCATCCAAACAGTTTCTTTTAAAGGCAAATGAGCTTAAAATCAAGCTGAGAAAGTGTATTTTGGCTTTTCATAAAAAGTGTAAGTCATTTCAGTTGTCAGGCCAAAGTTTCATAATTTTTGTATGAACTCGTGGACATTGTTTTTATTTTCCAGGTACAAAGGAGCAGAGGGCTGGGCCCCAGCTTCTTACCTTAAGAAGATTAGCGGAGATCTGTTGGCTCAAAAACTGGCTTCGGGATCAAGTGCCAATTCAAGTGCTTTAGACCTGGATGGGCTGTCCAGGCAACAGAACTTTACAAGTCGCGATAGAGATGTTCCTGGGCGTCAGGTCACAGATTTTAAAAGAAGTGAGAAAAGATAAATGACATTGGCATTTACTCATACTTGATCTAGCATTAATATTTTACAAATAAAAGTTCATAATCCTATTTCCCGGAAGCACGGTTTATGTCTCATAGATTTTCATTCATCAAGTCATAGTAAATCTGATTTACTATGGATTTTCTGAATTTATTGTTCTTGACAATAAATCCTTTTCCAGTTGCTTTGCCTTATGTCATGCAGGCTCTTTTTTTTGTTGTTTTACATGACTGTAAAGTAAAAGGTTTTCTCTATTTCTGCAGAATCTCCCGTAATGAGACAGAGGCCTCCACCTCGCCGGGATCTCACTATAGTAAGTTCTTTCTGCATATCATTAACATTATACTTCAATACATGACCTTTATCTGGAGCACTGGACTTCTAATGCTTATATGACCGGAGAGTAACTCGTTAAATGATGATTTGACAGCGGTCGTGGGGGGTGATTTGAGGTGGTGTTACTCTCCCTCCTAACTTACCACCCTGCTTATAGAGATGATGCCATACATCATCTGCACAAGCTGAGTGGGTAAATAGGAGGAGCGTGAAAGTTAGACTCCGCAAGGGCACTTTCACATTCCAAGTACCTGTGACATTTTGTGACATAATTTCCAGTAAGTTTAAAGGGACGCAGCATTAGGAGGGACTGCTTTAAAGGAAACTTAGTACAATATCTGTGTGACCGGGTTCTATTAGATTTTTATAACATGTTATGCTGTGAATACTCAGGAAACCATTATGATGAAGTATTGATACCGCTATATCATTATTATCATTACTATACTATTTTATTTACCTTGGTGAAAATCCAGTTTCTGAGAGCATTAATTACGACATAAAAGATACTATTAGTTCAGTAATGGAGCCGACATCCCAAATTCAAATACAAAAATATATATCACTGGGAAAGTGAGCCTCGGCCCACGGACCCAGATCAAAGTTTCCCCCCGAGTGATCAGGGGCAAGGGGACTTTAAAGGTTCCAATGATATATGTCAATTAACAAGTACATGATGTAAAACATGATATCAATTTATTACAGCATTAAAATAAACAGAAAATTCATGGGCCACATGCCTCAAATAATGACCTTGCTGGTGGTTACAATAATATAAAAAAAAAATTAAAACAGAAACACATGGTGGTA
This sequence comes from Ptychadena robeensis, assembly GCA_036250615.1. NCBI lineage: Eukaryota > Metazoa > Chordata > Amphibia > Anura > Ptychadenidae > Ptychadena > Ptychadena robeensis. The sequence continues at coordinate 38,550,377 of CM070034.1, read as the reverse complement.
GTCCGCAGATTGACAATAGCGACGTAACTCCCAAACCGGAGTCGAGACAGTCTTTTGAGAGCCTTGGGACACACGCCACTCCACTGTTTAATGACACCAGCATCTACTACTTTACCCTTCATTTGGAATCATATGGTTATATGTTATACTAAACATACCTGGTTATGTTCTGGACTCAGGATGGCTGTTGTTCCCCGTTCCCTGGTAGGGACATTATTACACCCCCTCCCCCTGATGCCGCCCATGAATTTTCTGTTTATTGTAATGCTGTAATAAATCGATATCATGTTTTACATCATGTACTTGTTAATTGACATATATCATTGGAACCTTTAAAGTCCCCTTGCCCCTGATCACTCGGGGGGGAAACTTTGATCTGGGTCCATGGGCCGAGGCTCACTTTCCCAGTGATATATATTTTTGTATTAGAGCATTAATTATGTGTTTAGTAAGCATCTAGCACTGGTTTTCCAAGTACTTTCACTGCAACATGAGGCGTTAAATATATGACACATTTGGGAATTTTAAATGTTCTCATAGACTCTCATTATTTATCCTCCCTAGCGTTCCTGCCGGGCAAAGTACACCGCATAAAATTTCCGCCCTCCTCACGTCATGAACGATAGGAAGGTTAATATGCATATTGCCGTTTTGCAAGCTATTCTACATGTGCACTGATTCAGATGTGAACGTAGCCTAAGGCTGCCCATAAATGGGTCAATATCCGCTTGATCGATGAATGCTTGAGTGGACGTGGTGACGTTATCATAGTTTCACTGTGCTCAAACGTTCAATTGAACAGCAAATCGATGTGCATGTCTGATTTACAAAAGAATCGATCACTACGAACGCGCACAGCAATTGATTGTTTGGGAATCAAGCTAAAAATCGACCTGTGTATGGGCAGTCTTAACCGCTTAGTAAGTAGACCTCAATGTGATCCTAAAATTGGAGATGGTCACCCAGCAACTTTAAATACAAAACGTACAGTTCTGTAGTGGCTCCTGTGACAACTTAATTTCAAGAGGTGTGTGGGGCATCGCAAGCTCAAGTCAACACCTACTAGCCCAGTGTGAATGTACTGTAGCCAGTTTCAGTCCATCAGTGTTGTTTAAAATACATGGTAGAAACGTGTATCTATAGTGAGTGTATGAGGTATTGCAAAGTATGAGAAAGGCAAATATAAGCTTTAAAATTGTAATCTTTTGGTTTTCTTGCCTGAAACTATTTTATGTTACTTGCGCATAAAATGAATATCCCATGCCTGCCCTACCTCATGCTTCTCATGACCATTTATTGGTTTGTGGTACAATTCAAGGTTGACTATTAAAAAATATAATAAATTTCCAGTACATTTTTACATTAACATTTGATTTATTTATTTTTTTTAGCCTAGAGGGTTGAATCTTCCCAAACCTCCTACTCCACCAAATGTTGAAGAGGAATATTACACCATTGCAGATTTCCAGACCACCATACCTGATGGCATCAGCTTCCAGGCTGGACTTAAAGTCGAGGTGAGGGGTTTAACTTGTTGGATGGATATTACCGGATTATTGTAGATAGTTGCAAAGGGATAATGTAATGTGCCATGGTGTCAGGCGATCCTTCTCTCCTAGAAGTTTTCTTAGTTTCAAGATGGCTACATTGTGCTGCAAAGGTCTTCTATTCGCCAGAAATACCAAAAATGTACAGGGCCGAAGTCCTGGAGACCCCTAAGGTTAGATTAGGAGCCTTAGAAGTGGTTATGCATGGGTTGCAGTCAGCAAGAAGTCTTCAAAGGAAGCAGTGTGCACATGAGGAATTCTGTCTTCCAGTTCTCAGTGTAGATCTGTGATTCAGAAAGCACTGATTACATAAAACAGCATGTGTAAATATACACACATACAAAACGTGTTCACTCTTTATAGAATTGCATTGATGTATTCCAGGTACCTATCTTCCTCCAATGCATGTGGTTTTACTTACATGTGCATACAGTCACAGGATGTAGTTTTAGAATTGTTGTTATTGCAGGAGTCCGTGTTTATTACAGGAATAACACATTTCTCAGAGTATTGGTGTCTATATTGGTTTATAATCTATTATGTGTTTCCTTTCAGGTTGTTGAAAAGAACCATAGTGGTTGGTGGTATATACAGATTGATGATAAGGAGGGCTGGGCCCCTGCCACTTTTATTGACAAGTACAAAAAAACTAGCAATGCCTCAAGGCCTAATTTTTTGGCCCCTTTACCCAACGAGATGGCCCAGCTCTGCTTGTCTAATGCTTCGACGGAAAACACCTCTGTGGAAGAGACAGCGGGACCATGCAGACCTCTTCCAGAACCACCTCAAAATGGTACAGACCCTGTGCCCAAATGGTCAAAGGAATGGAAGAACAAAGATCAAGGTTTCAAAAGTTCACCTTCTGATGGCAAAGAGCACCTTTTAAATAGTGTATATGATGAGGCAGCTGGGGACGATGGTGACGAAAAGCCATGTCTACCTCCAAGACGAGAATCCATGTTGAAAACTGAAGAGGTTTCAGAAAGACCAAGCATGCCACAACATCGCGCCCCCCCTCCAAAGCCTTCAACCAGCATGATTTCTTCCAGCCCTCAAAAGCAACTTCCTTTGAAGGATGTGAAAAAACCAGAGTTTAAAAACGACAAGAGCAAAATGTTTCAGCTTAAGAATGAAATGGGTCTGGAGTGCGGACACAAGGTGTCTCCCAAAGAGCTGAAAAAGCCAGCGCTCAAGCCTGTGGCCAACAAGCCTAAGCCTGAGATAACACCAGAGAAACCTGAAGTAATGGTTCCCAATCTATTTCTCAAACCTAAACCGCTAGTGAAACCCAAACCGGTCGCCCCCGGAAAATCTGAAGTTAGTTCTGAAGATAAAGTTGACATTTCGAATCTAAGAAGCAGACTAAAGCCCTCTGGGAAGTCATTAGAAAAAGCCAATGAGCAGGAGCCGTTTTCAAGTAGTGGGGCGAGCGATACGGCGGTGTACAACTGCATAGGGGCTGCTGGCAGACCCCTCGATAGACCTGATCCTAAACATCCATACAATGGTGTTCATGGTGAACCGCCTTCTAAAGCACTTCCAGTACCATTGAGGACTGCTGATGCTGAAGCGAAGGCTGCACGAGAGCCACCACAGAGGCCTGTCATTCCACCAAGAAGACCTCCTCCTCCAAAGAAAGTTTCCGTGTCCGGTGACACAAATGAAGCCAGGGCAGCGCCGCTGAAAGAGAATTCTGAATTTACAATAGCTCACATGGCAAATCGCCCTATCCTGGTTCCTCCTAAAGCCAAACCTCTCATTTCTTCACCAGTTAGCGATGATACCAAAGTGAAAAATAGCTTTGTTCCCAAGATGCCTTCATCACGGCTGCCCGATAGACCCGAAAATAAAGAGAGGCCTTTACCCAGTACCTCACCTGAGTACGTGGCCATTGCTGATTTTATTGGAGACGAGGATACGAGTAGCTTTAAAGAAGGAACCGTGTTTGAGGTTCAGGAGAAGAGTTCTAGTGGCTGGTGGTTCTGTAGGGTTCTGAGTGGAGGCCCGGTGTGGGAGGGCTGGATACCTTCCAATTATCTACGCAAGAAGCCATGATGGCTTGTCTAGTTTTACACCGTTCACTGGTCTCCTACCTTCACTCCTATTTAAGTAGTTCATTAATTTATAGGTTTTACTTTAAGCCTACTTATAAAAAAATATGTATATACATTTCAATCTTATTCACGTCTCAAGAGAACAGCATGTAGAGAGAACATGAGTATTCTCTGGCTATGAACTACAATTCCCAGCATGCTCTGATGAGGTGACATCTGGCCTGTAAATGATTGTATTCTCTATGGAGGAGATGAGCACTGATCTCTCTCCTCTCTGGATTATAGAAAAGTTGTCAGAAGCAAAGCCAAACTGTCCCTTCCTCTCCATATTTGGCCATCTCCAAAGAGTTCTTATTCCTGGCCAAGCCTCACTTCAGCCACTGTTGACAGTGACATCATGGTGTTGGCAGGACTGTACAGCTGAAAAGTCCATGAAATGTTTTCTTATTAATATGTTGTGCCCGGGCATATCTAAGTAGCTTATATTAAAGGCAGCAAGAGGACAATGTAATAGTGCAAATACCCCCCCCCCCCTCCCCCCATCTATCAAATTCTCTTTATGATTTACATTTTTCCAATCACTTCGGTCAGTACTATTTGGCAGCCAACAGGGGGCAGCAACATCCAGTATATAAGTTGGAAAAGCTGCAAAGAAATAATTTTTTTAAACTCTTTTAGCCCAATCCACAGATTTACAGTTTACATTCCTGGGTTTTAGTTTTTATATTTTATCGTATCATGTCCATGGGTGTGAACAGCCCTAGGTGAGGGGGGTACTGCCACATGCACATGGACCTCATCAGCATTAACCTTTCACAAGTACTCTCTTACCTTACAGTGCAGTGAGGGAAATCTTCCCAGACCCCTCGGGCCCTACGAAGGGCCATGGGGCTACCATACTGGCATGTGGGCTTGGTATGGAGTTATAAATGCCTTTACTCACGTGCAACTACTAGTTTTCTGAGCTCACTCCAGAGATAGTTGAGTAAAAATCCTAAATTCATCCTCTTTCCGTCACTAACTCGACGGCCACCCTGGGTGTGTGCTGCTTGGGTCCTGTATGTCAGACAGACATTTGTTGGGTTATATGTGTAAAGGCCCCCATACACGGGTCCGTTTCCCAGCGGATTCCAGGACGATAGATTCCGGGCGCGTGCACGCGAAACGATCGTCCCGGAATCGCGTGAAGCCCACCTTGTCCGTCCGATCGTTCGGGGGCCCAGAATCGGATCGGACAGAGAACCAACATGTTGGTCTTTCTGATCCGATTCTGCACACATCAGGGGGAGTTGCCATTTGTGGAGTGAGCGATCGGACACGGAATCGTCCAGGAATCCATGGGATAAGGTGGTATGTAGCGATCGGACAGACTTAATTGGCCGATCGATCGGACCTCCGATTCCCGCTGAGATCGCCGGAATCGATCGGATAGGTGATCGTTCGACCATGGAATCCGACTGTGTATGGCTAGCTTAAAATGTTTTGTGAGAAGGAAATATTTATTAGTTGCGGTAGCGGAGCAGTGCTCCGTGTATAGCCGTTGTCTACGCTCTGGAACTGTGACCTCCTTACTGCCTCCGTGTTGGGGAAAGAGTATTTGGTCTTTTAGGCTATGTTTCCACTATACGTCGGGACCCCCTCCGCTAAGCGTATTGCTTGGCAGGGATCCCGACAAAGCACTCTAAGTGCCCAACCTGTGGCCCGGGGGCCCTTTGGGCATTTCTTAGCGGCCCCCCTTAGGTTCTCCTATTTCGGCCCCTGAAACCTTACTGTTAATGCATAGGGCATAGGAACTCTGCTATCCGCCAATCCCCTGCTGACACGTCTTCGCCTGGGATCTTCTTAAGGCCCCCATACACGGGTCGGATTCCGGCCGGATTCTGGGCGTGTGCACGTGAATCGATTGTGCCGGAATCGTGTGCAGCCCACCTTGTCTGTCCGATCACGTCCGATCGTTTGGGGGCCCAGAATCGGATCCGTCAGAGAACCAACATGTTGGTCTTTTTGATCCGATTCTGCACAGATCAGGGGGAGTTGCCATTTCGGAGGTGGAATCGGACACGGAATCGTCCCGGAATCGTGCCGGAATCCGCTCGGACAAGGTGGTATGCTGCGATGGATTCTCTTAATTGGCCGATTGATCACACCTGCGATTCCCGGCAGAATCGCCGGAATCGATCGGATGATGAATCGATCGGACATGGAATCCGACACGTGTATGGCTAGCTTTAGAGCGGGAAGAGGAGGAGAGGTGAAGGGCTTGCTCAGGTGCCATTTGGGTTGCTAATTGGCTTTCACAATGCCAGCTGGAGCAGTCGGGAGACAGGTGAGTGCCTATGCTCCCACTATCCCACCAATGGATGGGGGATGATTGTGTAATATATATTGTTGCACATCAGAATAGGAGACATATACGGCACATAACCGTTGATGATATATATATCACACAAAATGTGCATTCTACAGTGTTTGCAAATACCTGAAGTATCATTTAAATCACGTTTTGTTATTTAAAAATGAAAAATAATGGCTTCTAGCTATGTCTGCTTATACAAGTCAGTATAGATTGAAATTGTTATGTGCGGCCCTTTAGTAATGCTGAGGGCCACACTTTTGGCCCTCCATATAAACTCAGTTGCTCACCACTGACTTAGACCTTACCTGCTCGGCCTTCACCCATGCTGTGTCTTCACTGTGCCCAGCCTTTCCACCGATGCAAGGCTAAACCTAGTGGAGTATGTTGAGCCTCTGCGAATGTCTAAACACAGCATTCGCCGAGCAGGTAAAGTCTATGTGCTCCGTCGGGATCCCCCACCAAGCAATGCGCTAAGCGTGGGGTCCCAACGTATAGTGGAAACAAGCCCTTAGTTTGCTTACATAGGGGCAGAGGGGTAAGGGTTAACATTTGGGAATTCTGGTTGTATCCATATAATAATTGTGTCTTTTTACTAAGACACACAGCAACTCATGCACACATTGCACATTATGTGTTACTATGTTTGTGTACCTGTGCAGTATTATGTACTCTAATCTGTTTCTTCACAATGGAGGGGTGAATATCCTCTGCGGCATGTAACCTTTGTCTACATCTGTGTATCCAATATACGTTTTTATACATTCCTAGTTTGTGTCTGCCATGTTTTCCATACAATGTCTTTGTTTGTGTCACCATATACCACTTGACTGTAGTGTGTAATTATGGCTTCTGGTGCCTTTCTGATTGGCGGCTTGGCTATATCTGTGCGCAGTCATTGAGCCAACAGCCGCTGGGCTTTCCTGCTCATACGTAATGCATACTTTATGATGGAGCCCAAGTGCCCTTTCCTGGTGCCCATGTCTGTGCCTTCATATCGCATGCGTCGTTTATACCGGTCCGCTCTTACCGCGCAGTATTCTCCCGTTTGGCGATACACCAAAGACATTTGTTTTCTATTAGTTAAAGGATCATCTAATGTCATTTTTGTATGCATTACCCATGTGTCATTTATATAGAACGGCTTTACCTTTTATATTTGCGGTTATGCAGATTTTATTCTGCCCATCGGATCTCAGAAACAAAGCTTCTATGTTTCCTGTAAGAGGACAATAAAGCTTTTTTTTTTTTAGGAGAAATTTGTGTTTTCAGCTTTGTTATTTGTGTGATATGACAGCGTTGTGGTATCCGCGTTGCTGGTTTCCTCTAGATGGTGGCAGAGTGATGTCCTGTGTGCTCGGCTGAGGAGCGGCCCGGCTGCAATATGTAGTTTTATGATTTATTATTGAAGTAGAATTCGTCATCCGCTGTTTGGAGTAGGAAGCCCTGCGTATGGTGTGTTCTATCTATTCCACATCAAATGTCTTTGTTTTATGCGTGTGCCAAACTCTGCTGAATCCTAGAAAGGTGTCTGGATGGACAAAGCCCATTCAGTTCTATTTTAACCGTTTCAGGAAATTGAATGTTCTGTTTAGAATTGTAAAGTTTAACAAAAGGCCATAACTACCAGCAGCGGCCTGGCACACGGGCATCAGAACAAGGGAAGCTACTCTCCCATTCATGGTAGGTGTTGTGCCACCTCTCAAGGTGTTTGCGCACAGGGGTGTCCTGGTTCCAGATATGCCGCAGCCACCATAACAAACATTCTTTTGATCAGTTTGTAGAAGACGACATATACGGAAGTGGTAAGTCCATTGATCTGTAAATGCGATTTGTCTGGCTCTCAAAGACCCTTCTGCTTGAAAACATCTTTGTATTCACCTCCTACACACACTGCGTGGCAAAAGAGAATAGGTCACACTGTAATATTTCCTTGGACCGCCTTTAGCTTTGATTGCGGCACAAGTTCGCTGTGACATTGTTTCGATACGTTTCTGCAATGTCACAAGGTTTATTTCCATCCAGTGTTGCATTAATTTTTCACCAAGATCTTGCATTGATGATGGTAGAGCCTGACTCTGGGGGCCAATCCATGTGTGACAATGATGTCTGATGCTCCCTGAACCACTCTTTCACAATTTGAGCCCGATGAATCCTGGCATTGTCATCTTGGAATATGTCTGTGCCATCAGGGAAGAAACAATCTATTGATGGAATAATCTGGTCATTCACTACATTCAGATAGTCAGCTGACCTAATACTGTTACTGAACCTAGTCAGCTGACCTAATACTGTTACTGAACCTAGATCTGGCCAACTGCAGCAACCCCAGATCATAGGACGCCCCCCCTGCCCCAGGCTTGTACAGTAGGCCCTAGGCATGATGGGTGCATCACTTCATCTGCCTTTCTTCTTAGGGTTTGTTCTCACATACGTCGGGATCCTCTCTACTAAGCCCATTGCTTAGCGGGGATCCCGACGGAGTACATAGACATTGCCTGCTTGGCGGACCCTCTGTTTACACATCCGCCAATGCAGAGGGCTCAACGTACTCGACTACGTTCAGGCTTGCATTGGTGGAACAGCTCGGGGCCGTGAAGACACAGCATCTGCCGAGCAGGTAAGTCTATGTACTATGTCGGGATCTCTGCCAAGCAATAAGCTTAGCAGAGGGGGTCCTGATGTATAGTGCAAACATACCCATGACTCTGGAACAAGACCTTTTTTTTTTTTTTTTTTGAGCCAGGCAGTGTATTTCATAGAGACTGAAGTATGAGCAAGTCCCTCCCTTCCCAAACAAGTGGGGTGGGTTGTCTTTTTTACCAGTGCCCTAAACACAACAGGTCTCTCATAGGGCTTGTGTCTACTGCTGATTCCTTGTGCAGGATGCGCGCCAGCACATTTACAGGCAGTTTACTTTGCTCACAGCTCAGGACGTGCTCCCGCCACATCGGGAGAGACCAGGAAAGTCAGCGCCCAAACAGCTTGTGGTGCTGTTTTCACACATCTTGGAGATACCTCCACTAATCTTCAATGGAAGTGTCTCTGGTGGTGCTGCTTTGAGGATGCAACCACCCGCAGCTTCAAAACAGCAACGTGGGCACGCAGCGAAGAATATGCAGAGTGGACACTGTCCCATTCAACAGACTGGGAAGTGTCCTCTCTGTCTTTTTCCACTCTGTGGATACATGCTCTACACACACACACACACACACACACGACAAGGCAGGCGTGTGTGTATCCTGTACACGGGTTTGATTTTGCGTTCTTTTCCTGAATAATCGCTTGCAGTGAAATCGAACAGGGATCCAAACATGTTGGTAAATCCGAATCTCAGGAACTCCGCTCTCTGGTGTAATATCCAACAAAACGTTTCCTTATTAAAATCCACAATGCATCGACACCCCCTGAAGATCTCTTCTCTGACACGTTGTGTCCACGACTTTGGATGCTTACTCTTATAGAGGAGGAGGATCATCTGTGGGTTTACATCATCATGAATTGAAAGCATTAACCCAGACATTTTAATAAAGAAATGTTCTGTTGGGTATTACATGTGGGTGGAGTTCCTGACATTCATATACACTGGTGGAAGAAGACTTTGGAGTCTGGTCAGTGTGGTTTTCCAGCACCAGTTGGTGCATTTTATAATCCAAGATGCCCGAGAGGAAGTTAGGTGTTTTGTGCAATAAGGTATATGCAAGGAGTGCGGGTTATGGTTCTGGACTTTGTTGGTAAATCCCTGTTCGATCTCCATTCCTTTGTATGGAGGCCCGCCATCCCCATCCAAAGTATCAGCCAGGGATCAAGCACCCAAAGTGTTTCACATAGATTTGCACACTGTGATCAATCATTTGGGAATCGCTGAGTGTATGGCTAGCTTACGTGTGGATTTCACTTGTACTGTATCATTCCTTCAGTTATACTACAGTGTTGGGAGTTAGTGTAAAGTACAAACACAGACAGACGGTTAAAGTTGTCTTTAAATGTAAAAAAGCTTTTTGAAACGCACTCTGCGTCTATTGGAGTATATACAGTGTATAGATATAATCCGATATGTGATGGTGTTGTGTATGCATGTAGCAGGGACAAATACACAACACACAGTTTCGATATTCTGTAATGACACAAGAGGCCTGCAGCAAGGTTGTATGAGCCATATTTATTTGATTTTGAACATAATCCATAAAGGATGTAGAACAGATAAAAATGTACAATAACAAAACAAAAGCACAACACAAAAATGGAAAGTGCAAAATAGACAACCGATATTAAGTCTCTTATACAGACTATAGCGAAGGTTTACAATGCAGTACGGGTATCATCACAGTAAAGAACCATCATCTGTGTAGGTATCTTCCCAAACCACAAAACGTTACGATTTGGGGCAGAAAAGGTGAAGCGTACAATGTTCACTGGATTATCAAAACAAACAAACGTCATAGTCCGTGGTATTCTGTTCTGTAATATAAAACTAACATGAAGGTGTGTTACATTTGCGATCTGAAGTATCGTTCTACCATGGAGTCTGAATATAAAAAGTGCACAAACAAGCTGCATAAGGCACATACATAATTCTATACAATGAAGGATAACGTTACTTGTAGGATGATTGTCTTCCTGGACAGACCCCACTCATCACACACACTGTGCAGTTTGTTTTGGCATGTTAGGTGTAAAGTGGAGGCACAACCTGGGGAACGGGCTCTCAGAGAAACAAACTCGGTATTATTCGATTTATGTTTGTTGTAATGTGAAGCCTCATACACTAATCCTGAGATTGGTAGTGAAAATATGTGTCACAAATTCATTGGTTGCTAAATATTAGCCAAGTGACCCGGCCGGCCACAAATACTGCATTGTATTCATCTAGCACATGTGCGTGGTGTCCTGGATCTGACCGACAACCACACGGGTACAGGTCCTGAGGTCAGCAGACAGCCATTGTATTAGGTAGGTGGGTTGTACCTACATATAGGGAAAGCTCATGGCAGTGCTGAGTGGCTGGTTTAGGCAATACTGTGTGTGGCACCTGTATACACGTAGTGTGGGCATTCATGCCATCTTGTAATAGACACAACACACACCACCCAGTACACTGCTGTCGTGATGGCTTCAGTACTTGTTCAATAATAACACTGTGACTGAACAGCACAACTTATGTCTCACTAACACTTCAGCCGGGCATACATGGGTCGATCTAGCGTTCAATTCACGAATTATCGTTCAGGAATCGATCACTGCCCTCCTGGAGCGATGGATCCTAATCCAAGATCGCCATTACTTTGGCAAATAGATGCACACAACCTTTAGCAATCCATCCCTGGACCCTTTGTCCCCATCCAAACACTCATTGTGAAAGCACAGGAATTGACCCGTGTATGGCCAGCTTGAGGCTATGATCCCACTTAGGGGATTAATCGCCTGCGCTGGCAGTTAATCACCTGAGGTGGTAATTTCCATCCTATCAATGGGGACAAGACCATTGAAAGTAGTTCAGGTGATTGGCAGGCGATTCTGCAGGCGATTGAAAAATACCAGCGCAGGCGATTAATCGCCTAAGTGGGAACATAGCCTTAGTGTGGTGTGAAGGGGAGGATTACGTACTGCCGGAACTCACCCCCCACCCAAGCTTAGGGGAAATGCTCAGCGTCCTCAGGGACTAGTACAGGTAGTCACGGGAGCGCTGTCCGAGAAGTGTGATGGATTTGGTAGTAGGGTCCTTACCATTCACGTTGTGCCAGAGGATTAGGAGGCTCTTTGGCTGATTTACCAAATTCTGTTTAGGTCCAGATCATTGGACAGACTCTGGGACCACAGCAAGTATAAGGATGGTGATTGGCTGGTCAGGCGCCTCCCTCCCCCTTTATGGGCAGTCACCTGAATAGGTGTAATAATGTCTCTATATATAGAACAAAGTAAATGACAGCAGACCCCAGTATGACAGCACGGCACCAAATCATACAAAAGTCTCCTAATCTAGAGATACTGCCTGTCCATGGTGCCCGTCCATTAGAACACAGCAGGGCGATGGATTCTTATATATACTAGGTCTGCCTGGAAAGCCGAATACTGCCACTGCACACGGCCCAGATCTTTGGCCTTACTCGAAGAAAAGGATTGAGTGACCACTCCTGATCTCCAGGACCGGGCCAGGTCTGTATCTCCGATATCACTGCTATAATCTAACATTCCTAAATCCAAAATGTTACCTTCGCTACACCTTCTGTACCTTCAGGTAAACCTCCCCCTTACTGCCACAACACAAATGTCTACACCTTTTCTAAACTAACTTCAAGGTAACTGTGATACACGCATTAGCAAATACCATGACACATTGGGGGCACAAGACTACTTCCTACTGTGCCACCTGGGCGCACTGCCTCGCGAGGGGTCCATGCAGTCTCTGCTGGTTTGTATAGAATGTTTGTCTTGACCCATTAGCGAAACCTTTATAAATTCTTTGGAATTCCTGTATAAATATATTCATCTCTAGCTGGGATGATAGAGAACAAGGTTACCCACTCTACCACCCCCCAAACCACAGGTACTCTGTTACATGGACAGAGCCAGGGGCCCTGGAATCATACACATGGAGGTGTATATACTGCACATCACATACAGCTACCAGCACACCACTATAGTGAGCATTGTGGAGAACTACTTGTCATCACATTATACACAAATTGTGCTAAAATCTATACGTCATGTACACAGCAGAAGCCACCATCTATGGGGACCAACAAGACCACAAGGCACAATGTATAGACACCTCAGCCATGCCTAGGAAATCACTAAGGCTAGGTGCACACACATGGAAAGAAACACCCGATACATGAACGCACAGCGCTGATCTGACGTCAGGAGACAAGGTTATTCCTGGAAGCCGCTCTGTGCACATGCATAGGAAGCTGAAATAAGAACCCCCCTTTCAGCATAGGGCCCGGTATGCCAGGAGAGTGGGCAACATGCCAGCATTCATGTCCCCCCCGCTTGAGGTAGGGAGCCTCTTCTCCACAACATGACCGGTGTTAAACGGCTGCAGCTTCATATGTGCACAGGGCAGACGTCATGAGCTCCGTGTTCTCGGACCTGACACCCTGGGCTGTAAAAACCATCAGGAAAAAGTCTGTAGTTTACTGCAAAAGGGTCAAAAACTTCCTACTAATGCCCCCGTAGGGCGTAGTTCACTTATTTTTGTGACGCACAAAACCACCTGTGTGACTCTAGCCTAAAGCTATTGCCTTGTAGCCAGGCCCACTGTACTCAGTCTGCATTTCCCTCTGTGACAAGTCATACATTGTACCTGCGACACACAATACATTGTTCAGTACTAGGCACCAGCCTACAGGGAGACATCGGGACTCCCCAAACGTCCGTATATGAGAAGAACATACAGAGGGTCAGGTCACCTGAAAGGGCCGGATTCTGCTAGAAAGAAAAGCACACAAAGCATCACAGCAAACAGCAGCACTACAAGGACACAGGGGGCGTCCCACCTACACACCGCAGGGCAGAAATAACCACATAGCGCCCTCATATGTCGTGTAGGAAGCAGCCCATTAAAGTCAGTAATTCCAGTTGAGTACAGCAGTAAGGCACCAGACGAGGTGGATTCTGGGAGAAGCCTCATGCACGGGGGGAGAAGAATACCAGGGGAGGGAACCAGAAAGGTGCTCATCCCAGGATTGTAGGCGGACTGGAGCACATACATGTAAACTGTGATATACATTGTTATCTAGAAGACGTGTGGGAATCCACAAGCATCGTTCCTGTGACTTGAGACCTCAGGAGGATTTTTTTTAGAAGGGTCATTGTATAGAAGGGGCCCAGCAGTAAACTGGATGAAGATCATGTGACCTTCGTGCTACTGAGTTTGGGGAAATTTATATAGCTTCATTTATATGTAAGCTTCATGTTTACAGACTGTCCTGGGGGGCTCCATTTTCCTATGTCCACCTTACCCCTCTACATGGCGGGTCACAATGAGTCTGCTGAACAGAAATAACGGTGCACAGCGTACGTCTCACTGACCCGTCCCCTAGGAGTCTTGAAAGGCTACATCATTATACAATATACAGTAAACTCCCGGTTATCCGGCGCTCATTGTGAGTGGCATCCCGGAAATATGGTTTCTGATTTCTCAAGGGAGAATATTACTAAGATAAGTCCCAGAGATAAGACCATATTACAGTACTGTATACACACTTCTGTAACCCCATATCACTGGAGGTACAACAGCAATGTATGGACAGCATGGCTTCCTAAGACCAAACTCTTGGTTTTAGGTTTGGCCAAATCATTTCTGGTAGAAGGTTCTGGATAACAGGGAGTCCACCGAACTACAAACACTCCACAGACCCCTAGTCAGGCAGAACATGAAGAACACTGCAATGTACATGGGCTGTCACCTGCCCTAAGACCAGACCCTCATCATGGTAATTCCCAGAGGGTCCCCCCCATGGATCGCCCCATTACTACCCCCACCTCAGACTGACGCTAAAGTACAGCAGCAGCATAGTACAGCGGGTACTCTCTCTTCATATTGTAGAAAAGAAGCTTTAAACTGACCATTTAAGGCACATGGGAGTATATAGTGTTATTCTATGCTTCCACATTTCCTTGTTAGAGATGATTGGTTCACATTGATGGGGGGGTTGGGGAGGGGTCCAGGATATACAAGTTATATTGCTGGCTGGTAAATTGGTTCAGGTCATCGTATGGCTGATTTGAGTTGTCTGAAATGGTGTTGTACCACTGTGGCAAGGGTTTGCCCGTGTGTGCGCCCTGGGAAAGAATTTGCTGGAAGAAGTGGGACTTCACTATGAAGCTGGAGGAAAGGCAACAACCCAGGTTGACTTGTGCATGTGGCCATAGCAATGAATGATTGGCTGCTATGGACCACACCCCCAGCGTTCATACATCGCCCCAATGGAGACGTACCTTCATATGACTGATTACAGAGACCAGAAGGCACTACTACTATTTACACTGATAATCAATGACGTGGGGCCTTGGGCAGCAATAGTCTAGTGTGGTGACACCCCTGAGTAAAGGCACCTCTCCAGCCATGTTGTTGGTGAGCTGGATGGCTCAATAAATGACCCCTGAACAATAGCGTAACAACCCTGTGCTGGAGGTATTCCTTTATCAGCCGGTTATGAGTAAGGACACTGGCACATACTGTGCTGCACCAACATAGTAAGTATTATCAATTAGGTCCACACACCAAACATGCCTGGAAAAGGAGACACTCGCTTATGGACGGTACGTTTTGATGACATCTTTTATCACTCTTCGGCAGATGGGACAACAAGCATTGACCTGCCTCTTCAACTTCATCCCACAACTGCTGCACAAACACATGTGGCCGCAGGTATAGATGACCGTCTCCACTTCATTGTCAAAGCACACGGCACATTCTCCATCTTTGTTACCTTGAGGTTCTGGAGCAAAGACCGGCGACACAGGCGGACTAAGGGGGGAGCTGGGAGCCGTCACTGGAGGAGAAGAGACAACAATGTTTAATGGACGGACTACAGAATGCGGTGACATACAGATGTTCTCATACTTTGATAAACCAGTCATGTTCAATTCACTGACCCCGACGTCTAAATGTACCCACATCCAGAAGAGACAGAAATTTGGAGGGAGTGGTGGCTGTTCCTCAGTGAGGAGGGGTACTGGAGGTACTGAGAGAACTAGGGGTGTCTGCACACAGATAAGGTACCCCATTATGATGGCTGCATACCGGATTGTTCTGGTGGGCAAAACCTGTCCTTCCTTGCTTCCTGCACATTTCTAATGGGTGGGGTGAACACCTATGCCAGAGATAGCAAGTTTGAGGGATGAGAAGAGAACTCCAACACACCTGGGGAGGGGGGCATATGGCTGCAATAAAGGGCTGTGACAGACCACCTTCATGGTGACCCATGGCAGAAGAAAAGCAATTTCATATCCAGTGTATACATACCCAAAGACGACTCGGACGCTGAAGAGGAGCGGTTGACGCTGAAGGCCATGTCCGAGTCACTGTCATACTGAGAGCCACTAGGTGAGCCGGATGGGGAGAGAACATTGGACTGGACCGTGCCTGGTGAGGAGAAGACCACATAAATATCACACTACGGCAGACTAAACAGCATTATTCATGTGAACGTTATAGTAAAGATTTACCGTATATACTCGAATATAAGCTGAAATGTGTTCAAAAAATGAAATTCGGCTTATATTTGGGTCAAAATATGAAATTCGTGGCATTTTGTAGGTGGACTTTAGGAGTGAATTGCAAAGCCCCCAAACATGGTATCGTCACCAAATTTGCTGGAGATGTAGAAAAGGGTTGCGGGAACATTTGAAAAAAAAAATTTATTGCTCTAGCACATGAAGTTTTTGCATAAATTAGGTTCTCTACATCTCCAGCAAGTTTATTGATGATATCATGTTCAGGGGCTTTGTAATTAACCTACAAATCTGCTAAATTAACCCTCTGGGCGGTTTGAGGTTTTCGCACCATTTTTTATGGCCCGAAAACCTCATGTCACCAGCAATTGTACTCTGCCGTGCTTGCCGGCTCTCCGCCCAGCTCTCTGCCGACGTCAAATAGACGCTGGCGGCGTGTGGAGAGGAGAGCGGCGCCCCCTCCATTAACATGGAGATCTATGGCGCCGCCCCCCCGGCTTCACAGTTGACACCGAAGACACGGGACGGAAGGGCTCCGTGTGTCAGCGGCTCTTCTACAGAGCCGCCGGCACACAGGGAGATGGCGGTTTTGCCCGATCCCGGGACGGGCACAGTTTGATAAGCGATCAAACTTTCCCCGAACTGAGTTCGGGCAAACCGCTAGGGAGGTTAAGTAATTACACCTCAAAACAAAAGTACACTTGCTGTGTGTTTCTGTGCCTTAGTTGTTGCATTTCCCTCCCCAGGCTTATACTCCAGTCATTCAGATTTTCCAGATTTTTTCCCTAAAATTGGGTACCTCGGCTTATATTTAGGTCGGCTTATACTCGAGTATATACGGTACAATCGACTCTCTACTTTAAAACAGTGAGAAAGGCAAGTTTTTTTTACTACTGTTGTGCAGAGCTCCAGATATTTGTTCTGAGAGAAGTACTGTGACTTACACAGAAATAACATTTCAAAGGGTCGCCCTGGTGTCAGACTGCCTGCACTCTAAAGAGCACCCCCCCCCCTCGAATAAAACTTCAGATCACTCCATACAATTTCCTTTAGATCTACCAACAACTATGTAGTGCCGGTATAAGACCTACATAGTTGTTGGAAGGTTTAGAAAAGTCCTTGTATTACATGGTAGAAGAAAAGCAGATTGTACAGAAATTGTATGGTCAGATTGTAAGGTGTATGAGGGGCTTAAGAAATGGCTAAGCTTCTCTAAACCAAAGTACAGCAAGTTTAGTGTTCAAATGATTCCCTTTATTGGCTTACTGAAGTCATTAGAGAAGCAAGCTTTCGGGGGGTCTCGGGTGGCTTAAGCCTGAAGAAGGGATCTGCGACATGACTTCACTTAGCCAATATACGGTATCACTTGAACGCCAAACTTGCTGTATTTATCGATGGCTGACACGGTACAACACTACTGAACCAAAGTAAAAAGTTATTCAGCATCTCCTAGGGATTGGAGGAGGAGGGGAGGAGGGGGGGGAAGAGTATGTGACTGCCTTACATGGAGTATACTGGACGGACACGCTCTGCACTGACATCATGGCCGTTCCCACACTATCTGCAGACCACAAGTCTCATGTACACGCCTGGAAGAGAGGCCACGTCTGTCAGACTATGTTCTCCTCACACACAGGACTGACGGTCAGAGGCAGCAGACACGGAGCGCGGCCCTCCCCGGGTCTTGGGAAAGTCAGTTTATCTCAGGAACAACGCTCCCTGCAGATGTGTGCGGGACGATTCTCACACATACTCCAACCACACACCAGTCATACAATGTGCCCGGGTCTGGCAAAGCTGATGCCAGCAATGCCTGGACGGCATCATTCATATACATGTCCACCGATCTACGGCAGGGAACTGTACAGGAAGAGTTGTAGAAGAACTGGAAGGAGGCCAAAATAATCCAAGGCTGGCTTTCATCATTTCCCTGCACAACACCATGACAGCTGAATAGTATCCGAGGTGAAGAGGAGACCGACTTCCACATGAACGTCGTCCTCCCGTTATACAGCAACCCCCTCACACAGCTTTATTCCAGCACCGATGTATACATTCACTTTTCTATATTCAACTAAAAAGGGTTTTCAATGCAGTCAGCGTGCAGGACACAACCCAGTGTCTGTCTGATCTGCACAACTGTCCAGACCAGTCAAGTCTCCCGTTTTAGCCGGGAAAGTCACGTTTTTATGTGGCTTTCCCGGCCAAATCCCGAATTTTTCCCGGGTTCTTGAAATCGAGCTGATTAGCAGGGAAGAGGGTGTTAATGTGCGCGGCGCGGTGGAAGTTATCAGCACCAGCGGATGGAACATAAGCAGGGAGAGTAACGCCCTCTCCCTGCTAGATCAGCTAAAAGACTGACAGACGCCGGGAGTGACGTCACTTCCAGTACGTAGAACGCAGAAGAACCACGATCCCTATACCTGAAGTTACGTCACTTCCTGTACGTCCCCCGGTTTTAAAATAGCCAAACTTGAGTGGTATGCAACTGTCACTATTCTAGAGGGGAAGCCACTGAGAAGCTCTGCAAGCATCACCAGCACTTCCTCCTTACAATAATATTCAAGCTTTAAATTGTTGGCACTTTCTGTATAGGCGCGGATGCTTCAAAGCGTCATTAACTCTTTCTGCCACAGGAGGGCGCCTGGAACACCTGAATTACTCCTTGTAAGTGAAGCATGAAGTCTAATGAATTGGGTTTTATATAACGGATAACATCATTAAGAAGATACAAAGCATCAGCTAGGGAAGTGCCCAATCACAACAATGCCCCTGTGTATCTACTTACCCATAATCCTCAGCTGATTGACAATCCCATGGATAGAAAAGAACACCCAAAGTGGCTGTGAGGAGTCTACACACATGAGCATGCCGCGGCTGCTCCCATTAATGCCATGGTGGACCTCCCCGCTGGGTGTAAATGAGAAGCTATGGATATCCCCATTGCCCATTGTGAACAAGCCTTGATGTACAACCCAGTACTCCTTCCTGTCCAATAGGTACTCTGGGTTAGATGGCAGATCGTATGTCCTTAATGTGCTGGGATCACAGGAGGTGATGCCAAATGATAAGGAGCCATAGTAAGGCAGCGGCAGCTGACCCGTCTCCATAAACAGGGTCTCACCATTGTGTACTGGGCGCTCAGTGAACACTATCGTCCTGTGGCTCTCCTGCCAGTTAGTATATGCCACTGTTCTGTCTGGTGAAAGGGTGATATGAGCACCACGGGTCAAATGAAAATGAAGCTCCGTGTCCAATATGGTGGGAATGGCCTGTGAGCGCTGACGTCTGTTCGGACAACAAGGGATGGCATGGTTGTCCGTTGGTGGAGGCATTCTGCTCAAGTTCAAGTTGGCAATTTTGGCCACCACCTGATTGTTCTCCAGTTCATTGTTGTTGAAGTTGGCAGAGTCGTGGCTACTCTGTGGCAGACAGGTACTCAGACGGGGACTACTCAGTCTTCCTGGAGGCATGGTCTCTGCAAATGTGCTGTCTGGGGGGGACAAACAGAAGACAATCATTACCAGAAAACAGGATATTTATATACATTTCTATTACATTATATGCATCAGAAAATAGCGATACAATTGATTTACTATTATTATATCTTTCATCATCTCTGGTGATAACTGGAATGTACAGGAACCTTTCATGACGTGCCTGCCAAGGGAGCCATATTGAAAGGTGGTTGTCTGACTGGCACATCACCAGGCCGGTTAGGATAATGTCTTATATATGGAAACCAATCACGTTTCCAGAATATGCCACACTCACAGGAGAGACTTTAATAATAGCTCCGGCCTCTAACTTGATCCTGCAACCTATTTGGATAGACCTATTCCTGGCATGTGTGCCCTGTGATGGAGGAGGACTGGTAGCATGCTGAGGGCACCAGATGCAGAAGTTACTTCTGGCTCAGTCAGGGTCACAACACACACTCCCATCCTCTGTATTGTGATAAGTGTGTGGGTGGTGGATGCAATGCAGC
>CM070034.1:38465909-38516050 GCA_036250615.1 Ptychadena robeensis | reverse complement strand
CACACACACACACCATACATATGTGTTTTGTACAGAAAGTCGTGTCATTGTGTTCACTTTCCTGGGACGTAGTGAATAAAAGGAAACAAGCCCGTGCGTGTTCACCTATCAGCCTCATGACTATGTGACTTTATATATTACTGATAAGCAGGTGCCATGGCGCGCCCTATACAGACAACAACGTTACTATGGAAGGACACTGGATACATTTACACAAGGTATAATATATCCAGTTATTTTGTTTAATGGTCAAACAAGTCAAAAAAGATTACTGATAATGTTCTCTTACTAGAGATAAAGGATTTCCCACATCATATAGCTACTTGTACCATTTCCTGTATCAGTCCATTAGTGTTCTCAACATTTAATGACATAATATCCCAACCAACTAAAGTCCTAGACCAGACGTGGGAAAACTAAGGCCCTGGGGCTGAAACCGGCCCTTTGGTCCTTTAATTTGGCCCTTTGTCACCTTGATGTCAAGACACTCTGGCTCATTCCATGCAATAAGTGAAGATAACACCTAGAGGATTATTGTTCGGATTGTTTCCTAGTTGCCTGCAATAGAATGTGTAAGCTTCTCTATCCAAGGCTTATATTTATTAATTTTCTTTTTTTAAATATCTTGTCCTAGCTACGAGGTCTTAGGACCCCTATGCCAGGCGGCTCTTGCAAGCTCTTGGTCCAGCCCTTATGTCACATTTCAAAACCCATTGCGTGCCACAAGCCAAAAAGTTTGCCTACCCCTGTCCTAGACACACATAAATATCTTCGACACTATTCAGTTGTGTACCCTGTATTGACTGCATTGCAAGGAATCAGGGGTGACAGCTGACCACCACCATAAAAAACTGATAACCATAGCGGTGTGGCTGCAGTAACAGGTCCTGTAATGTAGGTCTGAACTCCGCCTAAATGACCATAAGCCAATGAATAAGGGATTACAGATAACTCAGCACAAATTTCCCACCAGCTGTACGTATACAGCTCTAAAAAAAAAAAAAAGACAACTGCAAAAACGATCAGTTTCTCAAGGTTTTATCAGGCAAGCCAAGGCTCCACTATGGAGCATATACAACGCCGCTCTGCTGCACACACTCCAATTTAGTAGTCACGTCTTTTGTGCAAGTTTTATTAATTTTGAGTGGGTGCGTACCCATGATGTGCACGCATAAGGAAATGGAGCCTCAGCCTTACAGGTACGTCGTGTATTAAACTCACAGCTTTGTTTTGTGTGTAAGTACTGACAAATACTTCCAATTTCTAAATAAATATATATAGAGAGCAAAACATTTTAAGGAAATTACAATACATAAGAGAAAATTATGCAAAAAACTAATCCTGTTCCACAATATGGCAATAATCTGCAGACAACAAAAAACTTGCGAGCACGTGGAAAATAACTTTGGACCTCAAAGTCCTCTTCCAACTTTGTATATCTGCCATCCAAAAGGCCTATTTGTTACCTAAATAAAGCTTTAGTAATCAGCATTGATTCAATGGAGTGACAGCTTACAATACGATTTTAAATATTACTAAAAGATCTAAACATTCTACAATATACACAGGACATATGGGCCTAGCCAGCGTACACAGATCTCAAGCACAGACCAGTCTTAAAGTCACCCTGTGAACACACAATAGCTGTATTGTCAGCCATTTACAGTCATATTGATGGTATTTGAAACAAACCAATTAAAATCCAAGGAATACATCTAAAGTTTGACAAAAAAATTGGAGAACCTTGCACTTCCGGTCAGCTAAGTGAGCAGTAAGTGGAATGAATTATAAATAACCAGATAACACATTGTTTCATGCATGCTCACTGGAAGAGAAGATGCACACCTGTATAAAATATGTATACAAGGGCTGTGTCTCTCTGCTCTGATCACTCTCTGCTCTCTCTTAGGCTAAGTTTACACTGGCGATTCCTGAGCTGCTAGCAGCTCGGAAACCGCCAGTGCGCTCCTGCAGCCGTGGGATAAACGACTCCCTGTAGTCGTCTGCACAACTGTCTTTCTATGGGATGGCTACCCGAAACCGACCGGCAGACGCCTAATGTGGCGTCCGCCGGTCGGCCATGCCAAGCGGTCGTTTACCTGGCGGTAAAAAACCGCCAGTGTAAACTTAGCCTTAGTGTTGATAGACCACACTTGGGTGAGCAGGAAGTGATCAGGGCAGAGATACATGACCCTTGTATACAGGGGTGCATCTTCTCTTCTGGCGAGAGACATGCAAGCACTAAACAGGTTATACCTTTTAGAGAAAATACAAAAAAAACCACATAGTTGCTTAACCACACATAAATATGCCGAATTGTTTCCCTAAATACGTATATGTAATGTATTCCCATGTGCTTCTCTATCCAGTAAGATCAGGACAGGCTGTTCTGGCAGCAACGTAACAGTTACCACTGTTTATCAACCGTAAGACCAATGCTGCTATTTTTATTGTGCTCTCCGCTTGATCATGCTTGCTGTTACAATATTTAAAAAAATACAAGACACTCCTCAAATTAAGAGATGACTAGTCACGTAACACAGCCGAGCTATTTATAGTCTGACTGTAAACCTGCAGCAGACTCTGTTCTGTTCTATACCGGTAACAAGTCAAGGCAACCCATTATTATCATCAGAACTCCTGGTCACACACAGGCCAAGCGGAATCATGGATCACAAAAGGTTCATATATTGCCGCTTAGCAGCCATTAGATGTGGTGTTCACATGAAACTTCATTTTTCTATTCACTCAGTAAAAGCGATTGTTTAAATGAATCCATTCAAAATAAATTCTTCTAAAATCGAGGATCATTGTCATTACAGTGGAGACAGAGTGCATTATATATGACATGAATGTATTAAAAATAGAATACTTCCTCTTTCCATGCAGCGGACCTGGACAAACGTGTTTACATAGGCTCCCCAGACTGGCACCGGATACTTTAAATCCCTAACCTGGTACTCCCTGATCAATTGATCAGTCTACACATTTATGGTTACCCTCTAGTGGCATCATTTTCTTCCATTTGAAGATGTGGTGGAAACATCATATAGTGATGTGAAGGCAGTTGGGTTATTGTTTATTGTTAATGTTTTGTACTTAATGTTGAATCTGGATTTTTGTTTCTATTGTTATTTATGTTGTTTATGTCTCCTTTTGGACATTATTAAATTCTATTGTTTATTGACACTGCTACATACATATTCCTTATGTACACAAGAAGCCCTTCAAGTCCCCCTGCCCCTGCTTATTCAGGGGAAATGGTCTCCTAAGGTGGGAGTGTCGCTCCACACCCTTCAAATTCTCTGTCTGACATAAATGTATTGTGTTTTTATTTTTACTTTAATGCCGAAAGGTTCTTAAACACATATGTTGTTCCAGAAGATCCTGGAAGTTAAGATTATGGGAAGTTGGTCCTGTAATAAATATAAAATAAACGGATTCAGAGATCTATACTGTAACCTACATCTTCCCCACCATGCAACAAAAAGTTCAGTAAGTTTTAGTGCAAGTGTGTCAAACTCAAACACTGGGGGGCTTAAAATAGAAACTTGTCATGGGCCAACCTTGATATTTACAGGAAAAAAAAAATGTTTTCCCTCTCATCAAATAGGACACTCGTTCCAGATTCAATATTTTATGAAAATTTCATTCTATTTCTTTTATAAAAACTATAAATATAATTACACTGCAAGCTGGGAGTTTAACACCCCAGTTCTAGTGGTTATATGTGTACAAGTTTTACAAGGTTCACCCATGGAGGATTCATGGAAAGAGGAGAGCAACATGGCAAATGAGTCAGCAGCAGTTGACAGATACTAATGTAATAAAAGTACAGTATGTACATTCTGCCAGTAAGACCAATGGGACCCTGCCCTTACATTGTGACATTATCTCTTCCCGGGACATGTGTAAGAGAAACTAGGTGACCTAAGCCATAGTATGAGGTTTCTAAAACTTTTCAGGGGTGCTGCTCAAATCCAATTTTTTCTTGGTAATGTGGTCACATGTCCAACACACATTTATCTCTGTTGTTTTGGAAGAACATCATATTCAAGGCTGAAAACATGGGGATTAAGTAAAAAAAAAAAAATAGAGATTGTGGGAAGGGAACAGACAATCTAACAATGGGGCAGCAATTTAATAATTACATCATCTGGGTTTCCAGCACAGCTAATGCTTAGTGAGGAGTTATAGGAAAATCATCTTTATTATAATCCAACAAACATTCGGGTCACTTCCTCGTCCTCTGTAAAACTTTCAATTATTTTACATACAGGAAATCAAAACGATTTAAAAAACAGTTAAAAAGATATCTATTCATAATTTTATTAATTTCTGACAATACTGAATTAACTGGTGTTTAATATCAGCTTCAGCTGTAAATATAAAGATTAGTAGAGTAACCATAAAACCTAAACTGCACTACAATGTGACAGTATTCCTTAAAAAGTTCCAATATTTAGAATGAATCTGCAAAGACTTGCGTAATATTAAGGAACGGTAAGGGCTTGTGTCCAGTGCTGATGACCTGTGCAGGACCTGCTGGCAGATTCCTTACTGCTCGCAGCCTAGCGCGTGCTCCCACCACATTGGCATGAGCGCGTTCAATTATTGCAGTAGAGATAAGCGGAAAATCAGCGCAAAAACAGCTTCAGGCATGGTTTTCCAGCTTCTTGGAGACACCTAGATTGACCTGGTCTCTGCCGGCGCTGCTTTAATGACGCGGCAGCCCGCAGCTTCAAAACAGCACCGCAAGCAAGCAGCTAAGAATACACAGAGTGGACACTGTGCTATGCAGCAGAATGGGTAGGGTCACCTCTGTGTCTTTTTCCATGCTGCGAGTCTGCAGTGGAGAAAAAGATGTAATGAACACAAGCCCTACCGCTGGCTGGAGGTTGACATACTGCACTACACAGAATGCCATGGGTACAACTGGTGCTGTAGGCAGGTAATGATCGGGTCCGTCGGCATCCCCGCCAAGGAATGTGCTTACAGACCTGATAGTGCCATGACAGCATAGCCTTGAGCAAAATAGTAGTAGTAGTAGTAGTGCAAAGATGCAGAGCCAGCAAGTGAAGTTAGCAAATATGGTTTCAACATTTATGTATACTTTTTATCCATCCGGAAAACAAAGAGATTCACACATTTATACCATTCATAATTATTACAGTAAACAGACCGGTTTCACTTTAATTATTTCAGATATGTTGGTAAACACTTCACATTCCCTTTAAGGTGAAAAAAAAGAAATGTATACACAAGCTATTACATTGGCAAACCAGGAAATGCTGACAGCTATATACATGGTTTCATATGTACCTCATACAGCATATGTTTGCAGTTAGCTGGCTACTAAGTACATACTTGCGCTAAAATATGGTTTTGTAATTGGAAATAAAATGTGTTTATGCTTTATCACCTTTTTCATATTAAATTACAGGCAATCAAACCATCCCTAGTATGGGCTCCTCTGAGGCCTCCCAAGTATAGGGGGAAGCTATGTGGAAAAGGAACGAATGAGTAAGTGAATATTTGTGCTCCATCCCAACTAATCAGCCAAAAGCCCCTGAAGACACACAAACAAAGCCTCGTATTGTTTAGCACAAGATACATGGAGATTGAAAAGCATAAGAGGAAAAGAAATAATTATTCCGTCACAGTATTATGTGTTTCACATGGCTCTACTCTATTTACTGCAGTGAAACTTCATTAAACTTGGACTTGAGGGAGTGGGGGGGGGTATGTTTATCGTACTGATCTCATGAGAGCCTAACGAAAGAAAGCAAGCAGCATCGGGGGCTACAAACTTTATACAGAGAACTGACCCGACACCCCCAGCCAACCACGAGATGGCCAATACATGTGGAACCTTCATGTGTGCCCCATCCTGTTCTTGGATACTGGTTTTGAGAAACTGTATGCCGGCTTTCAGACTGGCCTACTCCTAAAACCTTTCACACAGAAATGTGGCCCTTCCCGTACCGATTTAAAAGACGTTTCCTGAAATGTTGTCTGTCCTATGACCACTTCACTACTAAAAAATATGTCACCAGCCAACCTTATTACTTGTTTTACTTGTTCCTTGTCAAAGGCTCATTCAGTAGCTGAAGCCACCCTCATCCAAATACAAAATTTTTGTCATACCTGTAGAGAGACAAGACATGCTCGGCCTATCTGCTGCCGTGCTACTGATCCGATAATGTCTGTCAGGAAACCAGTAAGTCCGGGAGAGTCCACCTATGTTCTTCCAGGTTCACCAGGGAGTAGGAGACTCCTCTGTCCCTCCGAGTGTCTGAAACGCTGTGATCACACACTAGGAACTGGAATCTGAATATTTCTTTTAAGCCAAAACTTAAAAGGGAAAGAAGCCACGCACAGGTGGGACGCATCTCCAATGTGACAAAATGTCTTCCAAAGTTCTTATTCTTTAACAAATTATTATTTTCCACTGTTTACAGGCATTCTGTGGAGAGGATGATTGATGTCCATGAATGTGGTGAATTTAATTAACACGCAAATAGAGAAATGATCTGAAACAAATGAGACTTTAAAACAGGGCTGTGGAGTCGGTCGAAAAATGTCCCGACTCCGACTCCTCAGTTTCAGATCGCTGATGCCCCACAGCTCAGCCGGCCAGAGGACGGACATGTCTGTTAATCTCTGGCCGATGCAGTTAGTGTCAGCTTCAATGAAGACGCCGGTCTCCACTAACGGCCAGCACACAAAGGGTGCCGGCCGATGCTGTCAGCTCTGGAGAGCAGAGTGATGACGTCATCACGCTGCAGTGTGGAGCTCACCTGAGCTGATCTGTCAGCCCCCACTCTGAATGTGTGTGGGGGACTTTAGGCTAGGGTCACAGTGGGTGCTGTAATGTTATGACAGGCACTGCATGTATTCTTATAGCAGACTGTTTGTTAATTGCGACATTTGAAGTAAAATTTTTTCTACTCCGACTCCAGGGACCCAAAAATGTCTCCGACTCCTCGACTCAGACTCCACAGCCCTGCTTTAAAATAAAGCTGATTTACTGTGGGCACCTAACTCAGAAAATGCTAGTCCAGGTAAGGATGACGAAAATCAAATGTAGGAGTGACTAAAGCTGGCAATAGAAGTTTCGATTTTTTGTCCGATTTCTGAAAGATCCACTGCTGCGATCAAGTGCGATAAAGTGTGGAATGAAATGTAATGGCGAGAAAACTCACAAAAAATCTATTGTGCAGGGACCCGTCTGTAAATGTTAGTCGATCGATCAGGAATCGAGGGACGTTATTAGAGACATGCGATCATTCCTAGCGATCGACCCATGTAGGCCTTATTTCACTTCCATCATTTCCGATTCATTTAGCATTTTTTTGTGAAGCAGATGTTTACTTATGTCATTGATCGATTGACAATTAATCGTATCACGAAAAATTTGAACTTTTCAAACAATGTACGACTTTGGATCGCAGCC
This sequence comes from Ptychadena robeensis, assembly GCA_036250615.1. Classification (NCBI taxonomy): domain Eukaryota; kingdom Metazoa; phylum Chordata; class Amphibia; order Anura; family Ptychadenidae; genus Ptychadena; species Ptychadena robeensis. Next base: position 38,508,594 of record CM070034.1, on the reverse strand, counting down.
GCAAACGCATGATACGATCATATAAAAAAAAAAACGGTCTCATGGTAATAAATACAACACGCATGATTGGTATATAACCTATAACTTGGTAATAGTTCTGGCAAAACTTTGATTCCTCCTCAACTCCTCATACAGCAATACAGAGAGATGCAGTGTAAGGCAGTCGGTTGAATGATTCACTTTCATGGGGCATTCTACATTACATGGTCAGTTTTTGGGTAGTTGGCCAGAAGGCTTTACAACTGCTACCCAATTGCCCACATATGTGTGTGACCATGGCATGACTGTGGATTCTGCCAACAGGCCTCAAACCAACCACCTTAATGGGTCCTGAGCTTGTTCTGTTTTTAGGGTTTCCATTAGACCAGTTAAAGTTTGTATTGAGAAGATCATAAAAAACCTCACCCAACTGTCCTCTCCAGTTTGTAGGGTGTAATGGAAACTGGTTACATCATAGTGACATCATAGACCAGAGGCTGAGTTAAAATATATAAATAAAAAATTTTGTCCATTACACAATGTATTTACCTCTTCTTATTTAACAAGCCTCAGGCCAATTTACACTCCTGGAAACAGGGTTGGGTATATGTCGCTTTATAACAGACTGCATACAGTATGACAGGATTTATCGGAAATCCTTCTGTCTGCCCATTCAGCCTCCAAAAATGAACTTTTGTCTCGGCGCCCGTTAGAAGAAAAGGACAAGCATAGCTCTTTTGTTGGAGTGGATGAATGGGATGCCTGTTTCTGACTTCGATAAGAAGAATATCAAACAAAAATCAAACAGGATATAGATCATGCAACTCACTAACCAGACAAGCACACTGCTTATATAGTAACTTTTGCAATATGCATATTACAGGGTTGTAAGAACATTCTATGACGCTCCGGTATTACAAATCCAAGATAATGAGATTGGATTATGAAACACAACTTTGTTTTACTGTACCCATGTTACGCAACACCTTCCTCCCGATCTATGCAATATATACTACTGTACTTTAAATATACCACCTTTCATCCTTATCCTTTACCCCCTGCACCCATTCTACTCCTCTACAGTTTTACATATGAAGATCTAAAGCCCCCCATACATGCATAGATCCGCTGTTTGGAGTGACCAGGATCAGAGCGACGAAACTGTCCACCTGGAGCGACCGATCCCAGTCACTCCAAACAGCCACTGTCCAAAGAATGGACATGTACGTTTTTCTTTCGTCAAGTGCCAGTACTTTGGATGGAGGACAGGGTCCCCATCCAAAATATTGTCCGGTGCGCAGAGATCCCTTGTCAGAACGACGGAAGCTCGACCGTGTCATGATGGCATCATCACAAGTGACCATTAGGCTGCAGATCTATGCGTCTATGGCCGGCTTAAAATATCATAGTGCTGTAATTGTTTATATTCCCTTCCACAAGTCTCCTCTTAGCATCCGAGTTATCCCGTACAATTCTACAAGTTCCTTCTCTTTATAGAAGTCTATGGGGCTCCACTGAACAAGGCTGTGCTGGGGTTGAAGCAAAAGGAATCTAATGGCAGAATGGTAATGAGCAGTATTTCTGGAAGTACATCCATATCATTGGTGGACAGGGCCCAGCCTCCTCCAAACGCAGTCAGAATAAAGCAGATTGACATTCATGTAAATAGGAACAATTTCCTGCAAACTCATTATGCCCCTGGGAAAAATGTCTGCATGTCATAAATCAAAATAGAATTAAATAGATCCATATCCATAACTCAGATCAGAAAAAACATGAACAGGTGCTTCACATACACCAGCATTGCCCCTGGCATCAGCTTCAACACAAACACTGTACTTGGGGCTTCATGGTTATAGGCCAGTATCGGCATGCTTTTAAACACCGCCAATGGACGCTGGGCCAATGGGAGGTGTGTACATATGGTATGGTGAGCAGGGCTTCTCCTTCTGGTAGTCTGATTGATGAGTCTCAGTACTTGGATAAGTTACCAATCTGATTGCATTGTACCAAATCTAACGTTAGGTTGAGGGGAGACATTGGAATGAACCTTTTTAGGCGCTGGGTTGGGCTAGGCTGGTCTTAACACTTCAGCCTACCAAAACAGTTTTCACAATTTTAAGCTCCCACCCTTGTAGCATAAAGACAGGGAAGATCTTATTTGTAAAGCCAGGCACACACGTTTAGAATTTCTGCCAATCTCCCAGCAGATCGACCGCGCATGATGACGACTTTATGCACGGCCCCTCCTGCCAAGAATTGGCCGGGGATGGGGCGCTGGTCCGTCATTTCTTAGATCAATTTCCTGGCCTATATACGGCCGCATTTAGCTTTCAAGCATTAGATTTGACACGGATTTTGTGACCGATTGACCGCCGTGCACAATCGCAGACCTTGAACGGTGGCAAAATCGCCCGCAAATCTAAACGTGTATGGCCACTTTTAGTTCAGGGGTGACAATTTGAGACAGGTCTTTTCCAACAGCAATGCATGATCTCACAAATGCTCCTCTAGATGAATAGGCAAACATTGAATGGCCCAGCAACAAATCTTGTGGTAATATGCAGGTAGGTTTCAGCTTTTTTGTAGTCTGTATACTTTAAATTATTAATTTTCATTAACCCCGATGACCACTGTTACAGGAGTATGGGGTAATAAGGGATTTAAAATGTAATGGTTGCTGCTGTAACAAGGGTAGAAGCCAATGCCTGGTTCACACCTACCTGGCAAGCATTTTTTAAATTGTGAAACACATTAGAAAAGACTAAAAAGGTAGCCATACACACACACAGATTCTCCCTCATTAAATGAGGGACAGACTGCAACGTGATGACATCACTCTTTGTGTACCAGACATTACTTTGGATGGTATCAGACAAGAATCTACCAACATGGCAGACATGACAGATCACTGTGCTATCCAACGCGGGTCAGATTCCTGGTCGATTTTGACAGGTGGGGGCATGAGATTTTAGACAAGTGATCACTGGCTGATTGGCGGGAATGTGCACAACGGTCGATCAGGTGAAAAAAAAAAATCTGGCAGGAATCTGCCTGTGTATGGCTAGCTTAAGTTTTAAAACAGTGGGCATTTTTAAACTATTGAAAATTTAACTGGAGACATTTTTAAGTTATAGTTGATCGAAATCCGAAATTCAAACAAGGCCAAGTTGTTTTTGTAATTACACAGACTTAAACTGAAGACTTTTCAAACTTGTTCTTCCCTTTTATTTTGTACTGGTCTTCCAGCTCCTAGATTGGGCTGCTTGCCTCCTAAATTCCAAAATAAATTAATGAGTGCCAGTAAACTGAAGACAGTTTACAGCACAAATTTCAAGTAGTTTACATTGTCTGTGTGTTTATCTTATCGTGTTTAAGCATTTATCTAAACCTCAGATAAACAGCTTCTGGGAGGCATCTATATATTTTCATAAGGTTTACAGTGCTAGATATTTTCTTGGGAAAGTGTCTGCAAATCACTGTGAATGCATGGGCGGGTCACTGCAAAAGTACAGAGGCCTCATGCTCAAATGTATTAAGTAAATGAAGCTACAAGAGGAGCCACGTTACATTACAAGAGTATGTCCAGCACTTCTAGTACATCCAGAAAGTATTCACAGCGCATCACTTTTTCCACATTTTGTTATGTTACAGCATTATTCCAAAATTGGTTAAATTTATTTTTCCCTCAGAATTCTACACACAACACCCCATAATGACAACGTGAAAGCTAACTTGAGGTTTTGACAGAAAGCATGTGTACAGAAGTAGTCACAGCCTTTGCAATAAAGCTTACAATTGAGCTCAGGTGCATCCCGTTTCCCCTGATCATCCTTGAGATGTCTGCAGCTTAATTGGAGCCCACCTGTAGTAAATCCAATTGATTGGACTTGATTTGGAAAGGCACACACCTGTCTATATAGGATCCCACAATTGACAGTTCATTTCAGAACACAAGCCAAGCATGAAGTTAAAGGAATTGTCTGTAAACCTCTGAGACAGGATTGTCTCCAGGCGCAAATCTGGGGAAAGTTACAGAAACATTTCTACTGCTTTGAAGGTCCCAACGAGCACAGTGGCCTCCAGTGGAAGAAGTTCAAAACCACCAGGACTCCTTCTAGCACTGGCCAACCATCTAAAACTGAGCGGTCTGTGGGCAAGGGTCAGGAAGGTGACCAAAAACCTGATAGTCACTCACCTCTGTGGAGAAAGGAGAACCTTCGAGAAGGACAACCATCTCTGGAGCGCTCTTGAACTCAGACTGGGAAGGCATTCATTTTTTAGCAGGACAGTGACCCTAAGCACACAGCCAAGATATCAAAAGGAAGTGGCTTCAGGACAACTCTGAATGTCTTTCAGTGGCCCAGCCAGAGCCCAGACTTAAAATTTCTCTTAACCTCCCTAGCGCACTGCTGAGGTCCAGATTTCTGTACCAGAAGCGCACCATAGACTCTAATGGAATTTTGTTTTGTGTTGTAGGCTTGTAACTTCCAAAAATCTGTCCGTATAAGCGTCTAATAGACGTCCTGAATATAATAATGTTTGAAACACACAATTATTATAAAAAAGTACATATAAAAAAATTATGAAATGTATCATTTGAATGCTTAAATCTCTTGAATACTTATTTGGTATGAAAGATTTCAAAACAGTATTTATTGATTTCAAAACAGTATTTTGTTTATAATAACATTTTTATTTTGTTTTTGTTTTGAATTGTATTGGATACAGTTATCACTGTATCCAATACAATGGCATTCTATGAAAGGGTTAACTTCAAAGATCACATCTGGAATGACAATGGGGGTGATATTCCAGGTGTGCTCTTTAAAGATATCCCAATTTGCATATGACCCCCCCCCCGTGGGACATTCATGTGCAGATTGGGACATTCATGTGCAGATTAGGCTGGAACAGAGGTGTCACAGCCGGCTTGCATAAGATCGCACAGACAGCACAGAGCAGAGTGAACAGCCGGGGATTGTGAGCTTAGCTGGACGGCAGTATCTCGTCAGCTGCAGTACTGCATAAGCAAGTGCAGGACGAGATGGTGCCGTCAGAAGCGCTAGGAAGGTTAAAATGGCGGTGCACCGACACTTCCAATACAACCTGATGGAGCTTGAGAGGTGCTACAAAGAGGAATGGGTGAAACTGGACAAGGATAGGTGTGCAAAGCTTGTGGCATTATGTTCAAACAGACTTGAGGCTGGAAGTGCTGCCAACGGGGGATCGTCAAGTATTGAGCAAAGCCTATGAATACTTATGTACATGTGATTTCTCAATTTAAATTTTAATACATTTGCCAAAATTTTAGTAAACTTTTTTCATGTTGTCATTATGGAGTGTTGTGTATAGAATTCCGGGGGGAAAAAAATCGAATACATTTTGAAATAAGGCTGTAACATAACAAAATGTGGGAAAAGTGATGCGCTGTGAATACGTTCTGGATGTACTGTATGGCTACCAGCCCCATGCCAGTGCTATACAAGGCTAGTCCAACATGTACACATAAAGAGATGTGAAAATGTAGTCTTTATAGAATCTGATACTTGGTCATAAAGGCCCCAAGTGCTCTTTTCAGACTACCATCCTGGAAGTGAATTGTTATTTGAACTCCAATGAAGTGAGCGGGATGGGGGGCAGGATCCACTGTCCGCACAATGCGCAACAATTTTTGCACAAAGCACAGAACAGAATCACATACAACCATGCTGCCGATCTGTGAGATATAAGTCATGGCCCACCCTGTACGCTGCTGACAAAATATGATACACATTTCAGGATTAGGTTGCATTCTGAAGTTGTAACCTTACTGAATATCTGATTCTGGATGTGAGGCCAGCAGACAGGCTTCGCAGGAGGACGCTGTGGACATGTGTTGATCAGATTAGCCATACTGAGTGTGTATCGAGGTCAATGACCGGTTCATCTGTAAAGCCGGCCATACACGGGTCAAATTTGTGGTCGATTCCTGCACAATCGATCGCCATGCATGTTCGAGGCAATCAATCCAGTGGGGAATCAAAGATGCCCACATGGGGCTATTGATCCTGCTCAGGATGTCTTTTTTTTTACTGGTCGATCACAATTACTTTGGATAGGGATGAGAATTGATGTGCACAGTGGTGTTCATTGATTCACCGTTTGATCGCCAAACGCTCAAGCACAGCGTTATGACGTCATCCAATCGATTCCCAACTTTGGGATGCACTACGATCGTTGTACAATCAATCACTGAGTATTGCGATTGCATATTGTGATCGATCATAGGGGAATCGAGCCGCGTATGCTTAGCTTTATGTTCCCGGTATCCTCAATGGGACCAGTGAAAGGTGGGAAATGAAAACATTAGAGATGGACAAAATTTTTTTTCAAAAATTCAACTATTTTGATGATTTCGAGTTAATTGCAAAGCCCCTGAACATGGTATCATCACCAAACTTGCTGGACATGTAGAGAAGGGTTGGGATATACTACAAAAAAAGAAGTAGGTCTCTAACACAAATAGTTTTTGCACAAATTAAGTTCAAAGTCAAGTCAAAATTTCGAAAATCGGAACTTTGAACTTCATTTATGCAAAAACTACATGTGCTAGATAAAAACTTTTTACATCTAGCCTACATCTTCAGCAATTTTGGTGATGATACGATTTTCAGTAGCTTTGCAATCAGCGCAGAAAGTTAGCAATCTGAAAAATTCGACCATCTCTAGTAAAGATATGTTGTATGGATATGTCAGCTCAAGGAGAGAGATCCTTTTTCTGGTTGGGCTGGATGGGATCCCCATGCCAGGTAAGTACCATGATAATTTTTAAATATAATTGTATTTTTTCAGGATAAGTTTGCTTTAAAGTGTAGCTTAAATTATGCCAGTTCATTTAAATTATTAAAACTGTGTCTGCTATTTGACCTAAAATCAGCATGGAGCAGAAAGCAACTGACATCATCCAGGCACACAGATCGGAGGGGAAAAAATCCCTTGTTACTAAAAACATTGTTCATTGTTATGCCATGTTACTGAAGCTGAATAAAGTTCCAGCCACCATTCCATTACAGTTTATTATACTTCTAACCACAGTGGCCAACTACACAGGATGAAACCAGGAGAGGAGGGTCCATAATATACTATATGAGGCTCAAGTATAAAAAGTCAGCTACGTATAGCAGAGAAAACCGGATGGCACATATCCCAATGTCATCTGAAGGCTGGACTTCTCCAAACAGCTCTGAAAGCTCTGGCACAGCCGTACATATCTGACAGTTCTACACCAGGGTGGCCCCTATCATTTACCCTAAATTCTGCGCTTTTCCATTCATCAGTCTCCCCGCTCTCCGCTGCCTCGGTTTGCGCAGATGCCAAGACAGCTGCAGTTCTAAACACATATTCCAGAAGCAAAAGACAGTAGCTGGCCGATTCCAAAAGTCTGTTCAAACAAAAGTATACAGAAACCTACACCTCCTGAAAACCATTCCTCAGCAAATATATAAATGTGTTTTGTGGGGGTGACCGCTCTTTTTGCGCTGCCATATAAAAGACACACGTGCACTTCTAACCAATGGATTGTTCCAGGTAGGTTACTTGTCTCCGAGGGAGTGAATGAGTTGCTGCAAGCATTGTTCTGACAACTGTATTGCTGCAACCTCTAAATCTGCCGTCCAGGAATCTGGAAAATCTGGACTAGTCACATCGACTGAGAAAACAAGCCACCTATAATTTGAAAAACAACTCTACAATAGACTACCTGAGAAAGAAACGTGATGCACCCGATTACCATATGCACAGGAATGCGTTCAGTGGAAGGTAAAGATGTGTAGTGCCAGTGTCACCTAGCAACATGCCGCGGCACATAGACATTTTGAAATAGGATTGTGTGTAATTGAAAATGACAGGATTATCAGGATGAATATACCCTGAAGCCGCAGTCTATTTGTCATTAGGCACAGCAGGTCTGAGCCTTGGAGGACTAGAGTTTAGGACAGGGGTGAGCAAACTTTTTGACTTGTGGACAACAATGGGCTTTTAAATTTTACAAAAGGACCAGACAAACAACCTGTAAGGTCCAAGTCTAAACAGATAACATTGATGAATTTTCCATGCAAAAAAAAAAAAAAAAAAAAAAAGGAATAATGATAATGGCAGGTAGGTTAAATAAAGAAAATAAAAACATTATATATATATATAGGCTTGGATTGACAACTTAGACAATCTACTGCAGGTATGGCCAAATGGCTGCCTTTAGGAGACCATAACAATCATCCCCAAGGCATTATCTCCACTTAGGGAACAGGGCAGGGAACAAGCAGAGTGGAGCCAGAGCATCCTGACTATTAAAAGAATAAATGGGGCGGATATGGCCCACCAGCCGTAGTTTGCCCATATCTGGTTTAGGAAAATGTTTTCTACCATCATACTTACAGATCAGATTAAATCATGCAGGCATAACAGGAGAAAATAACTTCTATAAAACCCTGATAGAACAAAGATTGGCTTTACAGTTGTGTGTCTATAGAGCAACAACACTGTTCCGACCTTTGGGTGAAGAAAAAAAAGTATGCCAGAGATGGTTCTCATTCTTTCAGTTCATGGCATGGCATTTAACTGGACTTCATTAGTTGTGTTGAAGACGCTTAATGGCCACTACGAGCCACATCTTCATCTTTGAAGAATATCTTTCAAGTCCAAAGGAATTTGAGTACAAACTAAGGATTAGTGGAGTAGTCGTGGCGTAGTAATAGACTCCAGAGATCACATGCTGCATCTACTAAAATAGTGTTCTACTACAGTAGATATTTATAGATGTTCGTTCTAAACACTACACCTCAGCACTGTTTAAATGTAGGTGTGCTTACAATCCCATTTACAGTTTAAAGTCTTGATGTTCTGCGTCTCCCGTCTCAGGAGCTATTAATCTGCCACTGCCAGAAAGACAAGTGCTATAGAAAAATGGGTTCCAGATATGCAATGACGTAAACAACTGTACTATGGTTGCACAGTAAAAAGATGTAATCATGTGATAACACTTGCAGATTCTAGAGGCTACCTGAACAAGCCTAAAGATAGGTTTACACGTGTACATTTGTTAGTTCGATCAACAAAGAACAAAAGATTTTTTGGTTGAACAAAAATCTAGAATGGCCGATTTGTTCAAAGGATAAAAGGTCATCAAACATGTTGGTAATTTTATCTAATCTAATGTTAAATTTGATCAATAAAAAAACGACGTTCGACAACAACATCGAACAAAAAAAACGAATTGGTTTGAAGAAAAAATCTACATGTGTAAGCCCACCTTAAAAAAGGTTTAGATCTAGCCATACACACATCTACTTTTGCTGGATCAGCTTTCCATTACATCAACATTTATACATATCAATTAAATCATACTGCCACATATTGTAAATCGATGAAAAAATACAATTGTCTTGTAAATAAATACGTGTGAACACGCTGCACAATCCAATCAAATACAAGTCCGTGGGTACATAAATTCATCAGATACTTGAACAATCCGAAGAAATGTTTTAGCTTTTCAAGGTTTTTTAGATTTTGTCGAACATTTTAGATCTATAGAATTCATGAAAAAAAAGAACCATTTGAACCATTAATTGTACTGTTGGTTAAACAGACATCAATGGACCCGTGTATGGCCAAACTTCAGAGAGAATGTTTTAGAATTTACAGATGTTTTCTACAATAGTAAAACTAATTATACACTGAAACTGTGCGTATAAAGTCTTGCTGTGGACTATACCTTACATTTTATTATTTTTGTCAACACCACCACGCACAAGAAGGCACAAATTCTGTTGTTAAATCCATGCAGATACCCCTCTGGACTACTTGCACTCCAATTCAATATACCGTATTCTATTTGTGTATAAGCAGACTAAGCTCCCCTCTGCCTATAGGGGCACAGGGTCCTGCCTATAGGGCACAGGGTCCACTTACCTGTCCCGGGCCACAGGTCGCTGAATCGCAGGCACTGGCAGCCTCTGTGAAGCTCTGTTGTGTTCTCCAACAACAGCTGATGTGGTGGGCGGTTACTGTTACTGGTGGCCTGTTTATTAAATGTTATTGGAGAAGAAATTTTATAGAAATTCAAATAGAACACTCCACTACTTACGATTCAAAAATTAAAATAAGTTTCCATTCCATGTATTGGTCCCAATACACAAACAGGGATGTTGGGGTATATTGGTGCACAATAGCATTGTCTATATAGATTAAAAGAGCAGAAATTAAAAAGGGAAGCCATATTCCCTGCATGCACGTCAAGGTTCTGATTACAGCATATATAAAAAAAAAAAAAAAAAAAAAAAAAAAGGAGTACAAGTGTACAATTGATGTCTATTTGTGATTACTTAGGTCATGTGCTGCTTCATCTATTCATACTGTGCGTCATACATAACCCATAGAGCGTAAGGTAACATAAGCACCATACATTCAAACCAACTACTCTTCTTTAGGGCAACAATACAAACATCTAAATACAACATTAAGGCTAAAATAAAGCCAAAACAAAAAACACGGTCGGCTAACAAACACACACATATATTTCCAGAAATAAATGGTCACTTTTAAATACATCAGAATAATTATACATTAATCCTCTGTCACTAAAATCAACAATAGCAACTAAACTGCAACATAAAATATATATATATTTGTTAAAAAAAAAAAAAAAAAAAAAAGTACGTGACTTATTAAAGGTTTTTGGCAACAAGATCTCCAACTTCATAGAATAGAAGTGAAAGACGTTCCCTGAAAAACTTGATTTTCTGCATTACCTGCTGTCATTTAGATTGACAAAAAAACTCAGAGAAGTGGAAAACAGATTATTCTTAAAACTTAATGATATCCATGACTAGTTTACACAGCATCTGTTCACATAGTCCTCGTCAGAGAGCTCCGCATTCCCAACAGAGAATAGAATTCTCAAATCACAAACATATCTGTATATAAGATAGCTCTACTAAACCTCTGTAGGATGTTTGATACAATCTTGCATGTAAATAGCATAGTGACATGCAAAGAATGACCTCATTAAATCTGACTTTTCAGGTCAGGGTCTGTCATATACTGGTCTGACAGGTGGTGCTGGTGGACACCAAGGTAGGGTTTCCTTCTTGACCTGCGTACTATCCCCTTCTAGGAATTCGAAGGGGTTAATAAATTGTTAGGTCAGGTGACTGGTACTCAGTGGATCTACATTCCGACTAGTCATACAAGGAAAGATCATTTTTAAAAAAGTGCCTTAAGCAATATATTTCAATGGCCAAATCTCTCAAATAAGGACAGGTAAAAAGTAATGGCATAGTAACAAAAAAAATCTATTTAATTTAAATCTATGTTTAACACTGGACAACAAATGCAACAATGGTTATAGAATTCAATGTAGGGTTGAAGTACATACAGGGCATGATGCTTTCTAGTTTAAAATCTAAACTCCTGTGCAACCAATACTTTTTGGGGTAAACTTGTCATCATGAAGAGAATAAAAAGATGTGTCTTCACCCTTAATACCCAGTAAGATTCTGTGTGTTGCAGCTTCTAAATTAGGGGCGTCAAACTCAAACAAGAAGTGGGCCAAAATTAAAAACTTGCCCAAACTCGGGGGCCAACCTTGAGTTTTATTGAAAAAAAAGTCCACAATTGAGAAAGTTTTTCCTTCTCATCTCATATAATGATGAACCTTTTCATATGGAAGCATTAACTTAAGTGACATCACACGTGACATCAAGTGTCAAATAAAAATTCATCTGTGAAATTCATTTGTTATTTTAATTTTCAATTTAATATTTTTTTTTATTTAACCTCTAATTTAAAACACAATCTTGCGGGTCAGATTTGGGCCGAGGATGGAGTTTGACACTCCTGTTTTAAATGGTTAGTGAATTTTCAGCTGTGATTTTCAGCATTTATTGAGGTCAGAGTTTGGTTCTGCTATAGTAGAAGATACAATTACTTCTGTGCTAGTTTTTACCAATCCTATTCAGATGAGGGATTATAAAAAGGAATTAATAAAATACAGTTCAGGATGTTGACAGCCTCCCCCCCCCCCCCCCCCCTTCATCCCAACAGGCGTTTTGGAAAATTTGTTTTGTGCCAAGACTAAAAAACAGGAAGACCTCTCCCACCTCATACTGATTTACAAGTAACATCTATCTGGTATTCAGAAGCGGCTTCTCCTCCTCTACATACACACACCACACTTTGTAGGCTTTGCTGCTTCTGATGTCTAATTTGTGTGAAGCTACCTGGCAGCATTGAAAAGCACAGATGTAAAATGGCGCCGATGATTTACTATCTTGTTCGTTAATAGTAGAGGCGTGTTAAGACCGCCAACCTTTAGAGGACAGCAATTACACCAAATGTTTGCATAGAGGACAGAAAGGGCCAAGAAGGGTTTAATTTTTTTTATAGTTAAAAAGCCCCCCCCCCCCATACACGTTAGATTGTAACCCGATGTTTTGGGCGATCGACCGTGCATGATGATGTCATCACATGCAGTAAATCGGCCGAAACACCGGGTCACAATCGGCCCAGGCACCCTTTATGTGCCTGCGCTGTCGGCCCGAGCAGCTAGGGAGACCTGGCAGGCTGCATCTAAGGATGCTGGCCATGAGAACAGTCTGCACCAATGGAGAGGGAGGAGCTGCTAGCATCCCCCCCCCTTCCCCCTCACAGGGAGAGAAGCAGGCAGACAGGCTGTGTGGATCCATCAGAGCTGAGGAGACATACCCATGCTTTAATTTTTAGATCGGTCTAATACTTTAGACTATGACAAGAGCCCCTGTCTAAAATATTAGACTGATCTAAAAATTACGGACATGTTCCTAATGGCTTAGATCGATTTGGCAGCCGATTTCTGTTTTTTATGCTTTAGAATGGCCACTGCCGTGAGCGTGCATGGCAGTCAGTGAAAAAATCTAGGCGTGTTGATTGGGGGGGGGGGGGCTTTACTCACAAGCATTGAATATCAATCTAGGCTTCTGATACTCAAAATAGTCATATACGGATGATTTAAAGGTTCTTTACTGGTGGAGTAAGTGCCCATGGCAGAGGTAGACAATGCTGAGAAGTTCAGTAGGGTTGGCTGCTCTCCAGATTTGTGACCAGCAAATCATCCACCCAAAAACGTGACTTTTACCATCTGGTTGTTGTCCATTACTTTCTAAATGGCACATGCCTGGATAAGAGATTCCATACATGTAAAAACAATTGATTCTATTTATTCCAATGCTATTTTAAATCCACTTCTAGAATGACCTTCTATTATACTCAATGTTTACAACAACAATTACAAAACTTCCTCCTAATTCTATGACTATTGTGTTAAGTCCATTCTAAGAATTTACAGTATGTTTACTATTTTTCTACATGTGTGCAGTAAAGGCAAGATGTTAAGAATATTTGAGATTATCACAATGGAGGCACAAGTCACGTTCAGTAACAATAGATTTGCAGCCACTCCACACAGAGGTGTTCTGAAAATAAATGTGGTGTATAAAGGTAATTCTTCTACTTGGGAAAACCCCAAGCCAAACTCAACTATAAGACACTACAATTTAAGGATGATGCCACCTACTTATAAAACTATAGCTTTCTTTTCAATACTGAAAAATAAGTTACTAGTGCTACAATTACATTCACCCGGAAGTGTTGCTTTTGATGATTTGGATTTTCATAAGTCTTCGGGGGGAATGGGACCAAAGACTCCTTTTCTAAGCCGTATATTTACTTCTGCTGTTACCTTACAACCTTTAGCTTTACTGCCACTGCCATTGAGACTTTCTCAGTATCGCTGGAAGAATGTTCAATGGTTCAAGATGTTCCTGGCCCCAATAATGTCATTCAGGAATCAGGAATTTCCTAAAACACTGCATCATGTGACGCAATTGTTTTTGGAGTTTTAGGGGTCATTATTGCATGCCCTTGCCGTAGTGTTTTTGCTCCACACGAAAAGCCAAAGCACCAAAGTACCAACTACACCAAAAAATACCAGTATTTTCCCATTTTCTCCCAACTGCAATTTTCTCAGTTTGTGTTCCAAAAGGCTCTATCGTTCACCTCTGTAGTATGAAAATAAGTAAAATTACTAAGCATACTACAACGCCTAAAACTAACAATTGACAAACAAGTGAGCTTGTTCCCATACATAGTCATCTTATTCACCAACAGAGGTAGATCTCTAAACTATGTAAGCTTTTTGTATTCTACTGGTCCTCCCAGCCAAGGGTTACTTGGCCCTTCGCCTATCCTATCCAAAAATGTAAATTGTCCTGTATTCTCAGTAGTGCTATATCAATAAGTAACTTTCTGAAATTTTGCCACAAGAAGAAACAGAACGCTACAAAGAAATCCAGGCTGCAACTCGTCTGACTTCTTAATGTAGCTCTATCCATTGTGCTGAGCATTACGCACTCTTTGAGTCCAGCAGTTCTTTTACACTGTGGAATTCTCTCAGTGTTTTCCTAATTCATCACCCTGATAAGACAAAACTAGTTCTGGCACAGCAGGCTGGAGAGTGTCTGCGCTTCCAGAAACATGTATTAGTGCACTTGAATGGTCAACAATGGCGCCAATTTTATTAAGTGTACCACCCTGAACTAACAACACTATGGTTTCTTTTAAAAACATATCGCAAAGAGACTTAAATCTTGCCTCCTGGCCATTGTTCTTTGAGGCGTACAGAAATAAAAAGGGCATGTCTTTCTTTTAGCGTTTCACATAGCAAGAGTTGTGCCGAAAAATAATACAGCAAAAACAAACGACAATCTTTAAAGTCATTTCTGCCATGTGCCAAGTCAATGCAACACGAAGGATAATGCTGAAAATATAGGCAGCCATATACACCTAGAACAGCTCGTTCAATGTACAACTGAGGTTATTACTTTGTAGCCAATAACCACAGGGTGTCTAAACATCTCCTCCAGTTAAATGTACAGCTTTATTTCCAATTGATTTTCTCTTTGGCAGTCAAGTGATCCATGCCATCTCCTGCCTTGGGAAGTGGAAAGGATTTCTGCTAATTAACTTTGGGATGTTTACAAGATACTTCAGCAAAGTCATTTTTGATTAGTCCCTTGGCAAAGGCTCCTATGTATTCTTTGTCTTTCAATCTTTTGACTTGGCAACTGGAAAGGGAGAATATTGTATACATACCATAATGTGCTGCTGCATGACCATCTCAGTCCAATGCTGCTGCCAATGAGGATAACCTCTTTTACAATGGCTTAAGGCTTTTTTTATAAAGATTTTCAAGTCTTCCTATTTAAAATTTCTCTTAATTTCAGATATAAGGCTGAAACGTAGGATGTTAAAGTAACAGATTCATTCTGGACAAGCGGTTTCATGTACATTGCACTGATGAGACTCTCTCTGTAAATAATGCTTCATTGTCTGCACAATTAGTTTTATTATTTGTACTTAATTTGGGTGTAGGTTCGCTTTATTGTTCCCATTGACACATCAAAAATAACAGGAATTAGAAGAACTCCCATGCATGAACAAATAGGTGTTCTGTTTATGAAGTAACCTGGCACACCCTATCTACTATTGTGGTTCATCTGAAGTAATATCTGCTTGATCTATGAGCATTTGTATATATAAAACCAATTAACCCATATTTATAGCAGCGTGGTATTCTTACACAGCCTTAACTGGGTGCACACTTACACATGATTATACAAAAGCATAAAATAGGATGTCTTTAAATATAAAATAGGCAATTATATTAGAAATGTAAACATTTGTAGTTAGGCGATGAGGTTTTATGCACCCCGCTTTGGCTAAGCCTTTTATAAAGCTTCACTATAGTTTAGCAATTCTAGTTAAGGTAGATTCCCCAGAACCATAGTGACATGGTGAGCGCACTTGTTGGCTTTGGAGAGATACATGAAGTCTTTATTCATACATTGTATGATATAGGCAGGGGTGCACATAAGTGGTACTCTGGAACTCAAAAGGGGCCAAAATCTAGCTATGCGTACCTGCATTATTGTTACAAAGCTCATATGTGTGCTAACAACTATCTGCATATGAGCTTAGTAACAATAAAACAGGTACGCATAGCTAGTTTTTGGCCCCTTTTGAGTACCAGAGGACCACTTATGTGCACCCCTGTATATAGGTATTTCCTTTAAACTATGGAAGGATAAAAAGTGTCCGATTACCCTCAAAATGTAAATTTTTTGGCAAAATCATTGATTTGATTGTCCTATCTATACAAGACTGCTGGATATCCCATTTCATAACCACTCCCTGCTCACAGCGATTACAGCCTTATATGTTGTGGGAAAGCTTTCCACAACTCAAATTTACTGTCGCAAATCTGTGCCCAGTCAAAAGAAAAAAAATACTTCGATCCTGGACAAGAAGGCATAGCTCACATCTGTTGAACTAGAGCATCTCAAAGGTTTTTCCCTAATGTTAATCCACCCCCCCCCCCACCACAATTTTTCTGCTTTACACAAACAGAACACCAGACAACAGCATTTCACCATGGTTGCCACTCAGAATAATACCACAGGAGTATCAACATTAGATTATTATCATCATACCTATTCTACTGCCTTACCCATCGTGAGAGGTCGTTGGCTTCTGTCTTGCTTGTACGGTGCACATTTAAAAGGTCACCATCATGGCTTTCTTTAAAAACTGAGGGCCATTGTATATGTAAAACTAAACATATGAACATGTACTTTATAGAACACTATATAGACAAGTCTGTTGATTGATAAAATTTAGTTTTTTTTTTCCATTACACGCTTTGGCTGCTGATCTATGCAAAGAGTAGGAAGAACAGGGGTTATCTTGGATATGTGGATGAGATTGGCAGGAGTGCCTCACTTAATCCAATTTGATTTTGCATTCGATTTCCGAAAGTTCAATCATTCGGGAATAGAACATTGAGAGATCGATCTTGCACCGACAAAATATCTATCAAACAGGGAACCAACATGTCTTTTTTTTCCCTGTTCGATCATCATTACTTTGGATTGAGACCCTCGGTAGTATCGGGCAGGGATCGATTCCCCGAAATATTGTTGCGAGATCGTGTTGCAATTCTTGCGTGACCACGTTCCGAGCGATCGTCTGGGAGTTGAGTCATGTATGGCCGCCTTTACTGTTATTGACCATTTTAGCTTACCTCAATGCTGCACTGTAGGCGAGATCATGCAAAAAAAGGGCATAACTGGAGGGGGACAGACTAGAACAGATTAGAAATTAGTGTGAATTATTTATACTGAACTGAATATTTCATATGTTCCAGCAATTTTAGTAAATATACACCTCAGAAAAATTAACATGGGGGAGGATTGGTTGACTGTATATCATAAAAGCATACTTCTCTACATATGATATGTGGAACAGGACAGGAGCATGGAGAAAGAGACCAAAGCATTTGGGGTTAGATCAGATTATCTTCAGAATTCGCACACATTAATCAAAAGCACACTTAAAAGAGCCAATGGAATTTCCATGGCATGTAACAAAGATGCTTGCGTCAGTCTGAACGCTTCTACGCTTTTATCTAACATTTTGCACAACAAAGAACAGAGGAATTCCAAAGTACATGAACCCAAATCATTCTTAGAGGGCAATGCTTCATCATTCTGTATTCTCCACAACAGATCTGAATATTCTGTACTTCAGTGGGAGAAAATGTTTAGCAAATTTTCTTTTGAAGCTCACATTAAAAAAATAACAGGCAAAGAAAAAAAAATGTATAAAAAAAAGTAATGCACAAAAAATCTAATGTACATTTCCCAGCAAAAAAATGCAGCGTGACAAATAAACACATTTGTTCAAGGCTAGAATAAAAAATTTTATTACTCATGTGACAACAATCAGGTATACACTACTTTGTACATCACCACTTTGTTCACACATACTTCACTTTGCCAAAGTGTAAGGCACATTCGTTATACATCAGCCCATTGACTGAAAGGGGCTGTATTATCGCTGCGCTACGTATAGTGTGGCCCTAAACCGAGCTAATGGGGGTACCTGCACTCATTGAATGTGCTGACATCATTGCATCCCAGTACATGGTCTATACCTAGCCTTATTATTCCTAGTCTGGATATTTGACAAAATTCCTTTTCTTGCTATATAAACCACTGCCACAGCAGCAGTTTGAATGATGATTGCCCAGCTCCTATCTCAAAGGGTCAAGATCCAAACACATTTTTATTAGGTCTCCAACAGCCTTGTATAGGACATCAGAGAGATGCTATTGGCTGGCCAAGCAACATGAAGCAGCTTTAGATATTTACCCATAACTAATGGAAAGAGAATTCGTTTTATTAGTGAAAAGTCTTTACAAGTCCACTAGACCCTTGACTTGCAAACGTAATTTGCTCCCAAGGGTTGGTTATAAATCAAGAATATTTTTCTAATAAATAAATGAAGATATCCATAATGTGTTGTGAACCTCCCAAATCAAACAAAAATGTTTAATCCACATTCTCTTGACCAGCATGGCTCTCAGGAAGAGAGGATGAAACTATCCCTTCCATAAGAACATCAGGAATCTGGAGCCCTTTTCTCCCTGGCAGAGTCAGTAGACTTTGGTAGATTGGCAATATGGTCCATTTTGACATGCTGGACTAATAAGTGACATCAAGTCACACAAATGCCACTCTTTTCAATTGTGATGCTTTCTTTAAATGCAGCTTACAAATACTTCTTTGACCAGGTCAAAAAACACCCACAAAAACAGGATTTGGCCTAAGCCATAATGCTGTCTGTAAGTCAACTCAAGTTAAGTCAAGCCAGTTTTAACTTAAGCATCCACTGTATAAAATTCTACAATGCACACTACACAGATTTTCAGGGCACACATTAATTAAATGAATGTCTTTTGGCAGAAGTGTGTGGTAGATCATAAAATCCTGAAAGGGAGGCCAACATGTAAACGATGTCCTGTTATACAGTCATGAAAAGCCCAAGTAACTGATCCAAGATTGCTGGATACATGGCATGACACAAACCCTGTTCTATGAAATCAGCTTCTCCATCTAATCACATGAAAAAGCCACAAATAGACTGAAGACAGTTTAACAGCCCAAAGGAGTAGTGTCATCCAATTTGCAAAGAGATTCCTTTATGGAATAATTTTGTAACTAGGTAGATTAATTAATTGTTTAATTAATTAATTGTTTCATTGGAATGCAGACACTTCTTAATAAGTGTTGTATTTTTGTAGGCCTTAGACAAAAGCTTAATTATTATGGACTTTGTTTAAATATGATGGCTATGTTATTCCTATGGGCAACCACTGAGAGAGCGGCCAGCAAATGTGTTATGTCCCATCTGCTGGATATTTGCAGTGCCCGTGTGGGCTGAATGACATGCACTACTACCCTACTGAATGGTACCATAACTGACTAATGTTTTTTTAAGGTATGCCTACACACATCGACTTTAGCTGGATTATTCCTTGATTCGATTAACTAGCAATTTAAATATCTATTGTGAGTGGAATAATGATCAATGTCACCAACAAAAAGTCTGATCGATGCAAAACCCATTGATCCATTCTCTATATTATGATCAGATACAAATCGATTAAAAAATCTAAAGAACATGTACTGTTAACCAATCACAGCTCTTTCCATTTTATGCTGCATTTCAAATCAATGTTGTTTCAGTTTGATTGAATCACTTTTGAATTACTTTTGTTTTGTTCAATTCAGTAAAAAAAAGGAAACAATTGCCAAAGAATTGGCTTAAAAGATGCATTAGATAACACAAAGTAAACAGTCTTTCTATTTGTGTTGATGCATGAAAACTTTGTGTCTATGTTTAGTCTAAAATTATCATCTATGTACATGGAGCCAGTGTTATTGATTCTCTTTTCTTAGGGCTTGAAGACAATCATCTCTCCTTAGTAATGATAAGTAGAAATAGACTATGTGATCTGGACTGGGGACAGCAATTTGTTATTATTTCATCAAAAGGCTTGTGTTTAAATGCCAAAGGAGTATTGTAATTGGACAATTCTGTAAAAATATGCAGAAAATGTGTTTGAAATAGAAGTTTCTTCAAAATCAACTAAAAAAAAAAAAAAAAAAAAAAAAATCAATGGAAATTTCCTAAAAAGGAGAACTTTGAATAATGAAGTATTGCTATAACCGCATCCACATAAACTGGTGATAAGAGATGCATACTGGGGAATCATCTAGTCACTAAATAATCCAGGTATGTTCATCACACATTTACCTGTCAGAGATCTTTCATTTATTCCACAGCTATGAATACAATGGGGTAAGGCATAAGGGGCACAGCCTCCAAGATTTATCAGGAATGGCCAGCTGACAAGCTCACAATTTCTGTGCACACAAACCATCTGCCAGGGGCCCTCATTGTCCTTCTGTGTCTGATTCTTTCAAGCAGAAATATACAATCTAACAAAAAACATGGGCAGCTCGACTCATAAAAAGCAGGTTAGATCTGATCTGTATGCAATCTTGACATCTTACCAGACTATTTAAAATCATTATGTTTACAGGTTTAACCAAGTTTGACTTAATACATGCATGCCTATAAATAACATTTGGCATACTTCATTGGCCTGTGTGAGGGAGAGATTTTAGGTGACCAGTGAGAGGAACAAGACAATTTAGCCGTATGATGGTCACAAGTGGTGGGGGCTAGTTTGGCCCAGCACAGGCTTCATGCTCAGATGTCACTTCTCCGATTCCATTTTGGCATGTCAGCTGTTTTGTTTCTTTGTAGCGGGTGTGCAGCAAGTATGGGACAATGGAAGCAGCTTCTTTGTGGCATCTGTCCCCTCTCCAGCCACAGGAGCACATGGCTAATCCTTACTGAGGAATAACCGCAAGCTTCTGAAGTGAATCAGTAACTAAGCATAGCCTTGAAAAATAATCATAGATCCAATCTTATTATTCATTCATGACTAGTAAAACCTGGCATTGGCATGTTATGCATCGCCTTTGATAGATGGCTTTTCTTGGATCCAATATTCAGAACAAACAGAACACTCACATCTCCCTTAGATACGGCTTCACGCACGTCAAGAAGCCGATCATTTCTAAAAGCGTGTTGCGTGGGTCCTGGTTTTAAAATGCCTCACCCCAGGCATCAGGGGACCAGGGCTTCATGGCAACCCATCATAATCTGGTTACAACTGCCAATCTTTCCAAACTCACATTTTGCAGTAAAAAAATTATATAGACTTTTTATTTCATGTGGAAACCAACAGAGGTATCACAACCACCATCATCCCACAATGAAACCAACAGACTACTTTGGCAGTTATCAGATAATAACATTTCAACCATCGGAAGGAAAACGTAACTGAAATTAAGCACATTGTGAGTATGCCATCATATCTCTGTATATGGAGAAAACATATGAAACAATACCCGACAATATCTTACAATCCATTTCATGAGTTCAATACAAAAAAGAGACTTTGACATATAAATTGGAGACATATTTTAATATATATATATATATATATATATTTAGATTGGGATTACCCTTTTAACTTTACCAGAGTTTTATGTACTGTTAACTGATTATTTCAGCATCTGAATATTAGTGAATAGGATCTTTTTTTATTTAGAGAAAGTCCCATAGTTTCCATTTTGTAGTTCTAATATGCTGTAATCTTCAGATCAAACGACATAGCTTTTCATAAGGTAATCTGTCAGGTATTCTCTCATTGGGCAAGAGGCATGATCTGGGTATGTTAAACAATGATGTGATACATTCAAAGACACTACCAGGTTTACTATGAAATCTAGATGAAAGTGGACTTAGATTTAGCTATCGTTGTGGACTTAGACTATAGCTATGTACTTTATGATAAAAAGAGTTTTTTAAGCCCACCAACACAATTGAACAAGTCTCAACTTGAACAAGATACCTTTATTAACAAGTCATTGTAAATGATGGGAAGTTATAGATTGAACACTTCTCCCATACTCCAGAGTTAGATGTGCAGGGTCTGGGTCCCCAATCAGCATTCTAGGGGGTTTCCAAAACGCTTCGCAGCTGGATGACCCAGAATAGGACAAAGAGTTCAATGTGGATGGAAGTAAAAGCCAGGATCTGTGGAAGCACATTCTCCCACACATTTAACAACCCAGCTGGAGACCAACCCTAGACCACACCATCTACGCCAGAAGCAAACAATGCATACACCAGAGCCTGATACACCTACACTGGGGTTCTCCTAGTTTATGTCACTAGATTCTGGGTGATATGTTCAGTCACAGCAGAAGAAACCAATGCAATGGGGAATACAAGGGAGCCTTGTGCTGAAGTCCCTGTGTCCTCCCACTGCAGGGACTGTAGACACACAGGGCTCCATTAATGGAGAAGCTTATCCCAGCAATGTTCATGAGATGTGAGGAGGCACCTGCCTGGGCTCCTGCCACCTCTGACAGCATAGGAACCAGCAGACAGTCATAACACCGTACACAGCCGTTGAGATTCAAAAGCTTGATGGCACCGGCTTCACCTATGATGGTCTAATCCCCGCCCACAGCTGACTTGTTACATTGTATCACCTCCACAACACCGACCATTCACGCACTGATACGGGGAGAGCCAGGCAGCACCCTATATATAATATATAGACCCCACTATAGATCGGGATACCTATATACACACACACACACACAGAGGAGGAACCGATCATTCCAATAGAAGAATCCTGCTGGCCACCAGCTCCGCTCTTCCCGATGGAAGACTGGATCGCCCCGATCACCTAATCAATGATCTCACTTCCCTGATTGTTCCTAAAAGAAGTGATCGGCCAGCACGTGACCCCCCAGCAAGAAGGGACACATTCACCTCACAGGGGTGCACATAGATGACAGAGGATGGACATGACAGGCCACATATGGGTGCAGCCCGGTTCATGTGGTGTCGCCCCCAGGATGCCGTATGACGCCTCACCTGGCAGGGTCTTGTGCGCCGTGTTCCCCATAGCGGAAGGTGCGGAGCTCGTAGCAGCAGCAAGAGATCACTGAGCCCTGTCCGGGCCACTGAAGGTCCATTTAATCCTGTACTTCCGGTAAGTATGTACACTGCACAGTATCCTCCGTCCGCTCCGGTCCCCGGACTCCTCCGCTGCCAGTCTCCGTGCAGATGTACAACCAGAGCCGACTGACTACATCTCCAGCCACCGCCGCTCCATCACAGGGGGCAGGGCCGTGCGAGGCCACGCCCCCTCCGCCTCCATGCCTGTCACCGTGCATATGAGGCACCGTGTTTATGAGGCGCTGCGGGGGGCAGAGCTGGGGGATCGGGCGACCGATACAGGGGGAATCGCACAGACGGCTGGTACAATGTATACAAGGTCGGTGTGGTGGGACACGGGCGGAGAACCTTCATGTGTCTCCTTCTTCCACCATGTATTAATATCTAGGAGCCCTGCACCTCCTCCTAACCTGGCCAGAACAGTGATCACATATACATCAGGGTGTAGGACACAGTGAGCCTAGTTATATCATTGCTTTGTGACGGGGAGACTGTAACCAATAACCTCCTGTGCCCAATACAAATGATGCCAGCTGGGCATACACTCTTCTATTTTAAGAGCCCCCAATACACCTTTAGATTTCTCTGTCAGATTACCATTAGATCTCCTTTTGTTTTACCAAAACCATGTAATATGAGGGAATTACTAAACAATCAAGTCTACTTGTGTTCAATTGCAGAGGACCCAGGACTACATAGTTGTTGGTAGATCTAAAGGATATCTGACAGAGATCTAAAGATGTGGGGCCAGCTTTAGTTTGATCGACTCTTTGGATCCAACTCGATTTGAAAATGTAAATTTGTTTCCTTTTTCTTAAACTATCGACTAAAAGGTAGCCATACACGCTATGATCCCCCCGATTCTCCAGCGGCTTATTGCAGCACGATGATGTCACTCAGAAGATCGGAGCACACCCTTTATGTGTCTGACATTACTTTGGATGGGGAGGCTGGTCCCCATTAAAAGTAATACGATCTGCCAGGAATTTACTAACAAGTCAGATCACGGTGCAATCCTGGTTGATCTGTTCAAGTGGGCGCATCTGATTTGCGGGCAAGTGACCACCGAATGCACGCGACGGTCATTAGGCCGCAGATCGTAGCATGTATGGCTACCTTAAGTCAAGTCAGATTCACATATGGAAAGAGGCACAGGGGTTACATAATCTACCCCCAGAAATTGTACATGACCAACCCTCCTCTATAGCAGTGGGTCCTAAACTTTATTTGCAGGCCCCCCTTTTCTATTTAGGAACATTATCAAGTGTTCAGTATCCAGTTTTAAACATGGGTTGAGAATGAGGGACTGAGGCCCCCCCCCCCCCGGAATACCTTTGTGCCACCCCTCACTTTGTGAACCACTGCTATGGCAGCCTATATACCCTTTTACGCAGTCAGTGGTCATTTCCCCTGCCCACCTGTGAGTGTCAGTTGCCCATAGAGATAACATGGGGGTCATGGTCAGCCACCTACACAATATGTGCAATCACACTCCAAGCCTTTCCACCCCACTGCGTTCCAAGGGAATGTGAATACTTTGCGCAGGGCTCAAGGACAATTTATATTTAATCATTACAAAGAAGTTTTATTCTCTTTATGTCTGCCTCACACTATACACCCAAAGTGAGTAATGACTGAAATGAAAGGAGGAAGAATCAGATGCCAACACACTGCAGGGTAAATTGCGTAAAATGCACAAAACCGCAGCACTTGCAGTCACAGTGTGCTTTTGTGCCACCGCCACAGAACATTTGGAATGCCATCAACCTGAAATGGCATCACAAAAGTAAAACCGCAGTGACCATGTGCTATCAGTCTGTGATCCACTTATTATCATCAGACCGCATTTTCACAACGTGAAAGAGCCGTCTAGCACAGTTGTAGAGGCTCATCTGTATTGAAATTGCCATTCTGATTATAATATTCTATTTACGCCTTTACAGGAAAACGACATGTATACAGATTATACTCCATCTTTACACAATGTTTGTGCTAGTGATGGGTCGTTCGCGAACGAGCCGGCTCTAAAAGCCGATGCTTGGCCGCGAACGACAAGAGCTGATGCCTGTCCGGCAGAGTCGATGCTTTAATGGCTCTTGCTGGTCAGGCACTTTGATGGGCTCCCGTGGTTGCTGGGGAGGGCGTACAGGAGCATAGATGGGCTGGACGGGGTTGTGGCTTCCTAGGCAGGCGGGGGACTTGGAAAAACTCTTTGCTGCATGGACCTGGGGGCGTGTCAGCAGGAGAAAGAGACCGCCCCTTTTCTAAGATTTTCTGCTACCCTTACAACTGCGCATGTGCAGTAAGCCCTAGTTTTGGGGGGTTTTCAGGTTTAAGCTTCTTAATTACAGGTGTGAAGGTAGGGGTTGGGGTTTTAACCCCCGAACCCCTCAACTTGATCCACAAAACTTACCCTACTATCAAGCACCACTCCCCCAAACCCATAACCTTGACACCAGAAATTTGAAAAAGATTAACCCTGAAAAGCCCCAAAACTAGGGCTATCTGCACACACACAGTTGTAAGGGTAGCAGAATATTTCAGGGTAGCAAAATAGCCCAAAATATAAATATTTAAGTGATGAAGTTTAGACAAAGAGCCGTTCGGGAGCCATTTGGGAGCTAAAAGAGTTGGCTCTTTAAAGGGAGCTGATCCAAAAGAGTCAAATCTTTGCAAAGAGCCAGAATTCCCATCACTAGTCTGTGCCCAATACTCGTTTCACTGTTTTTGTAAACATTTCCACACTTTGCCTCTGGTGACACTAAAGGGGCATTCACACGGAAGTCTGGAAACGCTGCATTCCAGAGCCCAGACGTCTAAAAAGCACTTATGAAGACTCTCCTGGACGCTTTTGTAAACTTCAAAAATAAAAACCTGAAAAAAATAACATTCAGATGTGGCTGGCTACGGATGGTAAGGTAGACATCAGAAGTGACATCTGCTCTCCCATGCCACCTTTCACGCCAAAAGTCCACCGAGATGGTGGAGAGAGTGTATTTTGAATATTTTATCGTAAGTATTTTTTTTTTTTTACTTTTGACCTCCAATCTGCCCTATTATCAGATAATAGAAGGCAGAACTGGAGGTGGTAGTTCCACTTTAAATAGGTGCGTTTTAAACATGCTATTTGTGAATTCTTCCTACCTTAACAATACACAGCTAGAAGGCTTGGGCCTCACCCTGCTGGAAAAATAACTATATTACATAAAGGTTATTTAAGGTTAATGGGCACTGTAAGCAACTATACACTCCACATCAGATAGGACAGGTCATACTCATATCACAAGGAGTGCTTGGCTTTTCTAGAGGTACCACTAGTACCACATGGTGGACAGCAGACACTGCAGCAGCTACAGAAGACAACAAAAACCTTGTTCACGCTTTGACTTTCTGTATAGTTTGTGCTTTAAGAAGCCTCATTTGTTTTTGGCTACATATGCCTTGGATAATAGTTTTGGGGCAACAGTTTAGGCTTATTTAAAGCTGAATAGACGGCACATAGCTACATATGCAAATGAAGTGGTTTTGTCTGGCAAAGGATACGTGTTTCTCTCCATCCACTCCTGAAATATATGCAGTTTAGGTCAGGAAAGTTCTGGGCTCCCTCTGCCGAGTTGAGAGGTATGTGAACCTTAATATTGAACTTATTTGCTCCTATTTAGTCTGTTTATTATATCTTAGAACATTTTTAATGTATCTATTTGTTAAATACAAAACAGACCATACAGTTTTTTCTACTGACTTTGGCAGAAATGTTGGGATCTGCTTACTTCCTGTCCACTCTACATGTGTGGGAAATGTATTTTAAAGATGGGGAGGTGTGGGAAAATGACCAAAGGTTGGTTCCTAGTAATCCATTAGAGATACAGAGGGAGCACAAACATATGACAACACATATTTAGGAATGTCAATGACAATAGTTGGTTTTGTTTCACCAAAGAGGAAGGCAGAATCACATCAGATCACATAATTTTCCTGTGCTTGCAGTGTGAAATGAGACATATGATTTTTGACATGACAGACTTTTAAAATTCCATCTTTAGGAGTTCCCAGGCTTGTAACTGGACAGATGAACACATGGGAACTGCTTTCCCCAACCCATGTGTGGCCTAAGCTGTGCAGGGATTGCAAGGGTCCATTACCAAATCTAACTTAAAGTAGCCATACACGGTTCAATATTTCCGTTTGATCAAAAAAATAATCTATCTTTTTAGGTTGATTGAACGAGAATCGATTCCCGCCCGTCGGGTACGATCAACCCAAAGTGATGGAACATGAAATCGATCGGACATGTTGGTAAATTTAAGTCGATCGTACAAGTATCTGATGAGTTTTGTAGGTATTTTGATGGATTTGTATTTCATTGAACTATGGAGCATGCGCTAGTAAAGTAATTGATCCGTGTTACATCGATCACACTGTGTGGTGGTACAATAGATTGATGCGAAGGTAGCCATAGAGCGTAAGATTCCTGCTCATTTTTGCCGATCGAATGACATGAGCATTCCCGCTGATCACACGGCCACAAATCGGATGCGCCCACATGGACAGATCGATCAGTATCGTACCGTAAGTTGGATTGAATGGTGATTAGACATGTTGGTAAATTCCCAGCCGATCACATTACTCGATGGATGAATGTGAGCTTACTGGATGTGAGGGTCCTCATCCAAAGGGTACCCGCCAATCCTCTGACCGGGCAGGGATAGGACCATGTATGGCTACCTTTAGACAATTAAATTGCACAAGACAATGGAAGCGACGATCGATTGTGCAAAAGTTGACCCGTGTATGGCTACCTTTAGGTACACTTTCTTGTCTTAAAAATACATTCAATTATGTAATAATGGTTACAGAGCTGCACCTGTGTGTAGTGGTGCACAATAAAACAGATACAGTGCAAGGGTCAACAATTTTGTCCATCTAACATGGATCAATCGTATCACCACACAAAACAATCGATTCCATTCTACAGCCCTGTGAATATGCCCTGTAGATCGATTGAAAAAAAAATCCTAAGAAATGGCAAGAAAACTCGTCACATACTTGTATGAAATATACCAACATGTCCTATCACTGCTCAATCCAATTTATGTTACATTTTTATCCCCTTTAGTCAATTGATTTAAGTAAAATGGAATAGATTTAAAAAAAATCAGCTTAAATGATTGATTTATACCTTTACATTACAAAATATTGAGCCAATTTATACAACTAAATCAGCGTTCTGTATTATGTTATCACAGCATATGTAGAAGGTAAATCTCCACCCACCCATCCAAACCTGACCATGGAGGTGGCTATGCTCCCCTCTGAGCTGGCCGATCACTATGGCCAACTCTCCTTGAGGAAAGCAGAGCAGCAAATATATACAATGCTATCATTTATAACCAGAAAATCAGAGAATTTCTAGGAGCAGTTCAGCAAACTATCTGAACAAAATGTACGGGAGCAAAATCATCTCTGTACCAGACGCTGGTTTTCTAGGTTGCCAGGCAACAGTCCAACTGGCGATGTCAAAATATCAAAAATAAAAAGCATGGACAAAAAAATGTATATACTGCAAAGTGGAACAGATTTCCGGGAGCGATCTTAACCTTGGAGTATGTTTGGAAGAACCAATCTGAAACTCAATTTACATTATACTGTTCTGGAAATATGTTTTGATTAAATCAGTCATGCCGTTATTTTATAGTTCTAAAGACACATTTTCCATCAAATACAATTATATTTAAACTTAGTGGCTCCTTGCATGCCACTGGGCTGTTGCTTAGCAACTGATAAACTTTGGGGGCAGCGTATACATGCACGTTAGGGGTTTCCTGCTTTGTTAAGTCAGAGGATACAAATATTGTAAAACGTATGTGTCCTATTTAACAGAAAAAATTATAGTAAAGAAAAGTATAAAGTTTACCTTAATCTTGCCAAAAAATGTGAGGTGAGCTATGGCAGCCTAAATGCATCCACATTTTATGCAGCCTTTTTTAAGGAGAGATTTAAATATATTTTTGTGGTATGATCAAAATGATTTAGTTAAACTAAATTAAAAAAAATTCCTTTCAATTCAAAAAAAATGTGAGTGTTGCAGAAGGTCAGTTCTCAAAAACACATACCTGCATTTCCCTATTCCTCACTCCTGGGCTTGACCATCCTTACCGGGCCCAGCGCTTGCAAGGTGGCAGAGTGAATTACTTCTGGTCTGGGACACCATTTACATCTGGTGACACTATGCCATGCCAGACAACGCAGTGGACTGCCAGCAAGAAAGAGACTTGGAAAGGTAGGTGTCACAGTGGCGTTTACCTTGCCAACTCCCCTTGTATCAGGGACCCGGCAATCTGACCCATCACTGGCACTTCTGGTGCTGATAACAGAAAGTGAAAAAACCAGTGAAAGGTCTTCTTTTAAATGTACTTATGTAAATTAGGTGTGAACTTTGTTGTCCAGTTTCCAAAAGTAACTAGAAGACTTTACCCTACTATGTTGCAGAAGTTTGAATACATTTGTGGATCTTTTATGTTGCCTTGCTTTCACTTTTCTGTCCAGATTAAGTCCGGAAATTGGACTGGCTACTTCATGTTTTTTAACCCTATAATCATATTTTTCTAAGATAGTTGTGGCATAGCTTGGATTTGGCTATTTAGTGGGCATTCACATGGGCATTTCCCCAGTCATTTTTTTAGGGCTCCTGCCCGATACTAAAGCAGGGAACAGACGTCTCGATATTGGAGCCGTCGGATGTTCCCTGCAGCAGTGTGATTGGAGGAGCTGGAGAGACAGCTCTGCTGCCGATAATTTGCATTAAGACCTGCAGTTTCCATGCAAAGCATCGGCCGTGATTAAATGTCATGTCCAATATCCCTGTTTTCGAGCGGGAAAAAACTGGGATGGCCGCATATGATATGGGCCAGATAGATGACTGTGAGTGCCCATATCTATATGTGTGTACCTAGCTTTAGAAACTTGTATTTTCCCCAGTTTTCGAGTGCCATTTGATGAGGAAGGAGAATATACTCACCAACATGTTGACTTGTAGGAAAGAGATACATTTTTACAATGGCCGTTACAATTTTATTGTTAATGGTCTTTTCTTGCCATTTTAGAACACTCTTCTTTCTGCAGTTCAGTGCTCATGGGGTATGGTGCCACAGTGTGTTACATTGCTACTTTACAATTAAGAAACCTGTAGGTGTAGGTAGCAACAACTTTAAAAAAAATTGGTTTTAACAAGTAGTGTATTTTATAAATTTTTTGTGATACTACAATGTATATTTAACCCACTATGCTTCAGTAAAGAGAGGTGTACAAATACTATGCTTTAAAAACAGGATAGATTAACTAGTAAACACATACTGGTGTTCCAAGTGAGAGCATATCACATTTTCCTCCACACTCTCATAGTGGAAAATGTTTTCCCTAATTACCAATCACCCCAAGTCAGATTAGCACTGGAAATTAATCAGGGGTATGTCTGAACTTGAATATCCAATCCCTCGCTGTCTTTTAGGATTTAGCGCACAGATTAGAATGCCCTAAGAAGATCTATCTGTAGAGACTCATTTTCCTATCTGTATCGCCCATGTAATTATAGTGATAGTTCATATAAAGATAGCAGGGGAAGGATGCATTTTCCAAAAGGGAACAGAAGCTGAGGTTTTGATATTTTTAGAAAACGGTTAATTATTTTAAAGAAAAGGTGTTCATGCCTAAAATTTAGATATTAAAGCCAAATGCCAAGCAAGTGGTTACATTTATAGTTAATTACAGTACATACTTTTACTGGCCTAAAGGTCTTGTTATTCTGAGCTGGCGCTTGTAATCTAGACATCTAGGATTTAAAGACCCGGACAAGCACACTAGAGTGCTGACAAGCCTCCATGTGACTCTCCACTCCACTAATTGTAAGCCCAGTGTTGGCCCTGACCAAGAGGGAACAGCTTCTGGACTGAAAGACGCCGCAAGACCATTAGTGCTGGGCGCACTCTGTGCACCTCTGGTCCTGACCTGTCTGCTCCACCAAACACCTACCATGTAGTCTACTTATTCCTGGCAAAATACATTGGATCTCTAATGACTACATAAAAGATGTTCCAGGTGCTAACTTTATGACGCATAAAGGATTTTTCAACTTTCCTGTTTCTATTTAAGTGTTCATAGTCCAATTTTCGATATTAAAGACTTTTTAGGTAGATTTTTTTCTGTGATATATTCTGTTGGCCAAAAGAACCCTCTAGTTTTGGGTGATCCAAGGAGCGAGTATGAGGTGGAATTGATCTCTCTTTCCCCTCTGAGGACCACCTGGGTTTTTATATTCTGTAATCTAGACATCTCTACTAGACCTAACGACCTGGTAGCTGACTTTACTTTTTCAACTAACATTTTCAAAAGCACAGCTCAGGATGAGCATTCCACATAGTTCAACTAAAGACCTGTCATGGGGCTGTCATCTGAACTCCCCCCAGAGCACATGCACAAATGTGCAGGTTTTACAGACAGGAGCCCACCGAGCTGCAGACACTTGGCAGGGCAAGCAATAAACTCTCTTAGGGAATGCTGGCAAAGGCCTTGTTGCCGAAGTTTCCAAATTTGCACCTACCACAGCTGTCACAGTGTTTCACATGTTTGTCACTAGTGATGGCGCGAACCCGGAATTTGATGTTGGCGAACGCGAACTCCGTCAAACAGTGTTCGCGAACATCTGTCGAACCATGGGCAGTCGCGAAACATTCAAAAAACGCAAAAGAGGACCCTGTATGGCACAAGTAGTGTTGGACAGAGTTTTCAAGGGGATCCTAACAACCCTGGGACATGGACATGAAGAGGGGGGATCCATGGCAAAACTCCCAGAAATTTTTTTTGTTCCGCGATACTCCTCCTACAGGAGTTTCGTTTCCAATGATAGTCATTTGGGAGTTTGAACATTAAGAGGTGGACGCTGTGAGGCGACTAAACACCACATGGTTGGTAAATGCCTGTGTGAACTTCCCTGAAACAACCTGTGATAGATTCTTGCTTTCCCCGTTGCTACAGCTCTTCAAAAGGTTTGAATTTTAATTTTATGGGGAGGACACTGGTGGCGATGGCAGTCGTGGTAGGGACACTGGGGGAGCTGGTCCGTGTTGGCGGACACTGTGTTGGTGATGGTCAGTGTGGAGGCACACTGGGTGGAGCTGGGACAGCCGTGTGGCACGGACCTTGGTGGTGATGGTCAGTGTGGAGGGTGGACACTGGGGGATGTATGGTCAGTGTGGACGGACCACTGGGAGATGGTGTCAGTTATGGGCGGACTGCGTGTGTGATGGTCGTGTGCGAGGACTACTGGTGGAGATGGACAGTGTGGAGGACACTGGTGGAGATGGTCAGTCTGGCGGACGACTGGGTGGTGATGTGTCAGTGTGGAGGCACTGGTGGAGATGGACAGTGTGGAGGGACACTGGTGGTTGTATGGTCAGTGTGGAGGGACATGGCGCGGGAGATGGTCGTGTGGAGGGACACTGGGGAGATGGTTCGTCTGCGGACCACTGGTGTGATTGGTCAGTTGTGGAGGACACTGGTGGTGATGGTCTCAGTGCGGGGAGGCCACTGGTGGTGATGGACAGTGTGGAGGACACTGGTTGGTGTGGACAGTGTGGCGGACACTGGTGGTGTGGGCAGTGTGGGTGACATCGGTGGGGGCAGTGGTGGGGACACTGTGTGGGAGCATGGCTCAGTGTGGCGGCCCACGCTGGTGCGGATTGATGGTCGTGTGTGGCGGACACTGGTGGTGATCGGTCCAGTTAGTGGAGGACACTGGGGGGATGGATATTCACCTATGGTATGGATGGATGGGATATTCAGTGAAGACTGTAGATCACACAGAAACCTAGATAAAGGTTTCCACTATAGCAGCAGCAGCAGCTCTCTTTCCTAACTCTCTCCTCTTTCAGCAGAGTTGTGTAATGGCGTCCTGACTTGATATGTCTTATAGGTTCTGTGAGGGTGGTGGGTGCTCATTGGTCGGATTATGTTGTGACTGTGACTCACAGGGGTAAAGTTCTGCAATGTTAAAAGATAGGGACAAACGAACTCGCCATTATGTTCGTGTCCGATGTTCGCCGCGAATAGTTCTCCGGCGAACAGTTCGGGCCATCACTATTTGTCACAACTCTTTCAATAATGTCAAATGAATATAATAAATAAAAAAATACAGCAACCTTCGTGTGTCGACTTTGTAGAAGGGTTTGTGTTTGGATCAACAAACATGCTTTAGACAAAGAGAAACCCAACAAATACTACTCTCTTGCGTGGGTATAGTAGTAGAGCCTATTCTTGAACATTACCTAGACCAGAGGTATCCAAATATTATGCAAAGAGGGCCAGATCTGGTGAGGTGAAAATGAATAGGGCCCAACCATTCAGCCTGACCATTAACCTCCCTAGCGCACTGCTGAGGTCCAGATTTTTGTACAAAAAGTGCACCATAGACTTCAATGGTAAATTTTTCTTTATGTTGTAGGCCTGTAACTTCCGCAAATATGTCCGTACAAGGGTCTAGTAGACATCCTGAATATAATAGTGTTTGAAACACTCAATTATGTCAAATAATTATTATTATTTTTTTTAATAAATGTAGTGAGAAAACACAAAAATCAGGGCACAAAGCTTTGCTGCTATGTTCTAAATCTCGCCCAAATAAAGTCTCTGGTGCCCCAGATGTGCCCATTTGCAGCTAACCTTCTCTAACCTGGTGTGATGGATGTGGTAAGATCACACCAGGTTAGAGAGGGTTACTGCATATGGGCACATCTGGGGCACCAGAGACTTATTATTCTGGCGAGATTTAGTACAAAGATGCACTTTGAAATCAGTTTTCTACATAGAAAACTGATTTCATGTACTGTACTTTTCAAATCTCCCACAGCCTCCCCGATGTGATGTCATCAGGTCACTCGGAGTGGGGGGGGGGGGAGGAGAGGAGGCGGCATGCTGGCAGCATGCCACATCGGGGAAACCGGGACAGCGCAGAGCTATGAGTATGCGCTCCCGGAGCCCTGATGTGTACTGGATGGCAGCATCTCGTCCAGTGCTATAGAAGCACTAGCAGCGCTGGACGAGATGCTGCCGTCCTGACCGCTAGGGCAGTTAACAGAACAGGCCCTTTTACACTATACACGCTGTGTTGTGTACCAGACACGGTGTGGTGTGCTACACATTAACGCACTGCATTGTATGATAATGCATAACATGGGGAGTCCCTCCTCTGGGAGTGAAATGGATGCACCCCAGTGTGAATCACCTCAGCATATCACTGATTGTATGAATGAGCGAGCAGGCCATTGGAAAACATTTGGCCACCGGGCAGGTTTGGACATGCCTGACCTAGATCATCCACCTGTATTACTTGCTCTACTAAAAGTGCTGGAGATCACAGACCAACATCCAATAAATATTCCAAAACATGAACATGGTTGTAATATGAAAGAGGGTTGACTTCATATTAATTAATGTCTGCTGTTCATTCAACTCAATACAATATGCTGAGTGAAATGCACAATCACCAAGTGCAACCAATAAAATACACTTTACTGAAGGCAGATCAGTACAGGAGAAAGCCAATAATATTGGGCTGTGCATGTTTTTGTTGCGACATCAAGTCCATTGTACTTTAAAACATAAAGGGTTAATAGATCTTATTTACTCGGAAATGACACACTGTACATTATCATATTCTAGATGGTTCTATAACTGCTGGGTATATTTACCTAACATGCAATCCTGTGAAACTGGACTTTCTCGTTATCTAATTATAAAAACTAGGTAACCAGATCTGGGAACGCGCAAGTATTTATACATAAGATATCATATGTAATCTGGAGAGGCACTACCTCAATGCTGCTTCCCTGGAGTCTTGCCCATGTGCAGGAGAAGAAACAGAACTACTTCAGCACCAGCTAAGCCTCAGTACACTGTAAACTATTTAAACAGAGTTCAGCAATAAAACCCAAAGGGAAGCTAAATGTCATTCTGTCAAGAGAACAGTGCAAATTATTTTATTACAAAACCTGAAGATATTTTCAGTCATTAGTTTTGCACATCACAGAAGTGCCCCAGGCTAGAAAATCTGCTTCTTTCTGCAGTGATTACAACAAAAGGAGCATGTTTTCGTGGGAATACACCATTGTTACAGATAGAAGAACATGGTTCCCTAGTGTTTCTGGAGAAATTCTAACCCTTTACCCATCATTGCCATTCTACAGCTGTATTTTCTTGTTTGGCTTACTGTACAAATTGGCAGATATATTTATCAGCCTAATTATATATAAGATATATTTTGACTGATATTACAGATCTTTTCAATATTATGGATGACTAGATAACTTTCTGCTTTTGGAATTCCTAGGTATTTTTTTGTTAAGTAGTGTGGTGTTAGAATATCTTTCCACAGTGTCAATACACCTCCGTTTGACAAATTGAGTGTCATGACCTGAAACACTGACACGTCCATGTCGCCCTGTGGAGACTAGGCCTTAGTCGTTCAGAGAGGATGATTCCTTTCCATAGTTAAAATATTTATCCAATTGCAATGTGGCGCAGACCTTTCTACGGTCTGTTTTTTTGTGGTTTTTGGTTAGACTTTAAAACAAAGCACATCAGAAAATGGCAGGAAAAGAAGAAAGCCTTGGAAATGAATATCCGTGTAACCATCAACTGTTAAATGCAAAAACACCCCAGAATCTAGGAAAGTCTTTGACATAAGGTATTGCTATTATACCTCTCCATGATACCATTATACCTCTCCAAGATTTCTAGGAAAAGACGCTGGTGTACTGAACTAATCTGGAATAATTGCAATTATTCACCTTGCATGTAATCGTGGACACCATGTTGTCCTAGAAATCATAGTTGGCAGCACTTCACAGACTATCTAGGACATGCTTTCCCAATGAAATAAAAGATGACAAGTTCAGGAGATATCTCTGGTGCTCTGTTGTTTGTCACCTGCACAAGCCATCCACACCTCATCCCATAAACTTCAATGACAAGATACCATTTCAATGTGGAAACCACACAATTTAAAGGGGAACAACTGTAACAACACAAATCATGCTTCAAATGCCACTTGCTTCATGTGTCCAATGATTACAAATCATACTTTAGATCAGATACTAAGTAGTTGACTCAGATCACATGTAGAGGCTTTTCTTTTTGCTCTTATATTTTTCAGTTATGTCCCAATTAAATGAAAGCCTCTAGCATTTTTTTGGGTGATGTACTATATGATCTTTATTGTCTACACCAGGATTGTAGTTTGACAGACCTGGTCTTCATCTCCAGACAATACCAGACTCCTCAAGGCATAACCTGACAAAAGCAGGAAAGGGGGGTGGCATGCGTGCACCCCCTTCCCGAGCACAAACAGGCCCATGCTATATTTCTACATGTGGGAGACCACTCATTAAGGTATGGGCCCTCTTCACCACAACTGGGCCAGTGCTGTGGGGGCCTGTGAGTAAGGGATCATTTAAGATCTGGGAGTCCCCTTTAATAAGACATCTCTGGATCCCCAACCATCACCTATGGAATGAGTGCAGGGGTCTTCCAGACCTCTTATCAATTCCTAAATGATTAATTAGAAGTCCCTAGAAAAACAATACAACTCTCCGGGGGCCAATGAAGACAATGCATTCTCTATGACATCTTGAATATGAAGTGGGTACAAACTGTGCAGTGAATCTATTAAATGCTGGCTCCCATGCTCACAGCAAATGCCAGGTCTCTATCTACAGAAGTAACATTAAATCACACCGGGCATTCACAGTGAGCATGGGAACCAGCACTTAATACATGTGCTGCACAGCTGGTCCCCTCTTATTTTGTATTCAAGATTCCGGAGGAGAAAGATCATTGCAGGATCTGTCAATAAATAGGTATAGGTCCCATTTACAAAATGGGACCTATACACAACTATGCAGGAAGCATTTCTAAAAACAAGGGTTAAATATATAGTATGTATTAGAATGAAATTTATTTGACACTACCTGGGAATGGGTAAGATCTAAGAAAGGGGATGATTTTTGGGGTCCGTTTGTTGAAAGGATCCCCCAGATCCTCAATGATCCCCTGCCGACAGCACTAAGCCAGGTTATGGGGAAAAGTCCACCTACCTTAATGACGGAGTCTCATGGAATTGGCCCTGTTCATTGCGCCCTATTCCAGGCTTGCCAGACCCTATGCCAAAAGTGGGTCTGGTTATATATGGGTGATTATCCCATACAATATATATGCATATGTACAGGTTAAATTGTAAGGAATAAATTGTAAAACTGGTTTCTCTAGACATGTAACCTAATGCACTCTGGATGCAACATGTGTCATCTCTGGACTTTTGAAAAATGACTGCAAATGATGTACATTTTAAAAATGCTGCAAAAGTGTTTGTGTGAACCTATCCAAATATGTTCCATACAGTACATGGCTGAATTACATACATCAGTGGTATACTGTTTCTAAATTAGCTTCACAGGATTAAGGCACCTAGCAGTGCTGGAGGTGCATATCAAATGTAATTGTAGGGACAGTTGGATTGTTTTAAATTGAAATTCTGTTACAGTTATGTTTTATTACTTGCTAGAAAGATTGAGCGCTGGGAAATGTTTGTAAATTGTAGTGACTTGCCTATCCATGTGCACCCGTCACCTTTTAACTTAACATTTGTTCTGATGACTGACAAATCTTTATTTGTTCTATATTTGAGGCAGTCTGGGGATTTGCCCAAAGTGAGTCTGGATCTATGATATGTTGAAGTGTCTCTTTGGGTGGATGGGGCTTCCTCTCAGCAAAGCCTACTCTCACATTTTGCATTTCTGGGGCATTCAGTAAATAGGTTATGCATTACATGATTCATGTACATTTATAATATATGGCCACAAACATTTAGCTGTATAATGACATCAGTCTACTTGTGGTAGAATAAGACCAATTACTATATTTACTAAATATAAAGCACATGGCTGGGTTAGCTAAGGTACCATTTTTTGCATAAACAGCTAGTCAAGGGATGTCAAGAGATTTCCACATGGTTACATAAAACCATAATAGAGTATTTTGAATCCTTTTGCACAGTATAACTCTAAGGAATCCTTCATGATAAATAATGTATGATAATATGTAAATGATGCTTGTATTTTTATAGTCTGCATTTCATATGATGGAATGCATTTAATTATATCTTATTGGGTGGGCCATGAGCTTGAAAGCTTTTCTTTAGCCTCAACCTCCTAGGTATATAAAAAGAGTACTAGGAATAGTGGTCCTCCTTTTTCAAGAACAAACCAGTGGCAATCTGTGTCTGCACATTATGGAATATCCTTACAATATGCAAATGTAAGGGGCATGTTTAAAGTTTGATTGTTTCTAATACTCAATAACACTCATCAATTCTGAGAACTGGTCCTTATTTTATTTAATGCTTTTTTCGCTCTTATATCAGGAAGAGAGATTCATAATTGGAGGCCAGGGTGTGTCGTCCTCAAGTATTTACATGTAAATAAAACAAACCTAAATTAAATCACTTCAGACAAGTGATCTCACCACAAACATGTCAAGTGTGCAAACACTGTCAAATGTCCCTGTCAGTACGAGTATAAAAACAGACTTCTGATAGCAATTTACTTCAGCTAGATTCACAGTACAAATGTGACTGCTCAAGTCCATAAATGCTGAAAAAACATTTAATCCATAAAATATTTTATGTCACTTTTCCATCAACCCAACTGGAAATAATAAAAAGAAACCCCTCCAATGCCAAAAAACATTTCCTGATTTAAGAATTTTAAGTGGATGATAAATATACTTAAGGTGCACACTCATTACAAAACACAGCATACAGATTTAAAGGCCCCCATACACGTGTCGGATTCGCACCGGATTCCGGCACGATCGATTCCGGGCGCGTGCACGCCAAACGATCGTGCCGGAATCGCATGCAGCCCACCTGGTCCGATCGATCACGTCCGATTGATCAGGGGCTCAGAATCGGATCCGATGGAGAACCAACATGTTGGTCTTTCTCATGCGATTCTGTCCGGATCAGAGGGAGTTGCCAGTTGTGAGGTGGACAATCGGACACGGATCCGTCCCGGAATCCGTTGGACAAGGTGGTATGCTACGATGGATACTCTTAATTGGCCGATTGATCACACCTGCGATTCCCGGCAGAATCGCCGGAATCGATCGGATGATGAATCGATCGGACATGGAATCCGACACGTGTATGGCTAGCTTAAGACTACCCAAAACATGATGAACGTTTTAAGGTAGCAATTCGTAGAATCGATGATTGATCGGTTCGGGATTCGATGGAACACCACCATGCGAATCCGATCTCTGGCCGATTTGTGAACTCACGCGGTGATCAATTGGTCAAAAATCTAGTGAAAAATCGACCCGTGTATGGGAGCCTTTGGAGAAGAGACTCGTGCTTAAGAGGGGTTTAAAAAATAGAATGTTCTTGAATTTTTTTCCTCAATTGTTACATATTACATTCATTTAAGTGAAATGAAAACAGACTTGTCCAAAAAATTTTGACATGTCCTGTCCACTGAAAGACCTGATGATCATGTGTTTACAGTCAAAAGGAAAATGGTCATGACTGAAAAGCATCAAGTCAGATTGAAAAAGTGCAATTCTCAAAATTTAATTCCACCATCAGATCTTTCAGTGAGATTTAAAAGTAATTTGGGAAAACATTTTATATTGTCCAAAAGTTCCCGTATTTCAGGTATTCAACTCAGTATTCAGGTGAAACCAATATATGAAACAGAGTGATTTTTTTTTAACTTCTTGATGATTATGGCTTAAGGCTTATGAACACAAGTACATATGCATTTATATATTTTTAAAATTAAAATCTTTGTTTTATTGTTATTGATATAATATTCAAATTTTCTGAGATGTAGAGTTTCACCTGTAGCCATAGATTTTTTTTTTCAACGGTCAATATTTTTAAATCAGGTGTTCCAACGCCAGTTCTTGAGGGTCCGGATCTGCATTTTTAGAATATCTTTGACATAAAAGTTAGTTTATAACAAAATGTAACCCGTAGAAGCCCTTAAAGACTGGAGTTGGAAACCACTCTTAATGTTAGGGTTTGTGTCCACTGCAGATTCCATGCGCTGGACGTACGCAGGCAGTTTGCCCGCAGCCACTGGAGCGCACCCTATTCATGCAGCAGGGGAAAGATGCAGAAAATCAGCACCCAAACAGCTTTGGCGCTGTTTTCCCGCATCTTAGACACCTCCATTGATCTACAACGGAGGCGTCTCCGGCGACATCCTGCCGTGCTGCTTTCGATACGCGGCAGCCCGCAGCTTCAAAACAGCAGGGCGTGCAGCTAAGAATATACAGAATATACAGAATGGACACTGTCCCATTCATTAGAATGGAAAGTGTCCTCTCTGTGTCTTCTTCCCTGCGGTGGATGCATACATTAGACTGATAAACACACAGGCAAGCTTGGTGAACATTTTTTTTACACACAGAACAAAAATACACAATACACAAACAAATACACAACACATACACAGTTTGATACTCTAATTAAAATCATTTTAAAATACAATGATAACCATTTAAGTTCTAAAAGTATGCCTTCTTGTTGTTTAACCTCCCTGGCTATTACCCTGAGTGTACCTCAGGGTAATTTTGTTTACTCACAGCGAGTCTGTAGCAATACCGCCTCACAGGCTTTTACACTCAAACTACACCCAGGACTTTACCATTAAGCCCCACATTAACCCCCCCCCCCCCCCAGAACTTAAACCCCCCTCAGGCTTTTGCCAAAATTTAACCACCATGGTGGTCCCCTAAGATCCAGATTTCCATACCAAAAGAGGTACATCAACTCACAATTAAATTCCACTATCTCTAGACAAGAAAAAAAATACCAGAATGTTCACAAGATAGCGCTGCCAGCTTGTTTACATTTCACCAGCTGATGATGTCATTCCGAGCTGTGAAAAACCAACTCCCCTTCACTCTCCACCAATAAGAAACAGAGAGACTGCATACACCTTATACACAGTCTGTGTAACTAAGTGCACAGGGGATTATGCCATTCACCACACAGGTTGGCGCTTCTTTCGGCTCCTTAACCTTCTGAGCGTTGCGCACGTGGCACGTTTTTTTTCTAACCGTGCCACAGGCAGTCGCGGCGGAGCACGGTTGCTCTAGATACCACCGTAGGAATCCGGCGGTATCTAGAGCGGCGCTCTAGTTAACTGGGGCTGAGTTTCATGATGCATGAAACTAAGCCCGAGTTAACTCGGGTCAGACGCTCAGAAGGTTAATACCCTACCAACTACATGTGCCCTCTTGGGCATGGTTGCCACACGGTTTGCCATCACAGATGTAGAACTATATAAATATTATTTTAATTAACCTGGAGTTTTTCCCTAAACTTACGGGTTGCGTTATTAAATGATTTTAGTAAATAGCTATTTTTTCGTTCAAATTTACAAATGGCAGTTTTGTGGGAAAAAAATTAAGCAAAGGAGCTGGGCTGTAGAAATTCCCCGACTCCGACTCCTCAGTTTCTGATTCTTTCGACTCCTCGACTCCTTTGTATTAAATATGATAATGTATTTATCCATTCATTGAAGGAAAGGAAGGCGACATATACTAACCACAGAACTACTGGCTAGGAAACCAACACTGTGCTGTAACGGCCAATTAAAGCAGAGAAAGAGAGTTAGGCAGAAGATGCTCCTGCTTTTTCCTTAAGCTAGGCACCATGCTGTCATTGATTGGGGATCAATTTAACGGAAATCAATGTGCACCACATGGGCACATCAATTCCTGTTCAATGGGGACCCGTTCTCCCCAGTTTGCAGTGTGTGATTTACAACACGCCACAAGCTGGGGAGAAGCAGCCTGTCTCATACAGCTGCCTCACTCACACAGCTTCCGAGTGAGTCAGTCTTGAACTATTGGCGATCCATTCCCTTCACTTATACAAGCGTCTCTAGTCCGGCAAAAACATTGACTTCATTCTCAGCAAGAGTTACCAGGCTGCCATACACGCACCGAGCGGCGGGCGATTTTGCTGCCGACCGATGGGCGTGCGCGCTCGCCGATCGGGGGTGCCCACGTGGGGCGACAGATCCCTGTCACCCTACAGCTCGGCTGGCCAGAGAACGGACATGTCCGATAATCTCTGGCCGATGCTGTTAGTTTCAATGAAGACTGCTCTCCAGAGCTGACAGCATCGGCCGACACCCTTTGTGTGCCGGCCGATGCTGTCAGCTCTGGAGAGCAGTTTGATGACTACATCATGCTGCAGTCTAGAGCTCATCTGAGCTGGTCTGTCGGCCCCCACTTGGTGTGGAGGCCTTTAGGCTAGGGTCACAGTGGGTGCTGTATTGTTATACACGGCACAAATAAATTCTTATAGCAGAGAAGTCGTTCATTATGACTGTTTGCTAATTGCGACATTTGGAGTTAATTTTTTTTAAATTCCCATTTACATTTAGTAGGAGTCGGTTAATTTTTTGCCGACTCCGAGTCCAGGTACCCAAAAATGTCTCCGATTCCGACTCTGACTCCACAGCCCTGCAAAGAGCAAATATCACAGAACAGGATGGACAAAATGCCAGCAAAAAATCAAAAACCAAAACAGCACAATAGCACAAATCAAAATGACAAAAAA
>CM070034.1:38446811-38465809 GCA_036250615.1 Ptychadena robeensis | reverse complement strand
GGTCCCTGCGCGGGGCGGGCAGGGGTCTTGGGGTCTCTCCGGGTCCTCTGCTTGCCCATAGTTGCGTTTTAAAAAGCTGGATGGAGCAGGATGCGGCGGGGAAATCAGGAGCTCTAGGCAGCCATGTCCTGCTCGGTTGCCGTCCAAGCCACGCCCCCAACATAATTTCTATTATTGCATCTATTGCTAAAATGACGACAGATTCAGGTTTTATAAAAGTTGAAGACAAATATTCAGTTTAAATACATCTGAATTGTTTTGCTGGTCCAGAATTGATAGTGTAAATGTTTGCATTCAGCACACATAATAAACACCTCATATATCATCAGTTTGACTTCCAAAAAGCAGCATTTCATAATCATATGAAACGATTTGAAAGTAAAATTGCCAGAAATACATTTCAACATTATTACTGAAATACCATTGTTTTCTTTAACACTGAGTACGCTTATTTTTATTGGATTTATTGATTTTGGACTAGAAACAAGACAATTTTAGTATCAAGAATTGTGCTTGTTAGCTCTTCGATAACCTTGAAAAAAAATATATATACCTTGCAATCTAAAGTACAGCAATTCTGGATAAAGATAGCAGTAAAGTGACAAATCAAGTTGGCTAATGCATTTTTTGGGTTCATGCTCCCTTCCTCAGAGTCTTGTTAAATGACTCCCAAAACAAACCACTGTCCTAGACTTCTAACTCAAATTATGTTTAAGAAGTCCAAGTCTCAGATAATCTGGCCAGTTGCCTAGCACTCATTAACAAATGTGGTAAAAAAATAATAGCCCCCTTTTAAGGTAAGGTGGTGTTAATTTCCAAGTATAGGATGGTGATATTGCTTTATTGAACATGTTTGTAAAATGATGTAATGCAAATATGTTTGGGATTCACTTTATTTCTGTGATTGATCTGGAGGGAGAGATTATGTCTAAAATCTACTTCTTGCCTATAGCTGGTAAGCTGGGACAAAGCCTGCATAAATATGGAGTACTATGTGGAAACAAAATTATTTAACAAGCCTATGATGAGAGCATCAATTCTGTACCCAGGATAAACAGCAAGCTCCATTCAAACATTCAGCTATTATTGAGATTATTTCGGGGGGATGTTGCATTAAAATATATTGTCCAGCCATTCCACTGTTTTGATCATTTTCCCAGCACCACCAGGAGCTGTACATACACCCCAGGAATATCAACAGTGTGTTCTATTATTAAAGCCCCCCATACACCTTAAGCTGGCCATATACCTTTAGATCTCTCTGTCAGATATCCTTTAGATCTACCAACAACTATGTAGTATAGGGTCCTCTGTGATTGGACACAGGTAGACTTGATGGCTTAGAAAGTCCCTCATATTCCATGGTTTTGGAAATCTGACAGAGAAATCTAAAGGTGTATGGGGACCCTTACAATGTTACCATACATTTGCTGTACAACCCACTTTTGTTCTACCAAAACCATGTAATATGAGGAGCTTTCTAAACCTCCCAATCTGTATGTGTTCTATCAGGGAGGACCCGACACTACATAGTTGTTGCTTTAGATAACTCCATACAATTTCCTTTAGCAACAGCCTTCAGTATCC
Source organism: Ptychadena robeensis (assembly GCA_036250615.1). NCBI lineage: Eukaryota > Metazoa > Chordata > Amphibia > Anura > Ptychadenidae > Ptychadena > Ptychadena robeensis. Next base: position 38,464,222 of record CM070034.1, on the reverse strand, counting down.
CACTAAAAACTGGTATATTGCATTACATTTGCAATGGCAAACTTCCCCAGATTTGTGCCTCAAGACATCCTGTCTCAGATGTCTACAAAAAATTCCTATGACCTCATGCTTGGTTTGTGCTCTGACATGAACTGTCAACTGTGGGACCTCATATATATATATATATATATATATAAGTGTGTGGCTTTCCCAATCATGTCTAATCAACTAAATTTACCACAAGTGGACTACATTAAACTCCCTGGCGGTTTGCCTGAACCCAGTTTGGGCAGTTTGTTTACAAAATAAACTCTCCAGGAGCTGGGATCAGGCAAACTCACTTATGCTCAGAGAGCCTTTGGATTGCTTCAGGCGCCGCATCATCGGTGATGTTAATGGAGGGGCGTCAGTTTCTCTGCCAGCGATGTGTACAGGGGGAGGGCTGGGAATACAAGCAAAGTACTGTGTACTCTGCTTTGATCGCCAATATCACGCCATTTTCAATGCAGGTTAAGCTGCAGAAACATCTCAAGGATGATACATTTTTGAGCTTCATAGCAAAGGCTGTGAATACTAAAAAGAATAATTAGCATGGCTCCACCCACTATCCTGGAGTGTTTTCCCCCTTTACTTTTAGCATTTGTGATGGATTGGGGTATGAAAATACCTTCTGTTTTAAAAAGGCTTGACTGTGCTACCCACTGCTTGAATTTCTAATCATTTATTCCCTTTTCACGAAACCTTCATGGTCTTTCTTCTAGAAAAAGATGTTATGGACAGATGAGACCACTGGATAATGGCATATACCCTATGCTCATTTTTAGATTTTCGTCCTGTCTTGGCAAATTTTTTTAATGGAGTTTTTGCTTTAAATTACCCCATATTGTAACAAAAGAGGAATTCCAAGAGTGTCACACAGAGCCAGAACTTAAGTTGTTTTGCATCATTGTACTTGTATAAAATGTATGTTATTTAATAAAATGTAAAAGAAAATCCAACATAAAAATGTAAATGTCAGTTTTGGGAGGACTGAAGCTTCAACGTGAAGCTCTATATAGCCTGCATGTTTGGAGAGAGAACATTAATAAGTGTAGAAGTGGATTTTATTCAGTAGAAAAGGTTACAGTATGTTGGAGCTATAGAAGCAATAGATTCTATGTGCTAGCACTGAGAAGGTTAACTGTCATCCTTTGCATGGCAAACAGATTTCTGCACAGCAGCATAGTTACGTATAGAACAAAATTTACACCCACGTGCTCTTTTAACGACATGTTTTGTATTAATCTAGTATGCAGCAAGTGCAAAATTCCCTGTGATGAATCTTTCAGGGTAAACACCGGATGCTTCAGGTCTGAGGTTAAGAAAAGAACCCGTACTATGTACTAAGAGGAAATAAGATGATGCTTGAACACCCTAAGAGAAGGCTAGTGAACTGGCCTTGACTGGTGAGGAATCCAAGCTGTTTCCTGCTCCTTATTCCCCTACTTGTGTCTTTTAGTTAGGAAAATGTGTTATTGTTCCATATCAAAAGCAACCGCTGTTGCCAGTGACACATTTAATCTTTGAACCACTACTGTCTAAATGGGTTTAAGAACAACCAAATCAAGCAACATGGGCAGACATTTTTTTTTTTATAATTTATTTTAAATATATGGTGTCAGTATATATTTTTTTAAAGTACATAGACCCAAATACATCATTTCCTGCCTATGTAGTCAAGTATCTCTGGCACACTTCTACATCCTGTTGCTATTTTGGTCTACATATCAATTTGCCTATGGTAAATGTACAGGTTGTGCGAGAAAACCTAAACATACAAAGGAGAATATACAAATGCTAAAGCTTTACAAACAGTGTACACAGCATGATTTGTGCCCAAGTGAATGAAAGTGTATATATATATATATATATATATATATATATATATATATATATAAATACATTTTTTGGTAATAGGAAACTGTAGAAAACTGTAGAAAACTTAATTTGCAGCTCACTAGGCTGCCCCAAAATGCCCCCAAAATGGTCATGACACATTTTATGCTGAATTTAAAAGCTAAAATCATAACCATGTGCTGACCTTGTAATTTATGAACATAAGATAGTTTGTATGTACAGGGAACATGTTTTGGATTATGGTCAAAGTGTGTGTTAAAGAAGCAGTCCACATGAAAAAATACTTTTACCAGTAACCATTAAAACTGTTTTTTTATTAGAAGTTTTTGGACTGTGAGAGACTTGGGAAATGGTAAGGTCATTAACCTCATGGGTTCTGATTTCCACCCTTTTTCCTTCCCCCTTCACATCCCCTGTGTCATGTGAGGAGGAAAAGCAAAATTGAGTGTATACAATGGAGGACAATTGAGCATCCTGCCCCTGCCTCTTTGGCATCATCGATGACGCTAAAGAGGTGTAACCTGGAAGGATCGTCAGCGACGCCGAAACAGAGGGTCATATGGTGAGTAACCCCTAGTGTAGTTCAGGCGGAGTATTGTTTGTAAACAAACTACACTTGGGCTAAAAGCCCAGGAGGTTAAGAACCACCAATACCCTTCCAAAGACTCTTAAGATTTCAACGCCCTGGCCAGAACATCTATACATATTTTTGCGCATGCATGTGATTCCTGGCTTACACAGAAGACTTCAGAAGAGTTTGGAATAAGTCCCTCCAGCAGCGAAGATGGTAGCATGCACAAAAGAGTGAACCAGGTCATTTTTTGTTTTACAGGTTTTTCAAGAGCTTGTTTTGGATTGCAGCTGGTCTTCCATAAGTATTATTTTATTATGTTTTTGCATACAGTACAGGTCTGCTTTCAACACACATGTAAATTATTAATCCATTTTCTCCCCCAGAGAAGTCTTTAAATTATGTAAAAAGTGAAAAGTCAGATTAAAGCTACTACGGGTCTTTCCATAGTCATGGCAACTGAGCAGAGCAGCACAAGTGAGGACAGATGACTATATACGGCCACGGAATAGGGTAGGTAAATGACGCTTCTACTTTGCTCTTTGCTCTTAGGAAAGGTTTGCTTAATAATACGTACATGATAGAGGGCAGAGGGTGGACAAGGGCAAAACGCTGCACTTGCAATTGCCCTTGCAATTCTTATTAAAATGTTGTGTTTGCCATTTGCATGGTAGTATTTCTTGACTGTTTCCAAGGAAATGTAGCATTAATCACAGGTTTCAAATAATATTGTGCTTGGGAACAATCATTTAACACAGGAATAAAAAATATTCAAGTGGGGTTTTCATCACGTATAGCGCGAAACTGCCTTAAAACACAAACACACAATGATGAAATCACTGCGTGCACAATAGGATGTGGCAAAAGTAATAAATAAAAAGTAACCATCATGTTGATGGGAGGAGGAGCGTTGGCTAGAAAAGGCAAAATATAAGCAGAACATCCAATAGATCAGAAACAATGAATGTAAATGGTTGAGATAACCATACGCCCCTGTTAAAGCATATCATTCTGAACAGGTGCTCCTTTATGCATTGGTAGCCTTTGTGGTATGTTTTTTTTTTCAGCGAAGCTCATCTTTTTATAGCTAAAACGTTAGATGTGACCTTTTACAGCTGCCATCTGATGCCGGCGTATGATAACATAGCAGATTATATCTCCTAGGAGCAGATTGCTAATATATTATTTTGGGTTGTTGTACACAGAATTCTACCCACCCAACACCCACCATACACATAGCTGATGCTGTTTTCTCAGCCAGCTTTGAAGAAATGCCATAAAAACAAAGCCAGATTCACACACTTTAGAACCACTGGAATCTTGCCTAATCTTGAGAATGATGTATGGCTGTATAAAAATGAGCAATCAAAGAACACATTATTTGAGACACTGAGAGTAGGAGAAAGTCACATAAGATACAGAAAAACAATGCAATAAAGTAAAGCAACCAACTTTTGTTCCATTCTTAACATAGAACAACATCATATATGCAGTGCAGTGAAGGGAGGAGTGCTCTGGCTTGTATGTAGGAGAGACAAAACAACTGTTACACCAGCGCATGGCCCAACACAGAAAAGCCAACTCCGGTCAGGAAGAGGTGTATCTTTATCTAAACAAGTTCACATTCTGGATAGGGAAGACGGTTTTGGAGAGGCATGAAGGAGGCCATATATGTGAAAATGGAGAAGCCAATCTTGATTAGAGGACCAAGGTAGGTAATATTTCTCTATAACCCAGAGAACATAGGCTTATAATCTGTATCGCCTGCATGCAGGTTCAGGAAGTTGGCATGAGGTTTCTTAAAAAACATATGAAAATAGAATGGGATGAAGTTGTGATCACAAATTATATTTTATATAAAGTGAGGGAAATAAGTATTTAATCTCCTGTTGATTTAGTACATTTGCCCTCTGACAAAGAAATGACCAGTCTATAATTGATAAAGGGGGTTTATTGTAGCTGTGAGAAACAGAAAAATAACTAAATAACCCTTGCAAACTCAGTCAATGTTTACTGTAATGAGGGAAATAAGTATTTGATGCCCTATCAGCAAGCAGGATTTCAGGTCCTCGGCTCATTACCAAGCATATAATGAAGATTCTAAAATCAGAAGCAATCTCTGCAAGGGACAGGAGTGCCAATATTCCCTTCTTGTTTCACTACTTATACATAGCTGTCAATTTTGCCGTGGCGTCACTTCCGCTCTCAGTCAGAATCTTCCACGTTCCAGATTCCAGATGACGTCACTTCCGGTATAAGGAGATTAAAGTTCCCTCCCTCCTATTCAGTTCCTGCCTAACTTGGGAGGGAGAGGGTGTTAATCTCCCTAGTAATGTCCCACACTAACTAGGAGGGAGAGTAATGCCCCTTCCCTCCTACCTCCACCCGATATCAAAATCCCTGCAAAAATCTGAATGTGGCTTTCCCGGCAAAACGGGAGGGTTGACAGGTATGCTTGCATAAAGGTCATCTGTCCACAGAACTAACTACCACAGCCAAGACCAAAGAGCTGTCCAAGGATGTCAGGGACAAGACTGTAGACCTACTGAAGCCTGGACTGGACTCCAAGACTATCACCAAGCAGTTTGGTGAGAAGATGACAGCATTTGGCCTAATAATTCGCAATAGGAAGAAACAAAAAATTATTGTCAATATCCCTCAGACTGGTGCTCTATATATGATAGTACCTCCTGGAGTACCTCCAGAACTACGTATCATAACTCCTAGTAGTCACAGGCCTGGGCCCTCTGTGTTTGCTGCTCCAGCAGTAATGTGTCTCAACCTTATCAGGAGCCTAAACTATGGTCTCTGCTCCTTTGTGGAGACACACCTGGCCCCCATGCAGACCGCCAGCAGGTGTAAACTGGATGTTAGTTTGTGTACCTGGATGGAATGGTAAGGCCCACTCATTTCCTTCCCACCCATTCCAGAGACTAGATTCCTGTAACTAAACTAAATATGCTCAGCCACCTATTGTTGCTGTCTACCAACCCAAACTCCCTTCCAAGACACAAATCATGGGACTCATTGCTGGCTGTGGTCCATTCAAACAGTGACAGATAAAATGTCTGACACAAAACAATACAAGAAATCTAATCTGTCCCAAATTGATGCAAGTGAAATGTTACATGGCCTTATAACAGCTACAGGATTATTTACTTGGAGATAAAACCCAGAAGCATGCTGGGGATCACAAACTGGCTGATTACCAGTAGCACCAGAGAGAGACATAAAATAACATTTTAGACAAGTTTTATTTAGCAGTTTGGGGGGGAAAAGAAAGCAGAACATGTTAATGCTGATTTTTATCTGTTAGCATAACAGTAGATAGAGGGTTTCCCAAGGACTTGCAATGGGAACAGGAAAAGTAGAGGGATCAGAGACGTGGTTATTTGGACTTTTATCCATGCCCATTATCACTTTTAAACGATGTTAGGAAATCTTTTTTCTTCACATATTGTTGAACACCCAACACATGACTCTGTTATATCTGTAAAATAACAGTAAAAGCCATGGCATTGTTTTTAATACTTTTGGAATCTTACATTTTATTAAAATGTGGGCTTCACTAAGCAGTGTTTTTTCCCCAAAATGAAGGCCTCCACTGTCCTGACATCACTAGTATTCTGTTAGATTAAAGAGAAAAGAAAAGGAGCTTATCATTAGGCACTATATGGAACTCTAGAGGTGGACATTTTTGGGAGGTCAAGAAGCAAAGTTTTGTTATTGTAGAAAAGACAGCCAAACTAAGAGCTTCTGTATACAGAATAAAGCCAGTGCCATGCTTCTGTACAGGTTTTTCCTGTTGTCCCCTAGTTACAGTGGCTGCATACAACCACGTCTGACGGTCACATGGGCTTTTCTATTTAACATACCTTAGCAGTGCCCCACATGGTTGTCCCTCAAAAAACATCACCCAATCTACTATGCAACTCAACTATTAGAAATCAATTATATTTCTTTTTAGCAGGTCGGTAAAACAATGATAGAAGACAGATGTATATCAGATTAAAAATTTTAGGTTTGCTTTTACTCAACATCGAAAAAACACATTAATTATTAATTTAGGAAAAACAATTCTGTACTGTACATTTTACATTTCTCCTGTTAAATATTAATGGACAGCTAACTAAGGCTGGGGTTTATGGCTACATTCTCAACTTTGTAATGTGGCATTTAGCATCACAGCAGATCACAATAAATGGTTTGACAAATATATACGCAAGTGTTGTTTTTAGCATCATTTGATAACAAGATCACAAAAATTTGGTCTTGTTAGTAAAGAACAAAAAAAAATTCCCTCTCCCTGAAATACATCTTAGTAGCCATGTCCACAGCAACCAGGAGAGAGTGAATGCAAAAAAGATTAAATCTGACAGAAAGTTATTAATCTATGTTTTTGCTTTACATTAATAAAAGAGCCAATGTTTGCACACACCTTACACTTACTAAATATATAGACTCCTAGTTATACTTTTGTGATGGGTTAATAAAACCAGTTCCTTTCATCTGTGAGCAAAGTTGCTCTGTTGTTTTACTGCTGCTTCAAGCCAACAGCTACATATGACGTTATGCACCAGCTCGGCTTACAGATACCTCTCTGCTTGTCACTGATGTTTATGGGATGAGGTGTGGATGGCTTGTGCAGGTGACACACAGCAGAGCACCACAGATATCTCCTGAACTTGTCATCTTTTATTTCATGCGGAAGGCATGTCCTAGATAGTCTGTGAAGTGTTGCCAACTTCATTTCCAAGACATGCTGCCCAGGAAAAGATAGGTGCGTAGAATAAAGCGAACCTAAATGTAGATCATCCTCACATATGTATAATTTTAACAATACTAAGTAACATGACTGAAATATAAGTAAGTCTATTTTCAATATCATACATGTGAGCAAGCTTTCAGTATGTCTTCAGGCTTAAAAGCTCATAAGAAGGTATCCGAGGCATCCCAAAAGCTTTCTTCTTTAATGACTTTAGTTAGCCAGTAAAGGGTATTAAGTCATATTGTCTCCTTAAATAGTTCTGCTCAGTCAATCAAAACAAACAAACAAAAAAAACAAAACATATTCATCACTTTTCTCCACACTTATTAAAATCATTAACGCCATTTACATGTGGTCGCATGACAAAATGAAAAACATAAGTATTTTAATGATTTCAATGTGTACGTTGGACAAAGCATGGTCTTCATGTAAAGTTGAAAGCATGTGAATGTGTACGCGTGAAAACAGCAAAGGGTAAGAGACCAAGCAAAATTACTTCTGTAGGAGAAAGCAAAAAGGCAATTAAAATTGTGACTTCCCAGCAGCACATATATTCCTTTCACTCTACCAGCACTGCATTAAAAAGTGATATTTGTGGTACTTCTAGGTACTCTGGTAGAGCCTCTTCAACTTTGTTCATTTACACAGGGATACACTGGTAGTCAAACAGAACTGCAAAAGACTGAAATTAAATTACTGTATTTTTTGCTCCATAAGATAGTTTTGGAGAAAATATTAAGGGAAAACAATTCACAGACACAGTCATTTACATATAAAGCGAATGTACAGCATGTTCCAGCAAAGTGTGCAGGGCTAGACCATACAGTAGTTACCCTAAATTTCTCCAGCCAAAACAAAAGGCCAGTGCCAGGAGACAAGGCTTTGTTCTGATCCCTCCAACCAAGCCAAAATGTAAGTGCCAGAAATGTAGAACAAAGACCTGCCACCTGTGATGCTGATCTTTTGTCCTGACCGTAGGAATATAATGGTCTCTCATGGGTGGGGAGTTCAGGGTAAGCTTTGTCCTATATTCTCTCTATAAGTCACACACATATATTTAACCCTCAGAAACATGGGAGCAAAAATATGGTAACAAAGAAGATAATGGAGGTAACCACTGATGTAAACACGTTGTATTTGTAGTTGGTCGGGTACTGGTTTATATTAAGAGAGTGCAGTTAGCTGTACGTAGAAAAAAAAAAGCATTTAATATTTTTATACTTGGTATATTGTTTTATTCAGATAAGGGTTTATATAAGTCTTTGCTTTTATCAATTAATTGCATCTAGAAACAAAATCAGAAAATGTATTCTTTCATTGTATCTTGCGGAGTAGCAGCAGTTGTCATCTCTCTTCTAACACATTGGTTACCCTGATGGTATTTTACATCTTAATGGATTGTTTGGGACTAACAGGCAATCTTTTATATTTTTGGTTTATCTTTTTTTTCCTAATTAAAATTATATGTACACAGCACATTTCTCTTTTGCCATGTACATCTTCCAAAAGAAAAATAACATATTTTCACCTTTCAATCACTTTATAGATTTGTGTCCTTTCTCAATGAAAAGAAACTAGAAATGGAATAGAATTTTGAATTAGAAGTGAGTTAAGAATATGAACTCATTAAAAAAACATGTAAGGCTTTTTTTTTACATTTTGTGCAAGGGCCCTGTAATATATACATTCATGGATATGAAGGGTCAACATGATACACTGACCATGTCATCTCCGATATTCTACTTCTCTTCAACTTCAAGGCACCAGCTTGTGGGAGGCTCTAAAACTCAGCAGGTTAAGTGACTTGTGATGTTACAGCGTTATCTAGAATAGGAACATTTTAAAACACATGACCTCAGTAAGCCAATAATGCAAACTGAGATCTGAGCATGCACAAGGAGGTGTAAACACCAGTAAAGGGACAATCACACTGCAGATTCTGGTCATCTGAAAAGGTGGGAGGCTGTCATGATCAGCAGGTGCTTTCTGGCAACAAAAATAGCTCTCAATATACAGCCCTGGCTGTAATCAGAGTGTGGCTCAGGGTAGATTTTAATTAAGGAAAGAGTTAACCTCTCAGGATTGCTTACCTCTTCAAGGCGAGCCAGCAGGGTCCTACTGTGATTTCCATCCAGCAGTTTCTTTTCTCGTTGTTAACCCTCTACAGATACAGATTTCAAAGATCCCCAGATAGTTTTGATGTGGGGCATAGTATGTTTTTCTTCTCTTCACTGTCATTTCTATATCTATGTCTTTGTTTGAAAATATGGCTATTCGCGCCAACATAGCTAGATTCAGAAGGAGAACATATAAGAAAAAGATAAACCTATATTTTACCAAATGCTTTATTAAAAAAAAAAATTATATATATATATATATATATATATACACACACCAAAATGAGTATAGAAAGTGACACATGCCGATCAAGACAATGACTGTTTGCTGGGTGGGGCATATTGTCAAATAATGGACTAGTTATATAATTATGCATTACACTAAATGAATTAAATGAAGCACAGAGCTATCTTGTAATTACAGGTGATATATCACTTCTCAGATTCCAATCTGTATTTACTACAATAGCATTTAAAGAGCAAGTTCAGGAATATGAATAACCAAGGAGATACTAATGCTATCCAACAAGTACTAAAACTAGTGTATTTAAATTTGAAGTGTATGTTTGACTCTAGTACCCTGTTTCCCCGAAAGTAGGACCTAGCTGCTATTCACCCGTTCTTCTAATAAAAGCATTTTAACTAAAAATAAGATCTACCCAGAGACATGCCAGGAGGCATTTTGTCACCTCTGCTAAACCCAATAATAAGCACTAGTGCATTTTGCACCTAAAATTAATATAAGACGGTGTCATATTTTCAGAAAAACAGAGTAGTTTTGATTAGATCATCAGTGAAGTTAATATACATCAGGCTTCCTTCTTTTCTCTACTTAAGATAAGGGTGGACAAACTTTTTCACAATTATTTCTTACAATTGACAGGGCCAGACCAAGTAGAAATAACAGTGACCTGGCAGAGGTGCCCCATGTCCTCACAGCCCTGGTGTAATTGATGAAGCTGGGGACCTGTAAGGCCTAGAATAGGCAAGATATTTAAAACGGTTTACATCCTAGGTGCCCATCCTGCGGCCCTTTGGGCGTTATTCGGCAGCCCCCCTTGGTCCTCCAAATGCAGCCCCTAAAAACTGTTAATGCATAGGGAATAGGAGCTCATCTGTGAAAGCTGACCCAGCTTTCCTAATCAACTTTTCCTACATCAGTAAAATTGTCAATGTTGATCAGGGAAACAAGGTCTACTTGATGAGTACTTTACCCAGGGGGGGGGGGGGTGACTTTAGTGATGCTGAGGGCCGCACTTGATGTGGCCCGCCATATCAACTTAGTTCACCACTGGTTTACATTGTATTTTGTAATAATTTTCCACATCCCCCTATACTGCCATGAATGTTAAAAAAAAATATATAGAAATAAAAGAATAATATTTATGTAAAAAAGTCTTGCAATGAGCAGAGATAATGCCTAGATGCTCCATGAATTCATTTGTTTAAACTTGTTTAAGAAAGAATTTTCAATGATTGCAGGGAATAAGTGTAGGGGAGCTGGTAGAAGAGTGATAAAGAGCTTCCATTTTATTTTTCATTAGGTAATTAGTGGCCAAAAAAGCTTAGGGTACCAAGACATGTATATTCCATTATTTGAACAACTGCTTACACTATGTCTTGCACAAGACAGTCTTTGTATGTTTATCAATCTCAATCTCTCTCTCTCTGAATATATTGTATTGTTAAGCTAGCCACACATGGTTCGATTTTAGCATTGAATCAACATTTTTCGATCAAGAAAACGATCAATTGTAAAAAAAAAAATCAACATAGTACAATTGACGATCAGTGATCGATTTTTGTCAAATCGTCAATTGAAAAGTGATCGGACAGGTTGAAAAATTTTGCTCGATTGGTCGACTTTTTTGGCTAGATTGTGTGGCTACTTCCCTTTAACTTCCAATTGAAACTAAATCGTAAGAGGAATTCAATCGACGATTTTGGATTACTTCGATTAACTTTTCAGTCGAAATTGAACAATAATCGTACTTCCCATGTGGTGTACATCGATTACATTAAAATCGAGGTTGACTAAATTGAACGCTAAATTTAACCATGTGTGGCTAGCTTAAGTGTTGGGAACAGTCTTATTATCACTACATCCATGTGTGTTCAGTACTTTTGTTTACTTGTCCTGTAGATCAATCTTGAAAGATAGTTCTCAGCAATAATTATTGCAAGTGTGCAGGAGCCCTCAGAGAGGAAACTAGAGTGAAGTCTTAAAGTGTCTTAAGATAGGGCTTTATTTTTAGAAACTACCTATGCCAAGTGGGTCTGACCTTTTAGGAAGATCCATTCAAAAGGAATCCCTTCCTTATCTTTATAACCTTGCCCAGATAAAAGGCTGCATGCTGTCTCAGGGAGTTCCCAGTGGAAGTAAAATCACCCAGACAGATTTTATACATAACATCATTACGTAATATTACAAGATATAAAGACAAGGAACACATTTGCCACATTCCTATTTACATTACATGGACAATGAACACATAATATGCAAACAGCATGGGTAAGTCATTTTGGTCTCTGTTACTGTTCATAAACAGCATTTTTAAATATCTGCAATTGTTTAGATGGGAAGCTTAGTGTCACATAAAAACTTATTATTAAATAGTGTTTTTGTTTTATAAAGTTCCATATATTACAAAAGAAAAATGGGCAAACTGAAAATGGACAGATGGATTTGGTTACAAAAAAAAGGGACATTCCTTCAAAATAAGGTACAAAAAAACCTACAACACCTATGAATGTACCCAAATCCAAATATTGATTTACAGATTCAACCAATCGCTTGCTCCTCTTTTAGTAAAATTATGATTAACCATTATGTAGCAATAAAGATATAAAAATTAGATCAGATGGAAGTTTCAAAAGAATGCATTTATGTGTATTCATTTTTGCATTTTGTATTGCCATATTGCCAATATATCAAATAGAAATTTGCTTCAACTTAATCAATTTGTTTATACAAATCACTATTTAGGGGGTGGTGACATGTTAAAAATAAATAGCTCAACACCCAAGTCCCTAAGGTTGCCTACTTTATGGTCTACTGGGAGGCAAGAGAGATATTAACTACTACAGAGAATTCTCACCTGCAGTAGACACAAGGATCTAAGAAGTGATTCAACTCCCCTGTGCTCACACAACACTTATATTTACATTTGAAAGTACCAAAACTCTTATTCTGTGGAATTTTCCTCTTTATAATATATATACAGTGCAGGTACAGAAAGTATTCAGACCCGCTTAAGCTAGCCATACACGTGTCAGATTCCATGTCCAATCGATTCATCATCCGATCGATTCCGGCGATTCTGCCGGGAATCGCAGGTGTGATCAATCGGCCAATTAAGAGTATCCATCGCAGCATACCACCTTGTCCAACGGATTCCGGGACGGATCCGTGTCCGATTGTCCACCTCACAAATGGCAACTCCCCCTGATCCGGACAGAATCGCATGAGAAAGACCAACATTTTGGTTCTCCGTCGGATCCGATTCTGAGCCCCTGATCAATCGGACGCGAACGATCGGACCAGGTGGGCTGCATGCGATTCCGGCACGATCGTTTCGCGTGCACGCGCCCGGAATCGATCGCGCCGGAATCCGGTGCGAATCCGACACGTGTATGGGGGCCTTAATATTTGTCATTCTTTGTTATATTACAGCCATTTACTATATTATTCTCTAAAACATTTGCTAAAAGTTCTTTTTTCTCCTCATGAATATACACACAGAACCCCATATTGACAGAAGAACACAGAATTGTAGATATTTTTGCAGATTTATTAAAAAAGAAAAACTGAAATATCACATGGTCCTAAGTATTCAGACCCTTTGCTCAGTATTTAGTAGAAGCACCTTTTGATCTAATACAGTCGTGAGTCTTTTTAGGAAAGAAGCAACAAGTTTGTCACCCCTGGATTTGGGGATCCTCTGCCTTTCCTCCTTGCAGATCCTCTCCAGTTCTGTCAGGTTGGATGGTAAACGTTGGTGGACAGACATTTCTAGGTCTCTCCAGAGATGCTTAATTGGGCTTAAGTCAGGGCTCTGGCTGGGCCATTCAAGAACAGTCACAGAGTTGTTGTGAAGCCGCTCCTTCATTTTTTTAGCTGTGTGCTCAGGGTCAATGTCTTTGTGGAAGGTAAACCTCTGGCCCAGTCTGAGGTCCTGAGCACTCTGGAGATGGTTTTCGTCCAGGATATCCCTGTACTTGACTGCATTCATCTTTCCCTTCATTGCAACCAGTCCTTCTGTCCCTGCAGCTAAAAAACACCCCCACAACATAAATCTTATTTTTTTACCATCTTTCAGGCTTTCATGTGTCTTGCACTGAGAAGAGGCATCCTTCGGCCACTCTGCCATAAAGCCCCGACTGGTGGAGGGCTGCAGTGATGGTTGACTTTCTACAACTTTCTCCCATCTCCAGACTGCATCTCTGGAGCTCAGCCACAGTGATCTTCAGGTTCTTCTTTACCTTTTCCCACCTAAGCTCTTCTCCCCCGAAAGCTTCATTTGGCTGGACAGCCAGCTCTAGGAAGAGTTCTGGTTGTCCAAAATGTCTTCCATTTAAGGGTTATGGAGGCCACTGTGCTCTTAGCAACCCTAAATGCTGCACAATGTTTTTGTAACCTTGGCCAGATCTGTGCCTTGCCACAATTATGTCTTTGAGCTCTTCAGGTAGTTCCTTTGACCTCATGATTCTCATTTGCTCTGACATGCACTGTGAGCTGTAAGGTCTCATATAGACAGATGTGTGGCTTAATTAGGTCCAAACAGTATAATCAAACACAGCTGGACTCAAATGAAGGTGTAGAGCCATTTCAAGGACATTCTGAAGAAATGGATTGCACTTGAGTTAAATATATGAGTGTCACAGCAAAGGGTCTGAATACTTAAGACCATGTGATATTTCAGTTTTTCTTTCTTTGAAAATTTGCAAAAATGTCTACAATTCTGTGTTTTTCTGTCAATATGGAATGCTGTGTGTACATTAATGAGGGAAAAAAAAGATTTTAGCAAATGGCTGCAACATAAAGAGTGAAAAATTTAAGGGGGTCTGAATACTTTCCGTACCTACTGTATAAGCATGCATGTAAAATATCTAAAGGATATTTGAATGGCTACTTACATCTATGAGAACCTATCATTGAATATGTGATTTATTACAAGCTTATGAGATTGTAAGATCATGTTCATACTTCAAAAGCGTCTATTCAAGTGGGCTGCCCGATAAACTAATTAAATATGCAAGCAGCATATTGACAGCACCTAGCAACAAAGTCTATTGAGAAGGTGTCCTGGGGTGTCATCCGAAATCAGTTGTTACAATGCAGATGGTTTTCACAAGGCCAATCACTTTCCATGTTTTTGTTTTCATATACCAGAAATGTATTTTATTGATTTTAAAATAAGGATACAACTGTTTAAGTAGACTCCTTCTCCAAAGCCACCTTGACCTGCACAAACGAAGAATACTCGAAACAAAGTATACCAATTATTACTAATATTTTAGTGGCATAAGTTCACTCAGGTGCTTTACTACTAAGGGCTTGTTTCCATTACGTCGGGAGCCCTCCGTTAAGCGTACACGCTTAGCGGGGGTCCCCGACGTAGCAGATAGACTTACCTGCTCGGCGGACGGGTCTGTCTTCATTGCGCCGACCCGATCCGCCGGTGTCAGGCTGAACGTAGTCGAGTACGTTCAGCCTGTACACCGGCGGATGTCTAAACAGACCATCCGCCGGCAAGCTGAGTCTATGGGATACGTCGGGACCCCTGCTTAGCGTATACACTTAGCGGAGGGCTCCCGACGTACAATGGAAACAAAGCCTTAGTAGAGATGCTTAATGAGATGCAACATTTTTACAATAAACATGCAAACAAAATGAAAAATTGGGCTCATTGACTAAACCTTGGTCTGCTTGTAGTTTGCATGGTAAAATCTAAATTCACATTGAGCATCTCTTAATAACTAATAAGGTATGATCAGTATATGTTGTAGTAACCTCAAAAAAAAATTCTAGACTTGATAGGAAAATGACAATACATACCACACATGTGCAGTGGGTGTAAAATTAGATTCAGGTTGGGAAAACTGTGAAATGCTGGCAGAATAACACACGAGAAAGGTTTATTGCATTCCATTTTTACGTTAATTTATTTAAACATTTAGAGATGTTACAGCTGGTGCAAGGGGCCTTAAACCAATAGATACAGCGTGAACGACAAACCAAAAGTCCAATAGAATGAATTATTAAATGCGACTCAAGCTGATCCATCACCAAATATGTCCACTGATCAGGAAATAAAGCAGAGTCTGCAGGGGCCAAATGACATACATCCTTGAATTATGGCTGCTCTCATGCAAACATTGCTGGGATTTAATCTACGCTTTTGTTTCTGAAGGAAATTAATGAATATATTCTTATAGACTACAGCTGGAGAAGCCTGAAAAGAGCAACACATGCTGCAACTAAAATGTATATAATGACCAACATCATAGAAACATGTTATTCTAATAATGAAGCTAAAACTTGTAATGGGAGCAATAAACATTAATATGACTTAAGACCAACTTGGGTTACAACCAAAATTTTAGTTTTAACTTACAACCAGAACTATAGCCAAGGCAAGAAAAAAAAATTCTGCTTGCATGGTGGCATTCATGTGACACTAATAGGTACTCCATGTCAAAATGGACCTCAACAATTTACAGAAGGTCAGACTCCTGATGCTCTTGTGGAAAGGGACTCTGCTTTCATGAATAATCACCTTCCATTCCATTCTCTATTCGTGAAAGCCAAAGATGTCACCTTGAATGGTGATTAAAATTTTTGTTTCTGGTAGGCTAGACACGTTTGAATTTTTGGGTGAGAACACCAGGAAAAAAAATTGGTAAATTACACATATTATATAACACTTTTCTTTATGAAAAGGGTAGATAAAGGTTTTTTTTGAGGTTCAGAACACATTATGGGTATTTTCATTATTTCTATTGGGAAAAATTGTCTGGCCTTACAACCAACTTGACTTAGATCCAACACTTGGGAAACAATTAAGTTCATAAGTCAACTGTATTTCATGTGTATTTAACACTAATATTCTATACCCTTGCCTGCCGTGCTCCTATGAAGAGCATATATCAAGCTTTGTGTGCAGCTATGGCAATAGAGAGCATCCACGTTCAGTTTGGCGTGATGTTCAATGGTGTGATGAAAACACAAAAGAGTATCCTTGCCATTTCAGTGTCAAATTAACCCATTTGAATCCATTAAAATTTTCCACTGAAAAAAATAAACCCTGGATTATTAAACCCTAATTTGAATTTGTTTCTTCAAAGACCATAAAAGTTACATGCACTCAATATTAGCTTAGTTTGAAAAACTGTGTAGGAAAAGCACACACCCCTGTTCTGTTCCTTTAGTTTTTAGAACCACAAAAATGCAAATAATGTCATTGGTGAATTGTAGACTTTTGTAGAGGTGTAATAAATAATAAATATACCAATTTTGTAAATAAAGATACAAATAAGGAGGAAAGAAAGGCTCTGCTGTTGGAGATATTCCTTCAATTCTTGTCTGGTAAAAAGGTTAATATATCAAGAAAGGAAAGAGACTCTCAAATCCCAAAATACATATATAGGGTAAAGTCGTCCACCAACATCCAGATATAATAGACAAATGGAAAGAAGAGAGTTTGCACCCTTAGTCCCTGGGTATTAAGTCCTCATCGTTGGAGGATTACCCCAGGGTGGACTTTGAGGTGGACTATTATGTAAATACAATAAAGTAACAAAATTTCAGACAAAACAAAACGGTCAAACACAATAGGTGCAGTTTATGTTGAGACGTTTGAATACATCTTAGTCTCGCATAAATGTTCATAAAGATGAAGATATATTGTGGTACAAACAGGTCATGCAGATGGTGTAGTCTACGCGTTTCGTGACTAAGGTCGCTTCATCAGGACTATGCATGTGTCACTTGTAGTACACTGTAAGAGTAGATTGATTTAAATTAGGTTCAATGGGTGATTGGGTAGTTTGGTGGTGGAGTTAATAGATCATTACGATC
>CM070034.1:38430221-38442623 GCA_036250615.1 Ptychadena robeensis | reverse complement strand
CAATTTAGGTTAAAGTATTCAAGGTCCCAAGGGTACACCGTGTCAGGTTGAAAGGTGTCATACCGTTATCACATCTGGGAATGACAATGGGGGCGATATTCCAGGTGTGCTCTTTGAAGATAGCAATTTGCATATGAATGTCCACTGGGGCACGGGACATTCATACGCAAATTGCTCTGGGAGAGGGGTGACATCGGCGGCTTGCTTGAGTGAAGAAGCAAGCTTCAGATCCCCCGGACAGCACAGAGCAGAATGTGCTGCCTGGGGATCTGAGCTAAGCTGGACGGCTCCATCTTGTCAGCTGCAATACAAGACAAGGAAGTGCAGGACGAGATGGTGCCGTCCCAACCGCTAGGGCGGTTAATGCAGTAACATGTACGAAAGGCCAATGATCACCATGGGATCACCTCCACTGGGGATTATACCATGATATGAGCAATAAATTCACAAATTCAGCTAGTCAAAGACTATCTCTACTCCAATATGGTCATACCCGGACCTATTATAGACAACATCGTAGAATATTTTATGTACCACAGTGGTTCTTAAAGTATTAAACCTAAATCTAAGAAGAAGAAATTGTTACTGTATAGAGACCATATTGTTTTTACCCAAACAGAAAAAAAAACCCAACAGTGGTTGTTTGCCTCCTTACAAAGTGAATGTAAACAAGAAAAAAAATACATGAGTGTCTAAAGCCCCCCATACATGTTCCGATTTTTCGTACAAATTTTGCCCGATCGACCAGCGTGATCGGTCGGGGTGGTGATCGATCGGGAGAATAATCTGATGCGTAATTATGTAAAAAAAAATCGGTCAGGACTGCTTCGGGCCCGTCCGTAAATTTTGGTTGATCTGCTGTTAATAAAATAGTGTCCGACCTATCGATCGGTGATAATTCGAATTCCGATTTTTCGTGCCAGCCGACCGACGACCATAACATTTTAAGTATAAATCGGGTGACCCGATCAGATGAAAAATCGGTCGGGAGAATAATTGGAACGTGTATGGGGGGCTTAGGGCTGAGTCTACATTATGCCGCCCCAGCAACCACAGGGGGCATTATAGGCACATGCGTGCACATAGCGCCCGGCCGCTGTTTCGGTCCCTGGTGCCGGCAATACCGCATCCTAAACATATCTATTGTCAAACTGTGCCCATGGGGCCTGGCACGTCATTCCCCAGAAGAAGAAAATTGTTACTGTATAGAGATGTTTTTTTTTTACCCAAACAGAAAAAAAAACAACAATGGTTGTTTGCCTCCTTATCAAGTGAACGTAAACAAGAAAAAAAACAAAGGAGTGTCTTATAGAGCAAAATTATGGTACATGGAAAACTGGTATTTGGCGCACCTGGAAGTGCTAGATAATAGCAGAGTTGGCAGCTGTTCAATAGAGAGAAGATTATTACCTATGCTTGCCAACTACTGTGGTAGCCTTTTTGTTCTTATTTTACAACAACAATGCGATCATTTTAACTTTTTAATCTGCTTTGACTTCTCTTCACACTATCACACTGATCTAAATAAGATAAAGGCTCCAAATTTAGAAATGTAAGCTCTATGCACTACTGGTGATTAGCTCAGACCAATGACTGTCTTTTGTTGATGCATGAATAGGGCATAAAGGGTTTGATTAATGGAATAGCAAATACAAATTCCTACATTTAGGTGCAGTTGTTAGCCGCAGGCATATTCTGCCAATTATGAGGTACACAAAACCCTAGGCATCATTACATAGAACATGACAAAGGTAATATTACGATCATCCTATGAAGAAGAACAGAAGGAGGCTTTGCTATGTTATAATACTGGCAATCACAACTAAGTCTAAAAGCTCAAACCACTTGTTTCAACATAAGCTCCATCTCTTTGTATACACAAATGTGCCAAGGACATTTTGTTTGTATGCTCAGAGGAGCAGTCATTCTGTGTATATAAAATCGCTATACTGTATTTCGGCACTTTCTTTTTATAACGGACTGGAATATATGACTAGGAGGGAGCAGCCTTCATGGAGATAAAGACCAAATTCTTGGCAATGTGCTCTCATAGTTTTGAAGCACAAACAATTTGTTGGCATATCACTTATTAATAAATTTTCAATAAGATGTTCATTGTATATATTAAGTCACTGTAATGTTCAGTCTACAGCAAACTGTCACCCACCTCAATTGGTCAGCTGCCCATTGACTGCAAGAACTTTGTAACTGCAGCCATACAATAGGGGTCACTTTAGATTTGTAACCTAATTTCCTTACAAGAAATCAGAACAAAAGTAATAATAATTATTATTATAGCGCCACATATTACCATTCATGATGGACTGAAGAGCTGACAGTCTAGATAGAGGTAGACCAGAAAGGATGATGTTGCAGTAGTCCAGATGAGAAATGATAAGAGCCTGTTACTGTAAGTGAGATGTTGGGGGGAAGCTTGGAAGGTGATGGGGGGATGGATGATGGATCTGAAGAGATAGCCAATAGGCACTGAGAAATGATGTTCAGGACAGAGGGGTCATCAGCATATAAATGGTATTGCAGACCAAAGGATGAGATAAGTTTGCCAAGGGAGGAGGTGGCAAGTGAGAATAGGAGAATATGACTGGGCCAAGGATGGAGCCGTGTGGGACCCCAACAGGAAGAGGGGTGTGAGAAGAAGAGGAGCCATTGAAAGAAGTTTGGAAAGAGCGGTCATTCAGGTAGAAGGAGAACCAAGATAGAGCAGAGTCACGAATACCCATAAAGTGCAAGGTCTGTAGAAGAAGAGGGTGATCTACAGTGTCAAAGGCAGAGAAGAGATCCAGCAGAAGGAGTAGGGAAACGTTTCCTTGGATGATTAGGTCATTGACAACTTTAGTGATGGCTGCGTCAGTGGAATGAGAAGACCGGAAGCCGAATTGGAGGGGGTCAAGGAGAAAATTCAGTCAGATAGTAGGTGAGTCTTTTGTAAACAAGGAGTTTGAGCAGTTTAGTAGCGAAAGGAAGAAGAGAGTTTGGTCGGTAGCTAGAGGGAAGAGAGGGGTCAAGCGATGGCTTCTTTAGTATGGGGAGGACTATGGCATGTTTGAAGGATGATGGGAAGATACCATACGAGAGGGAGAGATTGAATAGTTCAGTCAGTGCAGGGGCAAGGGTGGTAATATGGGTCTTGAGTAGATCAGCGAGTATAGGGTCAAGTGGGCAGGTGGTGGGAGGAGAGGAGCGAAGCAGAGAGGAGACGTCATCCAGACTTACCGGGGAAAGTGAGGGGAGAGTTGGAGGAGGATGGGATTGGAGAAGTGGGGGTGAGGTATAAGTGACAGGAGGATGGGATTGGAGGAGGGGGGGTATTGCGGTTGGCAGAAATATCAGTTCGGATGGCTTCAATCTTGTCTTTAAAGTATGTGGCAAGGTCCTGAGCAGAGAAGGTAGCATTGGGAGGAGGAGGTGTAGGATTGAGCAGAGAGTTGAAAGTGGAGAAGAGGCAGTGAGGGTTGGATGCTTGGCAGGATATGAGTGAGGAGAAGTAGGTTTGTTTGGCAGTGGTAAAAGCAGCATTGAACTGATGGAGCTTGGCCTTGTAGATGTGGTGTAGATCTGGTGTTCAGACTTTCTTTACTTGCGTTCTGCCCTACGAGTGTCTTGTTGGAGGCAGCGAGTGTGCTCATTGTGCCAGGGACTGGGGTTGGTGGGACAGGGATTTCTGAGAGTGGCAGGTGCAAGTTTATTAACCTCCTTAGTGCACTGCTGAGGTCCAGATTTCTTTACCAGAAGCGCACCATTTTTTTTTTGTGTTGTAGGCTTGTAACTTCCAAAAATCTGTCCATACAAGGGTCTAATAGACATCCTGACTATATTAATGTTTGAAACACACAATTATTATAAAAAAAGTACATAAAAAATTATGAAATGTATCATTTGAATGCTTAAATCTCTTGAATACTTATTTGGTATGAAAGATTTCAAAACTGTATTTATTGGTTTCAAAACAGTATTTATGTTTGTTTATAATAACATTTTATTTTGTTTTTGTTTTGAATTGTATTGGATACAGTTATCACTGTATCCAATACAGTGGCATTCTCTGAAAGGGTTAACTTCAAGGATCACATCTGGAATGACAATGGGGGTGATATTCCAGGTGTGCTCTTTGAAGATATCCCAATTTGCATATGAATATCCCAATTTGCACTGCGGGGGCCGCGGGATATTCATGTGCAAATTGGGATATTCATATGCAAATTGGAACATTCATGTGCAGATTAGGCTGGTAGAGAGGTGACACAGCCGGCTTGCATAAGATCGGGACGGCACAGAGCAGAGTGTGCAGCCGGGGATTCTGAGCTTAGCTGGACGGCTACATCTCGTCAGCTTGCATAAGCAAGTGCAAGACGAGATAGTGCCGTCAGAAGCGCTAGGGAGGTTAAGGACGGATTGAAGGGTGAGATTATAGTGAAAGTCAGCTTGTTCAGGGGATGCAAGATTATAGAAAGTGGAGGCAAGTGAAGATAAAGAGTGCAGAGTGGTCCAGGTTGTGGAGGTCTCTGAGCCAACGTCCGGGTCGGGGAGGTGCAGGGGTGGACAGAGGGCAAGAAGTATTTATACCAGGTCAAGTGTGTGTCCAGCAAGGTGTGTAGGGGTGTGGATGTGCTGGGTTTGGCCGAGGGAGTCCGTTATGGAAAGCAGTTTGGCAGATGGGGGGTTGCTGGGTCATCCATGGCTATGTTAAAGTCCCCAAGGATTAGGACTGGTAGGTTATGGGCGAGAATGTGTGGGAGCCGAGATGTAA
Source organism: Ptychadena robeensis (assembly GCA_036250615.1). Lineage (NCBI taxonomy): Eukaryota > Metazoa > Chordata > Amphibia > Anura > Ptychadenidae > Ptychadena > Ptychadena robeensis. The sequence continues at coordinate 38,437,855 of CM070034.1, read as the reverse complement.
AGTTTTTGAAGAATAATAATGAGGGCCGGGGGGAGGGGGTGATAGATTACGGCAACAATGAGGGGCAGGGGCTGAAACAGGCAGATGGTGTGTATCTCAAAAGAAGAGAAGGTGAGTGAGGGAGGGGGTTGTAGTACAGTGTAGGTACAGCGAGGATAGAGAAGGAGACCAACACCACCACCTGGCCTGTTGTCAGGTCTGGGGGTGTAAGTGAAGTGCCGGCTTCATAGGATAGAGCAGCAGCAGAAGTAGATAGGAGGTTAAGAGAAAGGAATAGTTTGTGAATGGTTTGTGTATCAGAACAAAAATAATAGTATAAGATATCAGTCTGAAGCAATTATATGATGCTATTAAAGATAAAGCTGCCACACATAAGTAACAGGGTCTTACATTAGTTACTTAGTACATTATTTAGGACTAGCCAAGAAGCAATTGATGTCTTTAGATATTTGCTTTAAGAAACACAAGTCCAAAAATGTTGGATAGGAGTAGATAAGATTAACATACTGTTGCAGGCTGCCAAAGGCACAAATAGGACAGCAGATGACTGCCTGCTAACAAACCACCCAATAGTGGAGATCCATAATAAGATGCTGAATTGCAAAATTACATGCAGATAGTTAACTAATAACGAATAAATTCAGCATCACAATCATCTCTGCTCAAATTGCTGGTACTGGTATCTTCAGGATCGCGTCAATACGTGTCCATTGATCTTCAATGTCCGCGGCTTTATTTACACGACAGTGGACATTGTACACTTGAGTGCAATCCACGTGTCTCATGATGACCTTTTTTGAAAGTCCCAAGAGGCTTCAACACCCCTAAACTCACACCATAAAGACCGAGAGAAGCTCTCCAAACAAATCAGGGACAAAGTTGTTGAGTAGTCAGGGTTGGATTATTAAGAAAATATCCAAATCTGTTATGATCCCCGCGAGCACCATCAAACCCATCATCCTAAAATAGAAAGAACATGGTACCACAATAACCAAGACAGGACCACTCACAGACCAAACAAGGAAGGCATTAGAGAAGCAACACAAAGACTACTGGAAGCCCTAAGAGAGTTGTAGAGTTCCACAGCAAGGACTGCTTTAATTGTCCACAGGACCACAATAAGCTGTATACTCCATAGAGCTGAGCTTTATGTAAAGGAGGCCAGAATGGGACCATTACCTAAAATTTTAAATATAAAAGCACAATTTTGCATTTGCCAATTGACAATCTGTGGTCAGAGTTAAAGATTTCCATTTGCAAGTGAGAAATACCCAACATAAAAGAGCTGGAGCAGTTTTGCCTTGAGGAATGGGCAAAAATCCCACAGACAAGATGTGACAAGTTTATAGAGACTTATCCAAAGTGACTGGCCATGAAAGGTGGCGCTACAAAGTACTGACTTTATAAGGGCTTGTTTCCATTGTACGTCGGGACCCCTACGCTAAGCATATACGCTTAGCAGGGGTCCCAACGTATCCCATAGACTCAGCCTGCTGGCGGATGGTCTGTTTACACATCCGCCGGTGTAAAGGCTGAACGTACTCGACTACGTTCAGCCTTACACCGGCGGATCGGCTCAGCGCAATGAAGACAGACCCGTCCGCCGAGCAGGTAAGTCTATCTGTTACGTTGGGACCTCCCGCTAAGCGTGTACGCTTAGCAGAGGGGTCCCAACGCAATGGAAACAAAGCCTTAGGGTGAACAGTTTTTTTATTTGTTGATTTCTCCACAATACATCTTCAAATTTGTAGGCATGTTTTGAAAATAGAATGGTAAAAACAAAACTATACATTTAAATTCCAGTATTGTACAGGGATGATTTAACAATTACAATTTTATGCAGTCTGAATAAATCCAAAAGTTGTCTTATGCTTAACAAACCCTCCGTATTTACTTCAGTAATGATGGTTGCAGTCAATTTTTTAGAAAGAGAGTTAAGCCACTGTTTTAACACACAAATAAAGAGGGTCTCAGTATTGCCATTTTTATGGAACTTCCAGAATGGTTTTATCAGTCCTGGAAGTCAGATATCCCATCATGTGAATGGCCATGTGTGAATAGCTTCTGCAATTTTCTATTCTGCAATCAACTGCATAATTAAAATGCTTACCAAAACAACAGTTTTCATGCCTTTACAGTATGGTAGTCCATTTACTACAAAGTGGCTCATTATAGACACATTTTACAAACTGTGATATGCATGGCTTGCTCGAAACTTTACATCAGTTACAAATATTCTAATCCTATTTATCATTTTAGCCTATATTTATATATCCTTAAGCATACTAGAGTAATAATGGTTCTGTGACAGTTCAATAAGAAGAAAGGGGTGTACAATCATAGTATATATATATATATATATATATATATATATATATATATATATATATATATATATATATATATATATATATATATATATATATACATACATACATACATACAAACATATGTGTGTTTCCAGATATCTGGTTCCATAGCAAGGGTCAGATGCAGAGAAGAGCACCATGTTATGATATGGCAACATTGTAAGTTTAAAGCAGAAGATGGGACATAGGTCTAATGGGATTGCAGAAAAAAGGTAAAAAATACAGGAGAAGACATGTTGCAACTCTAAAAAGATGAGTGTATGGGGGACATTAAAGCTTAACTTTACATTCCTTTTTAACAGAAAATTACTATAGGCAAAATGTTTGGTTTGGGTTTTAATTCTATATGACATTGTAGTACAAGTAACCACTGCAAGGGTTAACTCCTTAAAATAAAAAAATAAAACTTCAAAATGTAAGTCTTGGGCACATGTGCTAACTGTGGATATAATAGGTTTACCTGGTATGTTTAGTGTAGATAGAGAGAACGTGCATTACATAAGAACGTATCTAGTAATGTACTCACTTAATAAAATATAGATTTGCACATTCCTTAGTAATAGATGAGGAAGCGATCATTTGATTACTTAAGCCTAATGTCCAATTTATTAAAAAAATATATTATCTTATTATCCATTACAATAGATCAAGAAAACCACATAATAACTTACACATTTATTTACTTCTCTACTAGACATGATCTCAATGAACGGGTCCCTAGAGGAAATTCATTGTTCCTTTGGGAAGTCTTTGGCTCTCTTTTATTTGCAGAAAATGATCTGTTAATGATCTCAAGTCAGAGTGCATCTTATGCAAGCATTTTGCACATCGCCTGCCAAAACACTGAACCAACCAAAAAATGCCAAAAGAATGCAATGAAAGCTAGCTGGCTTGGCAGCCTTATGTTTATTCAATTGCAAAGCACTCCACTAATTATGCTGTCATTTTATTTGAAGCAAAGATTAGTGGATTGAACTGGCAGAGCATGAACCTTTGATGAAATAAATTATGTTTTTCTAAATGATGCTAGGATTTCATCTGAAGTAACTGCACTGGAAAGGACTGCAAAATATCACCAATACAGTTGGTCTATGCCAACTCAGGCCAAAAAGACAGGTTGAAAAATTGACTTTTGCACTGTCTTTTTCTGCACTACTATGATGTTTCAATAGAGATAACCCAGAATCTGTATATGATCTGTGTTGGATGATGTTAAAGGTTGCAAAGAGTCAATACCCTGATCAGATTATTATTCAGGATGCTAAAGTCAAAGGATTGGATCGGGGGTGCAAGCCACATGCTCTCTCATACCGAAAACACTGGTGGTTGTGTGCATAACTTGTAGCACAGAAGCATGTGGACAGGTGGTACTGGTCTGGTACTGGTGGACAGGTAAACTACCCAACCTCAGATAGAAAAAGATACTACTAGTGGAATTAACCACTTGTAGAGAGGATTCCCCCTGACAGCAGTCAGGGGCAAGGGGTTTTTAACGGCCACAGGTTTAATTAGAGTAAATTTACAAATGAGTACAGTGGTAAAAGTAACATCATATTTATTGCATGGTTAAAAACATATAACATGGCATGGCAGTGTTGGCTGTTCTTGATACAAATCATTGGTGGCAACAGTAACAAAAAAAAGTTCTTAATAATAGTCCATAAGGTGTTCAGGTACAATTATATACGGTACATATAGATTAAAATAAAATAATAAAAGCCAGGATAAGGGAGCATGTATCCATAAGGATCAACCCCACCCCAAACTACCCAACCTCACCCATGAAGAAATGTTGTTCTCATTGAGCAACTGAAACAAATATTAAACATAATGATGAATCAACAACAGGCCCCATTGACAGTACACCCCATCACAAATCTTGTGCTTGTTAAGCCCCCCATAGACGGCCGATTCCCGGCCATAGTTGTAGCAGACCAACCTGCGTGCTCGCTCCCGCCGAGCACATGAAGGTTGGTTGGCTGCAACTATGAGGGAGCCCACCTTGAGTTTTGTAGAAAAAAAGCCAGCAGGTCGGATCGCACACGGATCCGTCCTGCTGGTTTTTTTCCTGCCCGACTGTGCAGCAGACTGTGCTGCAGGCTGCCCCTCCGAGTTAATTGGATACAGTCTGACAGGAATCGCATGTGTTAGTGGAACACACGGGATTCCTGTCCTCTCTGTAGCCGACTGCTCACAGCGTGGTGACATCACCATGCTGTGAAGAGTCTGCTAAAAGTCGGCCATAGATCAGGAGGTCTATGGCCGGCTTTACAGGCCTTGCGTCTTGTTCCTATGTACACTTTTACCATTGGTTGGAAAGTTAAGTAAATTTGTGCACAAAACATGTACATTAAATTAATTTATATATTCTGAGTAAAAAGCTCAGATATTTGATTTTAAAATAAGCTCTTCTTCATCTGGATAAAGAGGCTACGTAAATATTCATATTTGAAATTTAGAAAAACATATGGCAAGAGCAGAAATATTAACATTTATATAGTCTAAAATGGGCATACCTGTGCAGGAGTTATATTGCTTAGATAAGGAAACACATATAAAATTGACAAAAGGGTCACTAACTCCAGATCCATTAAATTGTATTACTTTTAGGAATAAAGTGCACTCTTGCAATATTTAAATACATGCTCAGCCAATGTTTTCATATTCTAGTTCTCAGGTACAATTAGCCTTTTGTACATTGTCGGACCAGTTCTTCAGAATTTATCCTTTATGTACTTAGCTTATGGCGTTTTTGCATAAATTAAGTTTAAAATTAAGGCAACTTATAAAATTTCGACTTAACTTTGAACCTAATTTATGCAAAAACTACATGTGCTAGAGCAATATTTTTTTGCAATTCACTCACAGAGTCCGCTTGCGAAATGTCACGTTAACCCTAGTACAAGGCGAATTAAAAATTTTAAGCACATTTCAGCTTATATTATAGTATATACGGTAATTAGAAATTACCGTATATTTGCCTTATAAGACGCACCCAGTTTTTAGGGCAGAAAAAAAAGACTTAATACGTTTTCACATCAATTGGGATAATGCAATGAATTTAATGGATGCAATATCCAATTCAGCCAGAAGGTGTCACTAGCAGCAGTACACTCTCAGCTGAACACACGTCATACTTACACTAATCTGAGGAGGAGGGAGGGGGGGGGAGGGCTGGGTTGTGTTCTGCTCTCTCTCTCCTCTCCAGATGTCACTGATTGTGTGTCCGTGGGTCAGCTGATTGCTGTTCCCACGGACAGGAGAGCTGTAGATGCCAGTTCATCTAGCTCTGTCTTCATTGTCCATGCCAGTTCAGGGCTGGCATAGAAAATTACACAGTTCAGATGGGAGAGCCGGACATCGGCTCTCCCATCTGAACTGACAGCTCCTCCGTGCCGGGAGAGATGGCGGGAAGCCAAAGTGCGACCACTGGCGGCCGAGTGGCCGCAGGGGTCGCGCATTCGGTGTATAAGATGCAGGCTTTTTTTTGCCCCCAAAATTGGGGGTGAAAAAGTGCGTCTTATATCCCCAAAAATATGCTAATAATTAAAATTGCAATTTTCTCAATTAGAATGTCACATGAAATAAATTGTTCCAATTCTGTCATCCATTTATCTACAGAGGGGAATAATGTCAAAAGGTTTTAGATTTCAAATACTTTTAACAAGATAAAAAAAACACAAACATAGAATTTAATGGTTAGGCTATGTTTCAACATCTGTCGGGACCACCTACACTAAGCGCATTGCTTGGCGGGGATCCTGACAGAGCACATTCACTTACTCTGTCAGGATGCCGTGTTCTCACAGTGCTGAGCCGTTCCGCCAATGCAAGGCTGAACGTACGTTGAACCTCTGCATCGGCGGATGTCTAAACACAGCATCTGCCGAGCAGGTAAAGTCTTTGTGCTCTGTCAGGATCCCTGCCATGCAATACGCTTAGCGGAGGGGGGCCTGACGGATGTGGAAATATACCCTTATACTCCAAAATATCCATATTCTTAAAAACTTTTCTGAGAGTTTATACCTGCTTGGGCTCGTATATTTAGTCCTTTGCATTATGTTCCCAATCACGTCATTGCACAAACAAGCAGATAAATTCCTATAAGGTATGAAGACACTGGTTCAGTCTAAATTTCCCACCTCGTACTTGGCTGCTCTGCACAAGAATGTATGGAAGAGGTCCATCATCTGTTCCAGCACTTAAGCAGTTAGCTCAGATAATGTGGAGCAGGCCTTGCATAGCAGGGTACTCCCCAATGGTGCCTCGGGCAGAGACGGGGAGGGGAAGAGCAGGGTTTGTGACTGACTAATCATGACACCCTGCCAGCACTTACATGTGGCTCTTCAATAACGTAATGCATAGTTTCTGTTTTATGGTTGCTGTAAATTGAAACACAGAAACTAATATATTCTGAAATGAGGCACAAGAAAATTTAAACCGGGCATGAGATCTTCTCCTAGAGCGTTCTTCTTGGACAGAGAGCACTCTTTTTTTATATACAGTATAATCCAATAGACTCAATTATCCTTATAAGCATGAACTAATTTTACAGGTATAGCGGAGCTGAAGTCATAGGTCTTCATACACCATGACTGTAAACAGACTGCATTGTAATGACCGTTATGGAACTAGTCAAAGCGCCAAGCCATAATTATTAATCCTTGTGTGCATTGTAAAAATATTTGTTTACTTTGCCCGGCTTTTGTTGGCCAGGAGCTTAACTGAAGGATGGAGGCGTATATGATCTGAAGGGAGAGAAGGAAGTCAGCCATAGCCATATGCAGCACATGCAACGGTAAAGCTGGCCATATACCTTTAGATCTCTCTGTCAGCTATCCTTTAGATCTACCAACAACTATGTGACACAGGTAGACTTCATGGTTTAGAAAGTGCCTCATATTACATGGAGACAAAGGAGATCTAAAGGAAATCTGACATATATATATACAGGGAGTGCAGAATTATTAGGCAAGTGGTATTTTTGAGGAATAATTTTATTATTGAACAACAACCATGTTTTCAATGAACCCCAAAAACTCATTAATATCAAAGCTGAATATTTTTGTAAGTAGTTTTTAGTTTGTTTTAATTTTAGCTATTTTAGGGGGATATCTGTGTGTACAGGTGACTATTAGGCAACTTAACAAAAAACAAATTTATACCCATTTCAATTATTTTTTTTTTACCAGTGAAACCAATAACCCATCTCAACATTCACAAATATACATTTCTGACATTCAAAAACAAAACAAAAACAAATCA
>CM070034.1:38356392-38369598 GCA_036250615.1 Ptychadena robeensis | reverse complement strand
TCCTGCCATCCGTCCTCCCTTGCAAAATGACATGGAAGCACTCTTCCTAGATTGGCCAGCTGGACCTTGGGTCCAAAAGGATAGGCGTCAGAGGGGATGGGGAAGGGGAGATGTCTGTGTTCTTGAAAAGTTTGGTGCACGCGGAGAGTGTGGCCCCGATGAGGGGGTGCTGAGTGGCTGTGGATGGCATCAGGGGGGACATCCAGGGAAGGTGAGGCAGAATTCCTGGTAGCAGATCATGGTCCATCTGGACCCAGAGTTTATTGGCGCGGTTCTTGCACAAGTCTAAGAGTCTTGTCAGGTGTGCGGCCCCCTGGTAGAGCTGCAGGTCCGGTAACCCCAGGCCCCCAAGTCGAGGAGGGCGCCGCAGGGTGGCGTGTTTGACGCGCGGGGGCTTGTCCGCCCACACAAAGACCTTAAGTGTGGACCTAAGGGTGCGGAAGAAAGCCTCTGGGATGTGGATAGGGAGGGCTTGAAGCAGGTAGAGTATGCGCGGGAGGACATTTTGCTTCAGGACATTGCATCTCCCCATCCAGGAGAAGTTGAGGCGTTGCCAAGCTTCCAGGTCCCTTCTAAGTTTCGTTAAGAGGGGGGGGGGGAATTTAGGGCCCACTTGAAGGAGAAGTTGGTTTTGAGGCGCTCTAGCTCCAGAGGGGGTAAGGTCAGGTTCACTTCTGGCAGTTTATGTGGAAGTTGGATATGTCGCTGTATCGTCGGAATTCCTGCATCAGGATGGGTAGGGATGTATGTGGGGATCCCAAGAAGAATAGGAGATCATCTGCATAGGCAGATATTTTGTGTGTGGTCCGACCGAGGGTGATTCCCCGAATATCCGAATTGTTCCTGACCGTGCGCAAGAATAGTTCCAGAGTTAAGGCGAAAATTAGGGGTGAGAGGGGACAGCCCTGACGGGTACAGTTCGTTATGGGGAAGGGGTCCGAGAACGTGCCGTTTGCCAGGATCTAAGCCGTGGGTGTCGAGTATAGTGCCATGATCCAGGAGTGCATGTGGGCACCCAAGCCTATCTGGGACAATGTCAGACGCAGGAAGGTCCAGTCGACTCTGTCGAAGGCCTTCTCTGCGTCTGTGGAAAGGAGAAAAGCCAGGGTGTTGGTCTGTTGAATCTGGTGGATAACGCTTAGGGCTCTGATTGTCCCATCCTGGGCCTCCCTGTTGGGCATGAACCCAACTTGGTCCAGGTTGATTATGTGGTGAAGATGGCGGTGTAGGCGGCTGGCCAGAATTTTAGCAAACAATTTCAGGTCAACGTTCAGGAGGCTAATTGGGTGGTAACTGGCGCATTGAAGGGGATCTTTGCCCTCTTTCGGGAGTATGACTATGTTGGCAGCTAGAGCCTCAGGGGGGGGGGGGGGGGTTAGGGTCGGTGGATAGAGCATTGTAAGCGGATAAGAAGTGGGGGCTGAGCAGGTCTTGAAACGTCCTATAGTATCGTAGGGAGAAGCCACCCGGGCCCGGGGCCTTCCCTGCCTTGGAGGTGGCTATGGCCTGGTGGAGTTCCTCCTGGGATATGTGGGATTCCATGGCGCGGATCACGTCTGGGGCCAGGGATGGTAGTCCAGAGTCGTGGAAGTACGGATCCTGTCGGCCTGGTCCTGTGCCCTAGAGGCAGTCAATCTTCGGGTTTCAGATTGTACAGGGCGGTGTAAAATTGTTGGAATGCCTTGGAGATGTCTTTGGGGAGATGTTTCTTGGCTCCGGACGTGTCCATAATGGCAGGTATGAGGGCTTTGGCCCTCTTGGCTCGCAATGCCTGTGCTAGGGACTTGCTACACTTATTGGCATACTTATAGTAGTGTCTTTTACAGTATATGAGAGAGCGTTTGGCTTTGGTCAGCAGAAGGGATCGAAGAGACAAACGGAGCGGAGCCAGTTCCGCAGCTTGTGCCGGGGCTAAGGTTCTTTTATGGGAGCTCTCCAGAATATTGATACGGGTCCTCTCAGGTTCTTTACCTGTCAATATTCCCTAAATTTCTGCTTTGCCCTGGACAGTGATGATGGTTCTTAACCTCCGTAGCGCTCTTTACTGTTGTAGGCCTGTAACTTCCCAAAATATGTCCGTACAAGGGTCTAATAGACATCCTGAATATAATAATGTTTGACACACGCAATTTAAAGAAAAAAAAAATAATGAATAAAAGGTATCATCTGAATGGAAAAATCTCTAAAATACTTATTTTGTATGAAAGATTTCAAAACAGTATGTATTCATATTTATGTTTAGTTTATAATTTATTACAATTGGAAATTTGTTTTTTTTTTTACTTTGTATTGTATTAATTGTATTGGATACAGAATCTATTGTCGACCCACCCCCCGATGTGGCGTCATCGCATCACTCAGGGTGGGCGGGGTGGAAATCGGCTTCAGTGCAGAAGTCTGTACAGAAGATTGGAGCCACCCAGACAGCACAGTACAGTGAGTATGTGCTGCCAGTGCCCTAATCTTCGCCGGACGGCAACATCTCGTCCTGAGCAGTACTGACAGAGCTGGGCGATATGGTGCCATCAGAAGCGCTAGAGAATTAATGTGGACCTACCACTAGAAAATTATGATTATATGAATGGCACTAGATGTGCAGATAATAGGGAGGAATGCATAAACACAAAAAAAAAAATTTTTTTTTTTATAATTTAAGAAAATCCCCCCAAACCCTGCCTCTCCCTGGCTCTGATGACTTGCCGCCGCATATCTTATAAGCACTGATTGCCGGGTAATTCTGTGTTCTCAGCTCTTCACTGAAAGTACACTAATGAAAATTCCCATAGAAAACCATTTAATGCCCCCAGTGGCCACTCGCGATATTGCGCCCTGAGTTAACCCCCGTAACCCTGGCAGATAAATTTGGAATCTCTCATATGATTCCAGGGAACAGCAGGTTAGTATATTTTTGGAATCGTGCCGTGCTAGGCCACTTTCATACCAGCTCAGAGGTAAGTAAAAATTTTTACATATATATTTTTTACATATTGAGTATACAATCACTTTAATACCGTTGTTTACATTGTTACAATATTTTCTGTATATTTTATTCAATATTTTATAATACTATTTAGTGTTTTCCTCCCTTAAATCTAGGTATGTCTTAAAGTGTGAAAATATGGCAATTAAAACTACACAGGGTTCTGTACCCCGCATGAAAACCTATTTGCACCTTGATTCTAAATTCCTTAGGTCAGTTACCGTCCTATAATAAAACATTATCCAGTTGAATGATAATTATTTCTGGCTAATAACCTTGTAGCGCCATGCGAGTATGTGGTGTACGAATACTCACAGCGCCAGGTTCTTTTAGGTTGGATGTCCTCTGTCCACTTTCCAGGTTCCAGTCTCACGCCAATAAACGAAGGTCCAGACCAACCAGTAGGGGCTATGTACAGTTTATTATAGGGATATTTACATGCTTGGCACCATCACCTGGAGGCAGGGGATGGAGTTCACGCATGGGGAAATTATGTTGCAGTGCTATGCCCGTGGGGCTGGAATCAGGGTGTTAGGTTAACAGACTTTTCCTCTGGGCCCAAGGCTGGAAGCTGTGGTACTCCAGGGAGCTATAGATCCTATGGATAGCAGCAGAGCAAGAGAACAGGAGAGCCCAGAACATTCTGAGGTGTGCCTATTTATGTCCTCAGACATGGGCTGGCATAAGGCCTGTTACTGGGCAGGACTAACTCTGCTACATTTTCGAGGGAAACTACAGAAACACCCAGCTTTGACTCATGGCCAGAGCAGAACGTACACAGCAAGTGTAACCCTTAGTGGGACACACCAAGTAATAAAGCATACATTCTAAGCATACAAAGCATATATTACAGAATGCATTTATACAGTTCAGTGACTGTTTCTCGGGCCACTACAATCCTAGTGTCACGGATCAGTGTGAACTTCATTTAGCTGTAGTATTTAAACAGGAATGCATAATGGATGGTATTTTCACACTCTACTTATATTAAGAATGTACCTGGACTAAATGAGTGCCCCTAAAAAGAAATTAATGGATTACAATGTGTGTGGCCAGCTTAGTGTTGGTTATCCAGTGGGTTACTAACATACCACAGTAGATGAATACTCTATACTTTCTAAATCCATTGCAGTGGTTACATGAACTACATGATAACAAAATACCACCCTACTGTACAGTGAGTGTTTATAAAATAGTTTATAACTGAGGGGACGCAAACCGCGTAGAGATCATTTAGTCTAAGATTAACAATGTAAACAACTGACAATATTCCCTACAATAATATCCAACTACTTTCACTTAGCTTTCAGTAGTAAACACATTCCAGCCCTAAAATTTACTATAATATATATAATATATATTATAAGAATATATTTAAATAAGAGTTTTTGATAAAACAGATTTTAAACAAAAAAATCCCACTGATTTTTTTAAGTATAACTTAACCCAATTAAAAATACATGGTTTAAAGCGGAGTGATATGTTCTAGAATGATTCCCTATTAACTTTGCATACAAATTGTGAAACCTGTGATTTCTAGTAATTAGCAGCGACATCGTGACCCTGTTCCAGCTAACTTGTGCTATTTTGTATATTATATCAGTTTTTACTGGAGTTGAGGGTCAGGCTAATTTCATGAGCAGTATTTCATACATTAACAGAGCTACAGATTAATTTGATAGAACGTTCAGGTAAAATACCTAAGAACTGGATAAAATGGCAACAACTTCCGAGTAACTCATTAAACACATTACTTACCTCTCTGTCATTTTGGGGTGGGAATCAGTCTAAGCATAATGGGCTTTGCATTTTACATACACAATTTGTTTTATAGCTGTCAGGCATTTCATGGAAATGGATGTTGTGATGGTTTTTGCAAGGTTTAAAATAGTTTTTGTAGTGTACTAGATATTCATACTGGTTATGCTGACTTAATCAATGCAAAATGAATTCTTAAATTTGATTCTTTTCCAGTTTCCAGACTCTTTTACAAAACAACTTTCAATGTTAAAACACAGAGTAACCATGAAGGTTAAGGGATGAAAGGATTGAAAAAGCCCTCAAACTCAAGCAGTGCGTAGCACAATCAAGCCTTCTTAAAAGGTATTTACACAGCCCAATGTAAAAACACAAAAGCCACTAAAGTCAGAACACACCTAAAATACCAGTACATTACCCACAGTACTGGATACCAATTACTGGATATTAATACCAATATTCATATTTATATTGTTTCTGTGTTTTTGTCATCAGATCAGATCAGTTGTGTTAGAGGGAGGGGGGGTTTCCACAGTACTAAGTGATCAGTCGGAAGCTCTACATTAAGCACAGTGCTTGGCGGGGATCCGGACTGATCACATACACTTTAGCTGACCGGTGGATGCTGTGTTCAGACATCCGCCGATGCAAGGGTTAACGGGCTCAACTACGTTAACCCCTGCATCGGTGGAACGACTCAGCGCTGTGAGAACACAGCATCCACCAAGCAGGTAAAGTGTATGTGATCCTTCGGGACCTCCCGCCAAGCAATGTGCTTAGCATTATACCAAAATACATATTTATATTGTTTCTGTGTTTTTGTCATCAGACTACAGATCAGTTGTGTTAGAGGGAGGGGGGTTTCCAAAGTACTAAGTGATCCGTCGGGACCCCTACATTAAGCACAGTGCTTGATGGGGATCCCGATGGATCACATACACTTTAGCTGTCCGGCGAATGCTGTGTTCAGGCATTCGCCGATGCAAGAGTTAACATACTCGACTAAGTTAACCGATGCATTGGTGGAACGACGAGCAGGTAAGTGAATGTGCTCCGTTGGGACCTCCCGCCAAGCAATACGCTTAGCCTAGGGGGTCCCGACAGATGTACAAACATACCCTTAGAGTTACTTATAGTATCTTTGTATTAAATTCAGGATCTGTGTTTATGAGGAGAAACAACTGAGACTGGTTTGCTACAGTAAATTATATTTTTCTATTAAAGACGGCAAGTCAAAAATACACCTGAGGTTACCATGGAAACTGCTTGTTTTGTACGAAAAGAATTCTCCCCGGTGGTTGTGCCACCTACTTCTATAAATATTTTTTTCACATTATTAAACTGACCATTGCAGGATAAAAACGTCAATGGTCTCAAAGACAGATGTGGTGTTTCATGTGTGATCTTTACTGTAAAAAAAGAAGAATAGAGGTATTGATACAATTACAAGTCCTGCACACTGGAACAATGGTGTAAGCTGTAAAAGCAGCAAAATATGGGATTTCTTAGGGTTTGTTTTGGGCTAGATATTAAATGGTAACTACATACAATAAGGTACTGTACTGCACTGACATGGTAGTGTACGCTTGATTAAGCAAACCCACAGTTCAGGCCACTTGGTGTCAGGTAGTGGGCAATATTTGGGCTAAATAGTATAAAACTAGAGCAAAAGCACTGAACAATCAGCCCTCAGACACATCTACCTGTCTGCTATGTATAAACAAGTAGCCTGGTACCTCCTTTGCTTGGACAGTTTTTACACCATACCACTGGGGGGCATTCAATGTTTTTGTATTGGAATTTTCCCTAATATACTTTCAATGAAGTGCAGAGATGATAGAATTACCCAACAAACACTTAGTTCTCCGTGACGTTTAGCCACAGCTATACGTAAGCAGGACCAGGAAGTGAGGGGATGCTGCGGGGGAACTTCTAAATCACTCATTAGAGGTGAGTTGTTGTTTTTTATGCATTCCTCCTACCAGCAAAGGCGATACCTTATTTAGTTTATATAAAAGAACTATATAATAGAATTTTCAAAGTTCTGCTCTACCCAGCCAGGCAAGGCAGCAAAGGTATGTGAACTCACTAAACAAAAAAAAAAAAACTAAAACCATGAATATGTTTAAACCTTTTGCAGAATTCTGGTCCAAGTCCAGTTTCAGTATTGTCTATATACACTGCTAAAAAAAAAGGAAACACACAAATAAGACATCCTAGATCTGAATGAATGAAATATTCTTATTAAATACTTTGTTCTTTACATAGTGGAATGTGCTGAAAACAATATCACGCAAAAATTATCAATGGAAATCAAATTTATCAACCCATGGAGGTGGAAAAAAACACTACAGGCTGGTCCAACTTCGATGTAATGTCCTTAGTCCATGTGTGGGAGGAGACCTCAGGAGACCACCCACCACCTCATCATCTGGAGCATGTACAGGCGTTGTATGGAGGTCATACAGGCACCTGGAGGCCACACACACTACTGAGCCTCATTTTGACTTGTTTTAAGGATCGGCCTGTTGTGCTTTCTTCCACTTAAATTGTGAGTGTAACTCCAAATCCAGACCTCCATGAGTTGATACATTTGATTTCAATGTTTGAGCAGTGTATGAGCTAGGTTGTGCAACAGTCAGCCTCCCCATAAGAAATTGGGACAAGATGGGTAAAAATATGACCCTCTTTCCTCTCATTAACTACTACACAAACCTTGCTACTCTATGCTGGACAGCAACACAGAGAGTACCACTACTGATTGAAAAAATTACAAAACAGTATGGTATATTGAATCAGCTGTATAAACAGAACTGTGACATATTGTTGACCTACTTTAAACACCTTAAAAAGCCCTGAGAAACCACCTAGTCAGTCTGGCCTACCCATCTTCTCAAGATGACCACCATGCAAATCCCATCCCCCTACTTATTATTTGCTCTGTCCCCCAACCTAAAAGACTGTACGCCCGATTGGGCAGGGTCCTCAACTCTCCCTGTCACAACCAATACCTGTGTGTTATTTTGTGTTGCATCTCAACGCTCATTTAATGTACAGCGCTGCGTAATATGTTGGTGCTATACTGTATAAAAAAAAACAAAAGCTAATAAAAATAGTAATACTTTACAAAGAAACAGCATAGTAAAGGAGCTCTGAAAGATAGCAAAATACATTGTTTAAAATCTGCTACAGGTTAAAGAGAACTGTGAAAGAGGAAATAGAAGAAGATTACAACATTCACAAAGGCTCTACATTCAAAAAGGCTGTACACCCAGCATAAGCCATTGACACAGCCAAGTTACGGCTTAAAGAATACAAACCACCATAAATAAATGAAAAAGAAGATAAATTACAATCCACACAAAGAATAACCATTATAAAACTATAAATCTACATGGGCCCCATACCAACAATAAACCCACTCTAAATATATTAGTACTACGTATAGTGACGAATTCAGGCAGAGAAAAAAATGTTGGGAATTTATTTTGAGACAACTAGGATATCATAAAGCCTTAAGATAAAAGAGCTGCATAATCACAACACACACAGCAGTGGCTACATTAAGCCACACACAAAATTACAGTAGGACCCTACAGATTGCCATGGCAAACCAAAGGTGGGCTGTTTCTACATGCTTCACAAAATCCAGAGGTGCAAGAGGAAAATCCATACACGGTCAGGTATTTAAACACTCACTGAAAATATATCAGACTGGGGGGAAAGCATCCTTAAACCTGTGGTTTATGAAACACCCAACTAAACTCAAGACACAACTGATCTAGTAACTTAATGTTCTGCTCTTGGGCCTTTGCCTGAAGGAGCCATCCTAACCACTGTGAATGAAGAATACATATATAGCAACATTCCCTGTGATGGTTGTATTACATCATGTCTGCAGTTTTCAAAGGATGGACCAAACTACAGAATTGAGGGCTCCTCGATGTCGTGGGAATAGAGCAGTGTATGAGGGGTCTTTACTATGTTGGTAAATCTAAAGGCTTTAGCAACTTTACTTCAAAGTCTAACACCAAACCATTTTCCTACTACTACTGAATAAAAGCAGAAATAGGTGATAGTGATTTTTCCTAAAACCAGCTAGTTTAAAACCATGACAGGAAAGGAACAGTGGTCACCAAGCGTTCGCTTACAACTGACCGGTAAACAAGCAATTAATGCAACTGCCTGTGGATGCCTTCGTCAGTAATTTTTCAGACTTTGACCCCATAGACCTGTTACAGGGGTGTTCTCTAAACACAAGTTTGCAGGTGCTTGCAGACAGGAGCACTGGGTCGTTTTCCAGGCTCTTGTGGACTGACCACAGCCATGGAAACAACAGTGTAAATGTAGGCTTATACAGGGGGCACAGTCCGCAATAAAGACATTGCTTAATGTTCAAGCTCTTTCGTCTGCCCTTACTAGAGAGGTTTACCACAGCATCCTGCCCTGAATGAAAA
Organism: Ptychadena robeensis; assembly: GCA_036250615.1. Lineage (NCBI taxonomy): Eukaryota > Metazoa > Chordata > Amphibia > Anura > Ptychadenidae > Ptychadena > Ptychadena robeensis. Next base: position 38,360,403 of record CM070034.1, on the reverse strand, counting down.
TAAGGGACAATTATTTCTAATACTTACACAAACTACAATATTAATTTGACAGAAGATGATATTTAAATCTACAGCACTAATATTTGGCTAGGGTTGAACTTTAAATAACAGTACAGAGACGGTATCTGTCCATTGCAAACAAAATGCTGTTGACTTTCATAAATGCATGCGTTAATAGATGAAAGCATTTTATATGTATGCCACGATACATAGCCCACACATTCTATTGTAACTCAATCACCCAATGTGAACTTTTTCAGTGTTAAGTATTCTCATATTTTCATGACTAAGCTTAAGAATGCCGTCATTGCAGGAAGTACTTTTATAGTGTACAAATCTAAAAGAGCTGTGTAGTCTGAGGAGAGATGGAAAAGGTAGATTTCTGAAGATCAGAAATTCATAAAGGATTGACCATTGGTTTGCCGCATCCCAAAGATTTTTTAGAGACTGCTGAGTGTATACTTATATTAAAAAAAAAATGATTTTCTTCACTTGATTTGTTTTTACTCTATTTTAGCACGATTCTTCTCTAGTTAGGTAAAATACTCAAACCTTGATTCCAAATACAGTTCACAACAGACACTCTTTTCCTCTACTTCCCTTTGTTTCTCCCTTCCATTTACTTTCTATATCAAACATGTGTTTTTCTTCTTTTCTTTTCCTCACATACTAACATATACATACATTTTCACACTCACAATTCACTCACACACAGTACTAGCCGCTCCTCCTTCTCTTTTTAGACAATTAGTACTCTTTCCTTTCTCTTGCATATACAATATCTCCTCACATATATTCTTCATACACCCTTTTCTAAAATCACTAACATAACATAATAACATTACAAGTGCTTTCTCCCCATTCACAACTTCTCCTCTTAAGCTAGCCATATACGGTTCAATTGACTGTTCAATCAATGTAATTCGATCGATTTTTGTGGTCGGTTGATTAAAAATTTAATCATGTCCACATTGAACGATAGTTTAAATTCAATTTAAATGGTCAATTTGCTCGATCGAAATTTGATCGGACCAGTTGGAAAATTTTAATTGATTGCTACCACATCGAGTGTAAATTAAATACTTTTCCTTGTCCCAACCAATTGTGATTAGATCCAATCAATTAGCATACTGTTGTAGTCAGACCACTATGAATACTATGCATAGGTTAGGTTATCTTGAGACTGCTGTTGCAGTAATGGAAATGTTTAAGATCAAACACTCAATGTGGTGTGTCATTCACTTCAATTACAATCAATATACGATTCAATGGTCGAATACTTCAATCAAATTGATTTTCGATTTGTTGCAAATTGAACCATGTATGGCTACCTTAAGTCAATTGCTAAGGACACAAATTGAGATTTTCATAACATAAATACACACACACTAACACAAGGTCACACGTCAAGCAACACAATGTCAGTCACAATATAAAACATTTTTGGGAAAAGGAAAAAAGAAATTATCTTTGGATATCATAACACAGTAAGACTACATACACATATGACCAGGGTGGGTTATACACTGATTAGAATCAGATATGTGCTCAATGCCTAATCCCTGTGGATGTACAACTAGCCTAACTATACTCATTCCTAAAATAGTTATGACATTTATTTATTAAAATTTTTATTTACATTTTAGACAATACTCTAATGAGTCAACTGTTAAACATAAATTACTACTAAGAAGACGGTGACTGGATGCCTGATATCCAGGGGGCTCTTTTGATCTTGCCCAATATTTCTCCTCAATGACGTATGCCATGTCACATGGCTGAACTCAAGTAAGTAAAACCTCTAGTAATGATTGATACCAATACCTGAAGTAAGGTCACTAACTATACCCAACTGCTTGTTACTTCCCCCTGCAGAGATAATGGAATATCTTATGTATATATCCCCTGAAGAAGCAATGTTATGCGAAACATGTTGAGATGAAATCAAGATACCCATGATTGCTCTATGATGTGGTGATGTAACAATACATGAATATGTATACTTTTGAATCATGATACAGCTTAACATGTACTGCCAATACAGTGTATTAAAAGGACTTTTGATTTTACTCAAAAAATTCTGTTACTGCCTTTAAAATCCCTAAAGCCCCAACCATTCAAACTGGTTTAGGGAAACATATTCTCCTTTTGTCTCTATATTTCTGAAGATTATGCAGTTTGCCCTGGAAAAGCTGGAAAATATTTCTGCTTAACTAGCTTTATCCATTTTTTAAGAGCTTAAAGAAAAGTAAAAAATAAAGCTTAAATTAGGTAGTATGGAAGTAGACTGGCAAAAAATAAAAGGGAGATGCAAAAGAAATCAAAGTTTGGGCCATGAGATATATTGAGTTTTATTTATTAAACAAAAGCGCAGCAATATGGGGAAAACCATGTAAGGTAGCAAATAGATTTGGAAGCGATAAAGTGGGTTGTGAGAGGTAAGCGAGAGGTCTGTAAAAAGGTAATTCTACCAGGTTGTCCACAGTTAGGGCATGTTTTCACTTTGTTTTGTGATCCGTCGGGACCCCCTACGTTAAGCACAGTGCTTGGAGGATTTGCACTACACTACGCTAACCCGTGCATCATCGGATTGGCTCAGAACAGAGCATCCGCTGAGCAGGTAAAGTATATGTGATCCATTGGGACCCCTGCTGTTAGTATATATAAATATGCCTTTATAAAAAATATTATTTTTTGCTGTTATATTATGGACCACCATCTCAGCTGATTGTCCACCTCACATCAGCGAGCACATTGGAATTCTGAGGTTCAACTCACCATAGTCATACCTGCTGGCACATTTACACATAAAGATGTTTACACATAGACTACACAGGAACCTGAATCCATTGCTAGGTGACTTACATATTATCACACCAATCACCCAGGAGTTTTTGACAGATAGAAGAGACTATTTCTTTTCATGTACTATCTAATTTGATTGATAGGCAGAATTTGCTGCCGAAACATCGCTTTCATTTACTGTCAATATATGATCCATCTTCTGTACCAGTTCAAACTAGAATTTTCCGCCAATTTTAACTGTATAAAGATCTGTGTGTGTCAAATAAATGAGAGATATATGGGATGCTAAACTTGAGTGCAGTGTCTCATATCTCCCGGCTGGAGAGAGAAATAGTCCCAAGGGGGAATTCTAACCAAGGGTGTCATAAGTCGCGATAACGGTGTTGGTGTCAGGAAAAAAAAACTTAGAGGGTCCTGACGGATCAAACAAAGCTGTGGAGGCATAGCCTTCTTCCATGGATGGTTAGGTTTATTCTTATATATTTGGGTAATGGTTCAATGGTTAGAACTGTTTACGAGTAAAGAGAAAAGGCCAACTGGCTTTGATTTTGGGCCACTTTGTGAAGAATTGGCAACTTTACTGGGATGTGAGGAATACTACATTCCACATCGAATATGTATCCACATTTTGGATAAATAAAAGAAAATTACTCTGTTTTTTTGTTTGGTTTTTTTGGAGGAGGGGAAAAAAAATCAAAAAACTATTTTGTAAGAAGAATCCTCACAAAAATCTTTTTCAGGAGTATGACAAAAACAGTGACCCCGGCAAAGAAAGAAAGTTACAACATGAAAAGACGGAAACAGTACTGATTTTCAGTCATTTACTAGAAAAGATCCTGTTAAGTTTTCCAGATTTTGAATAGAAAATATTTACAAATTCTTTAAAAATTATTAAGCCACGTTATCTTAATGAGCATGTCTCTCCTCTTGTGAGAACCATAATCCGGTTCTTCTAAACCAAAAGAAATCTAATATAAAAGAGCAAGCCCTATGTCCTAAGAATGTTCCAGAATGCCTATGGGCATGACAAAAATGTAATTCAATTAAACAGTTCTATTCTGTTTGTTCTGGGCTCATCTTTTTCTGTGGAGGAAAAAAATAATCTATAAGGGTTTCAAACTTCCAACAACAATCAGAGTCATTATTCCAAGAGTGGAATTTAGAAATTCTGGCAGAAGACTACAGCTTCACAGGGGGGGGGGGGGG
>CM070034.1:38335190-38349683 GCA_036250615.1 Ptychadena robeensis | reverse complement strand
ATTGGACAAACTTACAAAATCAGTGAGGGGTCAAATAATTATTTACTCCACTGTATATTTTAGCTAGCACCTTTCTGTTTTTCTGTTTTTGTTTATTGTAGAAAACAAAAATGTTTTGGAGTTTTGTTGTAGGCCCCTGAATATGTTGATTAAACTAAAGAAATCTATATGCTAATGGAAAAATCAGACAGGAATTAAAAGAGGATCTGAGGACAGTCTAAAACAAGACACAAGTGCATCTTGAACAGTGCGACTAAGCTGCCCAGGCTAACTTTTAACTGCAATGGAATCACCCCTAGATTAGGGGTTGTTTGGATAAGAGGTAAGAATGAGTCTTAAAAACAAATGGCCTAATGACCCCATCTCACCTGATCTCACCAGCCAATTCATATCACAATTCTCTAACAGCAGCATTGAACAGCATGAAAACTAGGTTCCGACCACAACAATAGTGATCAGTGGATTAGAGTGCCTACAGGAAGGATGCTCTTACTTTACAGAGATTTCTACTCATATCCTGTTGTGTTTCTAACGCAGACAAGCAGCAGTTTTGGCTTTAGACATGTTCTTCCCGTGATAAACTTATAAAAAAAAAGTATGGCTGGCCAGGAGGATTACATAAGTGGATGATATCCAAATGATGATATCCAAATGTAACTATCCCCCCTGTCTTGACTCAATCTGTCCTGGTTGAGATCTTTTGCCAGCTATCGGCCATCTCTTCATGGATGGCTGACATATACTCCAAACCTGAGTAAAAAGGATCTTCTTCCATCACCTTCAAAGCCTCTCTCCCACCTATTCTGAACCTTTAACACAGTCACCACCACTACATATCAAGCTTGCCGTGTTTTGCTCTACACTTTCTTTTACTCCCCTGCCACTTCCATCTGTGCAACATATCCAAAATACGCCTTTTCCTTCTCCCAGAAACCACCTGCTAACCCCCCTACTTATAATTTCCTGCCTTGGCTACTGCATTATACTGCATCATCTTGTCTTCCATTATTAGTCTTTCATGAATTCTACAAGACTTTATCACTCCTCTGACATCTGGTCATCTGCTTCTCCATTCTGTAAATCTCTACACTGGCTTCCTATAGTCCAGAGAATCAAATTAAAGTTTATGTGATTTGGTTTTTAAATCACTCCAAACCTGCTGTCCAACTAGCACCTCAAACGTTATGCATAGATATACTCCTAACCACCCCCTTATAAAGACCTCTATACTCATTCCATTACATTTTATATGTAATAATTTGAATAAAGTTAACATTAGTTTCCGAACAGCAATTCATATAGTGGTCAGTTCTATTTTAACCTAAATCAATCTCCAAACAGTTTAAGTGATCTTAACCTTTCAATATTTGAATTGGCACACACACTGCACAGTATGCATTGCCCAGTCCTAATTACCGGCATGTGGTTAAAATTTCAAAATTCTGGCAAAGCATTTTAGCACTTTTGTAGAATGAGAGAAAGGCTTATTCGGCTATACAAAAAAAAATTTTTTTTTTCTGAAAATGGGAGGAAAACAATGGGAAAACAGCTTCAAGCACGATGTGGCAACAGAAGTCATTATGGAAAGCTGGATAGGCATGGGAACGAAAATCTTACCAAAACTACCATACATGTTCTATAGACCTTATTTTATGCCATACTCACTTACACTGACAGTTACAACACAACCAGAGGAAAAACACCTACCATTCTTAAAACCAGAAAGTCACACTTTCAATCTGCTATAGGTTTACAAACTCCTGTGGGGTCCTTAACCAATGGTTTAGAATCTCAATGTTTTTAATTTATTCCTGGTATATCTAAAAATTCTTCAGCTTTTTAAGGCTGCTTGTAGCTCTTTTTTGCAAGATTGTACTTCTTATTTGAGCACAAGGGCGTTTTAAGTACTTGGGGGGCTTTATGCAAAATTCCTGTTGGGAGTGGGTGCTGGGGTCCTATCAGAAACGTTGTTAACCGAGCGGGAGAAGTGGGTGCTAGCAGAAAAGTTGTTGAGTGCGCATACTTCTTCTTCTAATACTGGGCCCAGTAAATGCATATCTCCAGTAAGTGTTCCAGTATTAAGAGCATAGTGCACACTCACAGCAATCTATCTGGCCCATATAATATGCGTATATGGGACATCACCGTTAATACGGACGATGTCCGTTGCTTTGCTTAGAGACCACCTAGTGACGTCCTCACGCTGCTGCAGGGAACATCGGACGGCTCAAATATTAAGACGTCTGTACCCTGCTTAAAGGCCCCCATACACGTCTAGATTTTTTAACTTAATTTAATATTTTTTTTGTTGATTGATTGAAAATCTATGGCAGCCCACATGGTTAGATCAACCTAAAACAATAAAAATTGGAAAAAAAATTTATTGAAAAATTCTTGGACATGCTGGTAAATTTTAATTGGTTGTATTAAAATTCATTACACTTTTAGTCGATCCCCAAAAAGTTGCTGCATTCCAAACTTAAATGTGCAATGCTAAGCAAAAGATGTAGCAGTGTAAGAGCGCATGGATGAGGGACCTGTTACTGCAGAAACCTAACTGGTCTGTACATAGCCTGGACTTCATCCCGATAGAACTCCTTTGGGATAAATGAAAGCAGACTGTGAGCTAGGCTTTCTCGTCCAACTTCATTGTTTGACCTTAAAAATGTTCTTCTGGAAGAATGGTCAAAAGTTCCCATAAACACACTCCTAAACCTTTTGGTAAGCCTTCCCTGAAGAATTGAAGCTGTTATAGCATCTAAGGGTGGGACAACTCAATATTAAAGCCTATGGAGCAAAAACTGGATGTTTAGTTTACACTTTTGTGCATAAGCATTTCCTTTTAGCAAAAAGTGAATTTACTAGTTATATTGTTAATTCTGGTCATAGCAAATGTTACCAGGTATAACAATAAAGCAGGATAACTAGGTTCCAGAAAAACAAAGCAGAAAATATGTTAAGCACTGCCCAAGTTCTCATAAGAATGTTGGGAGACATGTTTGTGTCTTTATGCTGCTATATTTTATGTTAGGAGTGTTGCTTCATTTTTCATGTTCAATGGAATTTACAAAAAGTACTCTCCTATCCACCATAAATTTATTGACAGAGGTTGAGAAGAGAAAAAATGGAAAACTGCCATGTCAAACCATAAACAATCCAGATGCTTTGTATACACAAATATTCAGCAGGAGTGACTGCTTCATTGCTGGAGGAGACTGGTTATTGTTTAAAAAAATATTATCACACAGAAAAAAATTAATTTATTAAGGTAGTATGCTAAGGTGAAAAAATTAATTCATCCTTTTGGGATTACGTAATATCAGTGATACCGGAAATCAACCATTTGGGAAAACATACCCTTGAATGTTGGGGTCAATAATACATAGATGAGCTGACACACACAGGGTAATTTAGTGGAAAACACCAGTATGTTTTTCATCAGGAGAGGCACTTCTTTTGCTGTATGCCATAGGGAAAGCATAACAATTGCTAAAAGCCAGAGAGAAAAGGTTGTTGAGTTAATTAAAACAGTAAAATGTTATAAAGATATATCCAACAATCTGAATTTGCAATTGTTAAAATTTTGGTTCCATCCTTACCAAGCCATGGACAGACAGACCAGACAAGAATTCAGCTACAATTGCCATTATTATTTGAAGAAAATATGTCACATACCACGTAAAGAAAGCTAGATAGCTAGAGCTCATCTTCTACAAGTGTCGTACAAACATAACCTGCATGTTAAGTTTCAGCTAAGAAGAAAAAGGAGCTCTATCACCCTTGATTCAATTGCCTCTTCCGTAACCATCACATATGACTGAAAAAAATTACTGGATACTAAAATGCGTTTTGGAGAGTTTTTATAATGCATCCATTGCAAGTCATGATATTGGACTTCGTGGAAATAGAGCCTTAACACGCAAGGGTATGCAAATTGAACATAGGTCTTTACTACAATATATTTTTTAATTGTCGTACCATTCTGTGATTCCTTACAAGATTCCATTAATAGTAAAAAAATGTGTTTTGTGTTGAAAAGATTGGACGGTCTATGGAATGACAAAATGTGACACCTACAGATGTGTAATGATGTAGTCACAAGGCTGCACCCTATACAGCCTGATCCCTGAAAAGTATCTGCAGGTTTGTTGGAGCTCTTTGCTTGAGCTTGGACGACTAAGCTCAAAAGACTAGGTGAAACGCATAAGGAAGAGTGGAAATCTCAGGTCAGTTGTATCGAGATGCATCAAAGGAAGGAAGGCAAAAAAAAAACCCAGAAGTATTTTAAAATAAAATTGGCAATCAGCAGACGTTTTGTATTAAGGTGAGGTAAGAAGTGCTCTACTCTTTCTACATTTAGGATAACTATTGTTGAACATCACACATTACTATTTTTAATTGGCTTGGCCCATAGTAAAAAGGGTAAATTCATTGCTGATTACCTTGTTGAACAGAGAAATCCTATGTGTGTCAAAACAACTTTGCACAGTGTATTATACATTCCCAAGATTGTCCTATTTTACTTTCCTTAGGAAGCAGCTTGTCAGTGGGCCCTTGTTTTATTTCATTCCCACCTTGCTATCAGTCTTCTGTTCATTTGTATTAATCACTTTCTCACTACTCAGAGTATTAACTTCCTGTGTAGGTTTTTGTGTAAACTTAAAGAACAGAACTTCGGTTTCGGTGCAGGGTTATGGTCAATCATTTAAACACTACCATACATTTTCCACTATTCTTCTCTATAAACAAGGCAATGGGAGACAGAAGCACATTGCATTGAATTTTCCCGAGTTCTCCTTTCCATTTATGAGGAGCACTATATTCAAATAGGACAAGTAATTGTATAGTACTTTAAAGTCTGATATGTGCCTTGTCGAGGGATGAGACTATTTAAGACTCTCGTAAAAGTACACAAGGATAAAAATAAATTAGTAAGGAGCACTGGGAAAGAGTCACACTCTTAAAGAACAAATTACACAGATGATTTATATGAAAAGCTCAGTAGTAGAATGAATCAACAAACGTAGTGATAGATCTGCCCCTATAGATTACTTTGGTATTTACATTGTGACAATTATAAAGGACACAGCATTAAGCTTATTCATAGTAGAATATATATTGACTGTACCAGACCTAGATATTCATGGAAAGTTATGGGACTCTAAAGGAGAACTCTAGCTATGACTAGGATCTGCTAGATCCAGATAAATTGGTACAGCTCTGTAGTGCCTCCATACACCCCTTGTCAGCCAACACCTCACTTTACTAACATGTCAGGGTTCGGATTATAGTCTTCTCCTAGTATGGGGCCCATGGCAGGGATGCGACTGTGAATGCTAAGGGGTGAACAGATGGATCAGGTAAGCAATCCAGCTGTGGGGTAACTTATATTAGTAAATATTGGGAATACTGCTAGGGAGGTGGGATTATTCTTCTTAAAGGGAGCAAATGCCCTCACAGTTTGTATTTTAATCCTTAAATACAAGTTTATTTTCCAGAATAGTACATAATCCACAGCGTATATTATATCAGGAGGATACAGGTTTACTTTATTATTTGGCTACCTTTACATTAAACATAATCAATTGTTTTTGACACCAGAAAAAGTAAATCATAATTTTAAGTGTTTTTGGCAAATGCAACAAAATGATGAAGACGATAGTAAAAGGAACAAAGCTGTCACAAAGCAGAATCATCCAACAAACTGTTCTATGATGTCTGGAGTCAAGGTTTAGAATTTTCCCGGAAAAGAGGAGGATTCATGCAAGGTGCCCATATTCATAGGTGATCTTTTATTTTTTAGGTTAAAATAACTTTTTTAGATCACCTATGAATATGGGCGCCTTGCATGAATCAACCTTTTTTCCGGGAAAATTCTAAACCTTGACGCCAGACATCATGGATAGGAAGACCATAGCGATCCAACCTCCCTCGGTCACCCAGAGGCAAGGGACAGAATCCAATCTAAAGCAAGCAAACTCTACAAGGATCTATTAAAACTTCGGTTGTTGGCGCAAAAGTTGAGCACTCCAACAACCAAAATTAAGTAATTGTTTTCCTAAAACTCTTTACATAAAGCTCTAGTGACGATCCCATCCTGCCTGAGCGAAAGAGGGGAAAACAATACATATATAGATATTTTTTTTTGTGTCTCTTTTCTTTTCCTGTTTTTTTTCCTCCCATTCCTTCACTTTTGTTGTCAAAACAGCCTGGGAGTCTCCACAAAAGCCACAACCTACGTTGCTGCAACAAACTGTTCTAGGCTGTGATAAGAGATCGCACAGCTCAATGTATAAATCAGTATATTCTGCATAGGACAAAAAGCAAGAATCTTTGTTTCCCTAATACTCAGATTTAATTTTTATTCTAACTTTACTAAGCAATACAATATAGTGAAGCTCAACATCACCTGATCAGCTCACCACGTGGAGCTTAGACCATATATTTTCCTTATTTTATATGCTTCTGCAAATGTAGAATATCTTCTTCCCAGCTGTACACTGTGGATTCCAAAGATGCAAACCACACTTTATGAGGAGAAACAACAGCATCAAATGAGATGTGATATCTGGCTAGCTAAACTACTTAAGTGGCAATCATGGACATCCAAAGATGGTAAACTCTATAAAGGTAAGGGCCCCCATACATCTTTAGATTTCTATGTCAGATTTCCTTTAGATCTCCTTTTGTTTTACCAAAACCATGTAATATGAGGGATTTTGTGTTCAATCACAGAGGACCCGGCACTACATAGTTATTGGTAGATCTAAAGGATATCTGACAGAGAGATCTAAAAGGTGTATGGCCAGCTTAACACACTTTTAATTAAGATTTAAGTCTACAAATAATTTTAAATCTTGTCTTTTTATTTGGAAAATGGTAGATTACTTTGTCAATGCTTTATTGCCCTTTGCGCTCTTGCATTAGAGCTATTGTGACTTTGTGTCCTGGTTACCACGATTAGTGAGTATAATCCTAATCCAACATTTTTCTGTCTTAACAAGAGCAAATTAGAAAACAATGTTCCCTGTTGATTGGCAGCCATCCTTAATCCAAAACAAGGCTACTATGTGCGCTGGGTTGCATACATTGAATGGCACAGTGAGCGGGCACCCATCTTATCCTATCCCAATCACTTCCAAACTAAAAGAAGTTTTACCCACACTAGTTTAGTTTAGTCTATCGGGGACATTCGCTGACCTTGTTTTCCAACTCACTCTGTTGCTTCTTTAGTAAAAACCAGTGTGTAGGGTTTACATTCTCTTCTCTCTACGTTTTTACACTTGGTTCTTTTCATTGCACTTGTCAAATTCAAGCGCACCTGTGTCTATAGCATAAGCTCAACCAATCAAGATACCTCTAAAGGTAGCCATACACAAGGCGATTCTGCCTCAATAGATGACATCATCCTGCTGCAGCCGGCCTCTCAGCTGATCGGTGGGCACACAAAGGGGAGATAGACTCCAGGTCTATCTCACCAGGTGGGGCCACCTGATTTTCGGCCGAACAACTGCTGGCCGATTGACAGGAGCGTGCATGGCAAATCGCGCCATGTATGGCTACCTTTAAGGCCCCCATACACCTTCAGATTTCTCTGTCAGATTTAGATCTCCTTTTGTTTTACCAAAACCATGTAATATGAGGACTTTCTAAACCATCAAGTCTACCTGTGTTCAATCGCAGAGGACATGGCACTACATAGTTGTTGGTAGATCCAAAGGATATCTGACAAATAGATCTAAAGGTGTATGGTCAGCTTTAGAGAAAGGATACAGTCTCCTATTCAGACACAGAAGATAAACCTAGTAATATCTTCTGATCCCCATGTGCTGGGTACTGGCCTATCCCCTTGCACATTTTATCACATAAGAGCATGCTTAAACTCCTACCTCTCTGCTCTTGTAGTGTATATACACACACACACACACACACACACACACACACACACACACACACACCCATTCACGAACAAAACTTTTACTAAAAAATAATTCACACTGTAATGTCTGGAAAAACTATTCTTAAATAAATTCTAAATTCTTAAGTAAATTAACTTTAAAAAAACAAATAATAATAATTCACACTGCAGCTGCTAAAAAAAACATTAACTTTTTTATACTAAGATACTGAATGATTTGCAAGGTGACCCAATACAAGAAAGATGACCTGGAGTAAAATATACGGCGACTGAGAGGACACCATTTAGTTTATAAATAAATGATAAATTAATGGGTGTTCTCCTTCTCATATATACAGTATATATATATATATATATATATATATATACACAGTATATATATATATATATATATATACACACACACACACACACACACACAGTGGCTTGCAAAGGTATATAGCCCCTCTTGAACTTTTCCACATTTTGTCACATTACAGCCACAAACATGAATCAATTTTATTGGAATTCCCCGTGAAAGACCAATACAAAGTGGTGTACACGTGAGAAGTGGAACGAAAATCATACATGACAACTACAAAGTGGGGTGTGCGTAATTATTCAGCCCAATCAATACTCAATACTTTGTAGAAGCACATTTTGCTGCAATTCCAGCTGCCAGTCTTTTAGGGTATGTCTCCACCAGCTTTGCACATCTAGAGACTGAAATCCTTGCCCATTCTTCTTTGCAAAACAGCTCCAGCTCAGATTAGATTAGATGGACAGTGTTTGTGAACAGAAGTTTTCAGATCTTGCATGCACAGATTCTCGATTGGATTTAAATCTGGACTTTGACTGGGCCATTCTAACACATGGATATGTTTTGTTTTAAACCATTCCATTGTCGCCCTGGCTTTATGTTTAGGGTCGTTGTCCTGCTGGAAGGTGAACCTCCGCCCCAGTCTCAAGTCTTTTGCAGACTCCAAGAGGTTTTCCTCCAAGATTGCCCTGTATTTGGCTCCATCCATCTTCCCATCAACTCTGACCAGCTTCCCTGTCCCTGCTGAAGAGAAGCACCCCAAGAGCATGATGCTGCCACCACCATGTATGACATGGTGTGGGCATGGTGTGTTCAGAGTGATGTGCAGTGTTAATTTTCTGCCACACATAGCGTTTTACATGTTGGCCAAAAAGTTCCATTTTGGTCTCATCTGACCAGAGCACCTTCTTCCACATGTTTGCTGTGTCCCCCACATGGCTTGTGACAAACTGCAAACGGGACTTCTTATGCTTTTCTGGCAACAATGGCTTTCTTCTTGCCACTCTTCCATAAAGGCCAACTTTGTGCAGTGCACGCCTAATAGTTGTCCTATGGACAGATTCCCCCACCTGAGCTGTAGATCTCTACAGCTCGTCCAGAGTCACCATGGGCCTCTTGACTGCATTTCTGATCTGCGCTCTCCTTGTTGGGCCTGTGAGTTTAGGTGGACGGCCTTGTCTTTGTAGGTTTACAGTTGTGTCATACTCCTTCCATTTCTGAATGATCGCTTGAACAGTGCTCTGTGGGATGTTCAAGGCTTTGGAAATCTTTTTGTAGCCTAAGCCTGCTTTACATTTCTCAAAACCTTTGTTTTGGCTGTAATGTGACAAAATGTGGAAAAGTTACTTTTGCAAGCCACTGTATATTAAAGCTGCAACAGCAAATTAGATCAAGGATCCGCAAGACAGGAAATGGTTCTATGGGGGAGGATGATGAGATTTAGGCATCTCACACTTGGCTACTCTTCTATCACCCACGTAACAGATGCAAACACAAATCTGCATATGCATATTAGTTATCTAGAAGTCTCATACACGGTTCTGAATGGAAAAAGATTTTTATTTTAAGGGTAAATGTAAAAAAAATCCATCATATGGCAGACTATACATATATTCTCAAAAAATAAAAAATATTGTATTAAGTAAGCAATCATATAAAAATACACTTCAGAATGGAAAAGATGATATAAAAATATATAGCAAAACTGATCTAAAATGTCATCAACTCAGCAATGATTTTATACTAAATATATGATGTTGTATTTACTAGGGTCGCAATTACTGCATATGCATATGTTTGAGGAATCATAAAAAAAAAAAAAAGCAAAAACGGTCAGGCCTCCATGGACACATCAGCAGTAAATGGAGAAGCAGGTTTTACCAACGCGTCCAGTGTTGTTGAAGCGTTGGAATCCCTGTGTTCAATGTGTGGAATATGTAGGTATTTCGACACAGTGGAGACAAGCCCTAAGGCAGAGACATTGATATTTAAAGATATGAGTTAATTCTTTTAAGCAAAATGTACATCTCCACATGAATGTTATAATATTCTTCTTTTCTTAATCTGCTTCAGTAAAGGAAAACATAAAAAGTGTAGCAGGGACAATGTCTAAAAACAGCTTTTCAAAAGCATACCACTTCTGAAAGAAGGGTCAAGTTGCTCAGGTGAATTTGTGGCGGTTAACACTTTGGAGCCGATAAAGATTGTGAATTCTGTTGGCTAGCTCAAATAACTGGATTAAATCTGCAGAAAAAAAAAAATCAGGGTGGGTAAAGGCCCCCATACACGTGTCGGATTCCCACTGGATTCCGGCACGATCGATTCCGGGCGCGTGCACGTGAAGCGATCGTGCCGGAATCGCGTGCAGCCCACCTTGTCCGATCGTTCGCGTCCGATTGATCGGGGGCTCAGAATCGGATCCGACAGAGAACCAACATGTTGGTCTTTCTGATCCGATTCAGCACACATCAGGGGGAGTTGCCATTTGGGAAGTAAGTGATCGGACACGGAATCGTCCAGGAATCCGTGGGACAAGGTGGTATGCAGCGATCGGATACTCTTAATTGGCTGATTGATCGGAGCTCCGATTCCCGCTGAGATCGCCGGAATCGATCGGGTGAGTGATCAATTGGCCATGGAATCCGACACGTGTATGGCTAGCTTAACACGTCTTAAAAAACCTAACAATGTGTTTGTTTCTCAGTACACTGAATAAAGAGTGCTAGTGAAGGAACTTTAAGTTGTGCTTTGTGCTGTCAAAGAAAAGATTTCCTTTAATGGGCTATCTTTACAGCCAGGAAATGGGTCTCTTCATCTGGACTGTGTCAGTTACTTGGCGCAGGGAATCCAAATATTAGCAAATACCATAGTTTTTTTTATTACATTTTCCTTTCAGATACTTAGAATTTTTTTCTCCTCTGCACTGAGGAACACATAATTCACAGTGATGATAGTAAATATTTGGCCAGAACAAAATACAATGACAACTATACCTACAGAAGTAATTCATCTTGCAAGAACAGTTAACCCTTTCCATGCTTTATAAATAGTAGTGTTGTACCGTGTTAGCCATCGATGAATTCAGAAAGTTTGGAGTTCAAGTGATACCGTTTATTGGCTAACTGAAGTCATTGAAAAAGCAAGCTTGCCAATAAATGGTGTCACTTGAACTCCAAACTTTCTAAATCCATGCTTTATAAAATAATGGTTTCCCATTAATAACCCAAAGGACTTCACAAAATCTTCCTTTACAGGAATGGATCTTTGTCCTTTCTACACACACAGCATTGTGTACCGGAAGCGCAAGTGTTATTATTTAAACTAATAAGTGTGTTGCACATTACATATTGCATGCATTATTGGACAAACCAATGTTAGAGTGTAAATAATGCATGCAGCAGTGCATTATGGGATATGCAAGTGTAATAGGTGGAACAGGGTTTCCCCACTAACAAGAACGCAGCACGTATAGTGTGAAACAACCTTAAGATTTTTATTTTCTAGGGTCAACCTGACAGTTACACCCCAGGTGTAGTTATACGATATACACCAAAAGCAAAATAACCGGATTAAATCTAATCTCCTTCCAGCTCCCACTACTTACCTTTGTATCACATTGAGCTAACAGCAGTAACCTGCTTCTTCACAAATGATGTTCTGATTCATCCAGGTCATAGTATAGGTAGTATTTACATTGAACTAATCTTGTTTAGTTGCACTGTAGACTTTTTATAGCCATTCCGACGCATCTGATATTGAAACATACTACAATATGTATGTTACACATTTGTAACTAAAACATTTTTGTAAATTGACAAGGTTAAGATAACCTTTATTTTAACCACATAGGTGTTTTTTTTTAGGAAGTAGTAAGGGGTTAATATCCCTTGTGAGATCATGTGCTGGTGCAGTTGGCCCTGGGTTCCGCCTAATGCAAGACAATGCTAGACCTCATGTGGCTTGAGTGTGTCAGCAGTCCCTGCAAAACAAAGGCATTGATGCTATGGACTGGCCCACCCATTCCATTCCCCAGACCTGAATCCAATTGAGCCCCTCTGGGACATGTCTCGCTCCATCTACCAATGCCACATTGCACCACAGAATGTCCAGGAGTTGGGGGATGCTTTTGTTCAGATGAGGGAGGAGATCCTTCAGGAGACCATCTGCCACCTCATCAGGAGCATGCCCATGTGGTGTAAGGAAGTCATACAAGCACATGGAGGCCATACAGACTACTGAGCCTCATTTTGATTTGTTTTAAGAACATTACATCAAAGTTGGATCAGCCTGTAGTGTTTTTTTTTATTTCATTTTGAGTGTAATTCCAAATCCAGACCTCCATGGGTTGATAAATTTACATTTGTGTTCTCTTTTTTTTTTGAGCAGTGTATATATTTCCACCATCACTTGAAATGCCCTGTGCCATCGTTGAGAGATGGAGGCATTTTCCTTCAAGCAGAAGGACAAGAATTGGTTACAAGTTGAGGCAAGTTGTTGGGCTGCATTGATTTGCAGAAGACCTTTAAATAATCCTTCGATCCCCAACATGTTCATGCACAAATCAATGGTCTTTAAAAGTCCTTCTGGAATCAACACTTCTATGGGTACCTTTAGAATTACTTGGAGCTCTAGAGCTCAACTTTTGTGTCTGCTTCACCATTAGACTATGTTCCCACATAGCCTCGCGCTCAAAAAAAAGGAAAAAATTGTCCACACATTAAAAAAAAAAAATTGCATCCATTCATTCTCGCGATGCGTTTTTTTTTTTTATAATGGGGGCAATTTTTTTCTATTTAAATCGCAAGCGCGAGGTGATTAATCATGTGGGAACATAGCCTTAGTGATGGCTAAACTGGCAGCAAACATCACTGTTCACATTCCTTCTAGCCGACGAGCAGTACGGGTGTTCAACCTGCCCCGTTTGCAGGATCAGGAGCAGTAAGATCCCGCCAGAGGAAGAATCTTTTCACTAGCGACTGGGTAGAGCACCCGGTCTTCTAGTGAAAAATCGGCTCTGAAAACCAGAAGTTTTCCGGATTCAAATTCCCCGCGAACAGGTGGGATAACTTGAATTTCCCCGAGAACAGGCGGACGTCTGACTTTTTTAAAAGTCTAATTCGCCTGTTCACAAACAGACCTGGCCGAAGTTCGCATATCACCATGCACAAAAGTCTGCAGAACATGTATGACTTGGTAACTTTGATACCTCTGGACTGCTTAAATTTCAGGAAAAATACCCCTTTAGAGTTGCATAAATGAAAAGATCCTCCGGGACTACTATCCTGTTGACCCAAGTTAAACGTCCATGTAGGTTGAGCAATAAACTCATCAGGTCAGTAAATTTAGGCTATGTATCCACTCCTATGTCTCACAATGTGTGGGCTCCGTCGGGACACCCCTGCATTAAGCGCAGTGCTTTGTGGGGGCCCCAACAGAGCACATACACATTACCTGCCCGGTCGATACTCTGTTTACATGTCGTTGAGCCGATTCACAGTTGCAGGGGGTAATGTAGTGCAGTACGTTAACCTCCGGCTGGCGGATCTGCAGAATGCCGTGAGAACAGCCGGTCTGGTAGGAAAGTATGTGGATTGGGTCCTGACGAAGCTGATCCACATGCCTTCCTACCAGACCAGCTGTTCTCACTGCATTCGGCCGATCTGCCAGCCGGAGGGTGACGTACTACAGAACGCAGTGGAGACATACCCTTAGCCATTTAAATAATCATTGTTGTCCAGAAAATGCTTGAGTTTATTTCGGTCTTACCAGAGCAATCTATTTACATAAAGGTAAAAGTACCATTTCCTTTACCTAATAGTAGGGTACTTCTGAAAAAACAAATATTGATACAGAAACGGGTAACCACATTAAAGTTTCTTGGGCAGAGGGTGGCATAATGTTGATGCCAACACACCATTTAAATCAATGTCAAAGTACATACTAAGAAAGCATGCTTTGGCAAATGTAACAGTTTTTCATACAGTTCATAAACCACCATTTAAAGTTCTTTGCCCATAATAACAGTTTAGAACCCTCAATATAATGCAGAATACTAAAACTACTAACAAAGCACAATTCAGCATAGAACAAATGAACAAGTGGTCCAAATACAAGGGTCATGTAAGAGATTTCTCCTGTTCTGGTTCTGCCCGCTGCCTCACTAAGCTGTAAAATACACAGTTTAGTGGTTTTTCTTTTATAGGAACCAACTATTCTAACCAGGGCCGGGCCGACACAGAGGCTGGACAGGCTCCAGCCTCTGGGCGCTGGTCAAGTC
>CM070034.1:38299425-38311080 GCA_036250615.1 Ptychadena robeensis | reverse complement strand
GAAGTGCTTCAACAAGTACTGATTTTGTAAAGTCAAGTCATTGGTCATGCCACAGGTCCGCGCACACACAGAGAAAAGGTCTTGTGCTTCTCTTTGTGTGGGCACCAACCAGCATGCATGCTGTCTCTGCATCTGATTGGCAGGTCTTTAATTCTCTGCTACCCAGGCTCTGCTGCTTCATATTGCCTTATTTTTACTGACCCCTGGACCATCTTTGACTACCCTATTTGCCACTTGCCCCGACTATCGACTGCCTGACTACGTCTCTGCACTTCACCTTGGAACTCTGCTGTCAGCCTCTAACAGTGTAACTAGAGACCGTAACCTCGGGGTTCACCGCAGCAGGGTGCTCTGTAGAATACCAGGGGGCTCCTTAGACTCTGCACCCTGGTTTATACTTGTCTGGTGGCATGGTGGGTCCACTGCTCCCGTAGTTCACCCATGACATTAGGAGTGTGTTTATGTGAATTTCTGACCATTCTCCCAGAAAAGCCTTTGTGAGGCCAGTAACTAGTGTTGGACAAAAGGTTTTGGCTCACAGCCTATTCTCTTATTTAGTCCAATGGGGTTCTTTTGGTATCCGTTTATTGGCTAATCAAGTACCTCCACACCAAACTTGTTCATCCTTTACCTTATAGAGCTTGCTTTGTGTACTGGTCAGCAGTAATGATGCCTATCCCTTAATTGTTATCACAAAGTTGGGAGCATGACATTTAAAAAATCTTTTGGTAACCCGGGACAATCAGTGACCCTTTCAAAAATGGTACTGGCTGTCCTGCTACACTTAAAATATTTGTCAGAAGCAGAAGGTGTTATGGTTGGGATGAGGGAGATAAATTGAGTGTCCGCAGGCATTAGTGAAGCATGGTGGAGGTTCCTTGCAAGTGTGGGGCAAATTAAGTAGATTGGTAGAAAATGAATAGAGTCTGGATTAAATAAATCTTCTAAATCTAAATTGAAAAGCAGTCAGATACTTTTCCACTGTAAAGTATCATAAGGGAAAGGATTGAAACACCTCAAATACATCCTGCAATAGAACAACCTCACAAAACATAAGCCAATATCAATAATAAGTATTTATATATATATTTATTTTATTTGTTTTAAATATGGAAATTAATAGAAATTATGTCATGGCCCATATAGTCATGATCTTATTTGTATTCCTAATAATGTTTTCTATCTGTAAACGTGTTACCTGCTTCATAAAAATATTTATTATTATCATTATTATTAGAGAAAAGCACGATATTGGGTTCCTGAGTCCTACAGTGTCAGTGTTTGTGTCAGACATTCTTATAATTTATCTAAACCTATTAATATGCTGCAAGTTACCAGCTAATGCAGATGGAGTGGATGCATCAGTTTTATATATTCTGCAAATAGAAAAAGAACTGTTGATCCTACAAGAAAAAAAATTACCTTTGTAACTTTTGTCTTTTAATACTTTAAGCATCATTGAAACCAAAAACAAAAAATCTGTTTTGTTCTGGTCATGTGATTAACATAATAAACTGAAATGAATGGAAAACATCGGATCAGCACAGACAGGTCCACATGGCACAGAAGCCACCAACTTTCTGCACAAGCAAGAAGTACAGACATGCAAACATTCTATGACCTTCAGATGCAGTTTTGTGTAAAGCCCTCAGCCACTGAACATTGGAGCAGTGAGTATACAGAGCATCTAGGAAGTATTCACAGAGCATAACATTTTCCACATTTTGCTATGTTGCAGCCTTATTCCAAAATGGATTTAATTAATATTTTTTTTCAGAATTCTGCACACAACATTGGAACAACAAACCTAAACATTGAGACTGTATTGCTGCCAAAGGTCCATCGCTAAAGTATTGAGCAAAGGCTGTCAATACTTATGTACATGTAATTTTTCTTTTTTTTAATTTTTAATAAATTTGCCAAAACCTCCAGTAAACTTTTTCATATTGTTATTATGGAGTGTTTTGTGTAGAATTCTGAGGAAGAAATGCATTTAATCCATTTTGGAATGAGGCTGCAACATAACAAAATGTGGAAAAAGTGATGTGTTGTATGTTATCTGGAGTGACAAATCAAATAATTTGCATACTTCCTGAACCACCATGGTCCATGCAAATACTGTCTGTCGACGCTTGAGCCACCTATCTGGTGCCATTGATGCCCGGGAGCTGGGGGTATAACAATTACATTGTGATATGTCTATATATTTTTTAACTGCTTTGGGAAGTTAACCCCCAAAAACTCCAGTTAATATATTGGAACTTATCGGCTATTTAATCTGATTGCATCTGCTTTTTCTCAAGATGATTCAGCCAGTGGCACCCATTTAATGGACTGCTCTCCTTAAACATTATATATAGGTGAGAATTAGATAGATGTAGATGGCCTTTGTATAAGTGACCAAGAAAACATAAATCCTGATTGGCATTATTAAACATTTGTTTTTTTCGTTCGAGACAACTTTATGAATAAAAATAGTTGTCACCAACTTATTCACAGTAAATTGTTTATCCCATCCAGTTAGTTTAATTTTGTTCCATCTGCTAAAGTAAATAGTGGGAGAAAGACTGGCTGGCATGGGTTACAGGTAATACAGATACAGCAGGTACTTAGAAAAAATAACATCATTTTTTTCATCTTTTCATGACTTTTTAGTCATGCTTTAACTGAAATCTCCAACAATGCCATCAGACTTCCTACTACAGAAAAAATTATAAAAGGTTATAAAGTTTAGGAAAGCAGGCGTTGTGTAGTCTTAGCACACTAAGGTGACAACACTGTCCCTTGATAAATACAGTACAGGAAGTGTTTTCAGCACAGGGCAGGGAGTTACCCATCTCGGTACTTGTTATTTGAGAATTTTTCCTTCTTCGGTAGACCGACTCCTGCAAGACTCACAGTCCATTTATAAAACAAAGACCTTGATTGAATTAAACGGTTCAGAAAATGATTACCAAAATGAGAACTGCTAATGTGTTGGGTTGTGTTTTTCTCACAAATGTAAGTTTCTACCATTATTTGTGTACAGCCAGCTAGGGGGTTAGAGGCGCATCACCCTATGCAGACTATTATTTCCTCTCTCTGTGCACCATGGGAAGGAGTGTGTTATATAATTACTTTCATAATAACATAAAAAGCTGAAGGAAAATGCTGGTAACACTTCAGCATGAAGCAGAGTGGTCCATTAGGAAAGCCTTCTTTTAGGCACTGAGCTAAATAATGGATTGGGGTAATTACACTCCGTGTGCACAGCTTATTGAAAGGCCTATTTATAGTTCGGTAACACAAGCAGCATGCAGGGGTGTTGCTTAGGAAACCATCAGACATCCAGCAATGGTTACATGGATAGAGCGTTCCTCTAACAATGCTTCTGCTTCTTGGGACGGAAAAAAAATAAATGCATCTAGCAAAGGCTTCTAAGGGCGCAGAGAGGACAGAAGTCCAACTTTTCTACTTCAAAATCACAGAACCTTTTTCTTCAGTCAACTTCCTAGTGTACATATCACAGCCAAGAGGTCCATTGCTCAATGCTTAGTATGTCATCAGCTTTATTACAAAGCCAAAAGACAAGAGCTTATCCCAAAGTTATGAAAATCCATAGACTTTCAACCAGTATCAGGAAAATGGCAGCCCTCTGCCTTTTCTTTTATTCAGCAACACAGGAACAAAATAAGACATACCATGTGCAAACAGAAAGTAGCAGTACACCTTTGGGTTTAGTCCTGGTAGAAACACAAGAGCTCTCCTTGGCCCTCAAACTACCACACCTCCTCCCCCAGCACTACAAAGATAAATAGGAAACCTATTTACAGCCTGCCTGCACAGGTTTCTTCCACTTAAACCAGGCTATGGCTCACGTGGCCAAGAAACCCACCTGACACTTTCCTTGGCCAGCTTCAAGACCCTCAAACCAGCTTTTAGAGACTTGTCCCACAGCCTTCATTTTGCAAGCACATCCATTTGTGTGCAACATACACACCATCTAAGATGTTCTGAGCCATGCCCCGTGACACCCTGTCACAATATATTATCCCTGCATTTCCTGGTGTTCCAGCCTCTAATTGACAAAACACACTAACAACTTGCTAACACTAGGCCTAAATCCTATTGTAGGTAATCAGACCGGGTAGAAGAAGCAGACCTGGAGCCCTCCCCTGGAGTTTGCTATAAAGTATGAGAAGCCCAACATCAAATAAAACCTTCAATGAATCACTATACTTTATACTCTGAGGAGTAGAAAATACCTTTTCTTTTTTATTTTAATACTGGTAATCCGACTTACAGTGAAAGTAATTAAGAATGATAGCCAACCAACCAAGTAGTAGGACGCATTAGAGCGTGATATGCACAGAGAGAGGTCAACATTGCCCAGAAGTAACCAACTTATGCAGATGCTAGAGACCTTCATATGACCTTCGGATTAGCACATGAACTGAGCATTTTAAGGTATGGGTTTCCATGGCCAAGCGGCATCATCAAAGTCTTATATTACTGGATGCAATGTTGGATCCAGTTGTGTATAGAATACAGCCACCATTCTTGTTCTCTAGGGTGAAAGATCGTTATTTTATGGCTCCTTCCCACTCCACCATGACTGGCTAGCTGTACAGAACACCAACCTCAACCTAAAACAACTTTGTGATGAATAAGAGCAGTGCTGCAAACCAGCTAGTTTAACAACAGTGCTTGGCCCCACAGACGCTCTTCTGGAAGAATGTTGAAAAATTACCATACACACACTGCTAAACAGTTAAAGCTGTTACAGCTGCAAAGGGTGAACCAACTGCATAGTAGTAGTAAAGTCTATGGGTTAAGGATGTTATGAAAGGCTATACATGTGTAAATGCAGACAGCCCAATACTTTTGACAATTTAGTGTATGTAACCCTGGAAGACAAAAAATAACTACACAAAGTAACCATGTTGTTTAGAAGCTTTTTTAAAAATTAATTTGGGGTTTACTGACTCTTCAATTTCTAAGGACAATAATTTTAAATACAGTACAGTTTTACCATCTCTACCCTACTAGCAGAAATTAAAAGTAACTACCAACAAACTGAACAACACTTCCAGCTTAGAGAGATGTATCCCAATAACCAGTGTTTAAATTTCCCCTCATCTTTAATGACAGTACACATACTTCTCGTTTTCAACTGAATTGAAAACGGTCACCAATACAGAGAAGGTATTTTATTTTAAGCATAAAAAATTAGATGTCTATTATTGGGACAAATGGCTTTACGTGTTGATTTTTGTTTTCTGTTGGCTGAGTTTTTACCTCTCTTGGAAGAATTATACTTTCTAAATTTAGTGAACTTTCCTTCTGCTTGGCTCAGACCATACCACTGTGGCAACTTTTAAGTGCAGTTTTGAGCCATTTCAGAGATCATTTAAAAATGTAGCTTTGGCCAATGGGTGGGTCCTCACTGCATTACAACAAGAAAACCAGCAAAAGGCATATTTCTGAATCTAGAAGTACATGTAAAGAATTGTACATAGTGTTCGAGTTGGATTGTTATCTAAAGAGGTGATGCTATACTGAGTAGGAGCAAATAATAAGAACCTTGTGGTAGAGGTTCTCAAATACAAGATATGTTGCTTGGTGCTATGAATATCAGTAGGTAACCCACTGTGGAGGTGGAGTATGATGAGAAAAACTAAGAAACTTTGCCCATTCTTTAAGACAAATAAAATGAGCCAGTGAGCTTTGAAAGTTGAATCCTGTGACTAAATCTGAGATCCTTATGCTTGCGGTAACGTTTCTAAAATGGATTACAATGTGTTTTAAGTGAATGCACCATATTTCAAATGCCTGCATGTTAGAGTAAGCCTGTTTAGAAAAATCTCCCATGCAGCATGGGGCAGCAAAAATATTCCTTTTCAAGCTGTCAATATATAGTTCGATTTTTCTGTTTTAGTAGTGAAAAAATATTCATTAATTGGAACGACCAAAAGAATTTCAAATCAAGCATTCAAACCATGAGAGCCGTTCTTAGTTTAAGTCTAAAATGTAATTCCTTGTACAAATATTTAATGTTTTTGCATTGTATTTCTACCTAATCGGATTATGGAGCATGCACACCTCGATCAAAGAAAAGTTAATGCGTGGACCTTTACACACAAACAACCATATAATTAATATTTGTCCTTTCGGCAGGATGGACAAGTAATGATCATATGACAAGCATGCTCCACCAAGTGGCAAACCAGCTTAATGCAAACATTTGGATGATTTAAGACTTTACTTAGCCTAAGATAATAATGACCTTCTTACGTCTTAGTTACCTGTGACCTCCTATATTCAAAATCATCAGAGGAACAGATCTTATGACAAGGTATTGCTTGCAGTCAGCAGTGGAGGTGTGAAAAACACTAGCCCTTTAAGCCAAAATGGAAGGAAAAAGGGGCAAAAAACAAGAACAAATAAAGCTAGCCATACACGTGTCGGATTCCATGTCCAATCGATTCATCATCTGATCGATTCCGGCGATTCTGCCGGGAATCGCAGGTGTGATCAATCGGCCAATTAAGAGAATCCATCGCAGCATACCACCTTGTCCGAGCGGATTCCGGCACGATTCCGTGTGCGATTCCACCTCCGATTCCACCTCACAAATGGTAACTCCCCCTGATCCGGGCAGAATCGAATGAGAAAGACCAACATGTTGGTTATCCGTCGGATGCGATTCTGAGCCCCTGAACGATCGGACCTGATCGATCGGACAAGGTGGGCTGCATGCGATTCCGGCATGATCGTTTCGCGTGCACGCGCCCGGAATCGATCGTGCCGGAATCCGGTGCAAATCCGACACGTGTATGGGGGCCTTAAAACAGCACACCAAACAAAAATACTTACTAAGCAATTCTGGAACCAGGTGAGTTACAGCCTTAAATTCAATATTTTGTTAATCTGTGATGGATCAGAACACAATAGTCTAAGTTAGTAAAGTGAAATTAGATAAATATACAAATACAACTATTGTTTAGAAATATAAAACAGAAAGTTGTCATTTGCTAGGAAGCCCATAAAAGTGAAACAAGAGGCATCACTAACCAAACACTGCCATGAAGACCAAGGCACTCTCCAAACAGGTAAGGGACAATGTTTTTGAGAAGTACAAGTCAGGGTTAGGTTATAAAAAAATATCCAAATCTATGATAATCCCCAGGAACACCATCAAATCTATCATAACCAAATGGAAAGAACATGGCACAACAGCAAACCTGCTGAGAGCCAGCTGTCCGCCAAAACTCAGACTCAGCAAGGAGGGCATATATCAGAGAGGTAGAACATAAGGTAACCCTGGAGGAGCTGCAGAGATCCACAGCAGAGACTAGCGCAAACCCATCACATCACCCAACGAACACTATCCCCACAGTGATACATGGTGGTGGCAGCATTATGATGTGGGGATGTTTTTCAGCAGCCAGGACTGGGAGACTGGTCAGAGTTGAGGGAAAGATGGATTATGCTAAATACAGGGATATTCTTGAGCAAAACCTGTACCATTCTGTGTATGATTTTAGGCTAGGACAGAGACTCACCTTCCAGCAGGACAATAACCCCAAACACACTGCTAACGCAACACCATGTAAATGTGTTGGAATAATCTAGTCAAAGTCCAGATCTCAATCCAAGAACAAATCTGTGATCAGATTTCAAGAACCCTGTTCACAGGTGCAAACCATCAAACTTGAAGAAGCTGGAGCAGTTTTGCAAGGAGGAATGGGCAAAAATCCAAGGAGTAAGATGTGGCAAGCTCTTGGACCTGCAATTGCTGCAAAAGGTGGCTCTACTAAGTATTGACTTTAGGGGGGTTAATAGTAATGCACATTGACTTTTTCTGTTATTTTGTCCTATTTGTTGTTTGCTTCACAATAAATAATTGTAAAAACATTTTTAAAGTTGTGGGCATGTTCTGTAAATTATATGATGCGATTTCATGTTAATTCCACGTTTTGAGGCACCAAAATACAAAGAAAGTAAACGAGGTGAATACTTCTGCAAGGCACTGTACATTACTGGACCACATAACCCTCTTCTTTACCTTTAAGAGTGGTCAAATACTACATTTTACAGAACGATGGCATCGATCCACTGGCATATTCTCGAAATCTAGAGTAAATGTGTAGTATGGATGTCCTCATCTCAGAGAAACTGAAATTAAAAAACTTGGAAAAAAGAGGAGTTCAACACAACCTGGAAATGTAGCACCAGAACAGAGGTAGGTACTTTTATTTTGTAGAAATGATGAGGTGGGTCAGAAGGACCTCTCCTCACAGTGTGCACCCAGGATCAAATGCTGAGTGAACAGCAAATGATCCTACAAGGGACTTTTCAACGGCACAAAGGTATTTAATACAAAGTATTTTATTTACATCAAAGTAACAAACAATATCACATAATCATTAAACACAAAAGTATGGCCCAATAAAATGCTAACGTTACTCTTAGTCGGTCTCGACGCGTTTCGCGACTAAACGTCGCTTCATCAGGAGACAATTTGGCAACAATTTCTTACTGCAAAGTTGAAAGAAAGGTTGGCTGTTAGTGGAATATAGATTTCTGCTGTTCACTCAGCATTTGATCCTGGGTGCACACTGTCAGGAGAGGTCCTTCTGATCCACCTCATCATTTCTACATATTTTATTGGGATGTTGGCACCTACTCGCTGACACGGTTATCACCCAAACAATTTGGTACTTTTATTTTATTTTGAACTCCTGTCAGGTACTCATTTTTTGTTACCCAAGCTAAATACTTAAAATAGATGTCATCTGCATATCTCTCAGAGAAAAGAGTCATAAAATAATGGGTTTGAATCTCATGGACATGCATGAAAAACTGTTAAATCGTTGAACTGTTAAAGCAGATAGTGTGTCCGACTGACCTTCTGTCTGGCACTGCACTAGGTATCTTTAAGAAGTACATATATAGACTTATGGAACTTGTTGAATTCACCATTCTTTGTTCCATAGGGAATTTGTGATTGTAAAAAGCTACACTGTTTAAACAGTCCAGTTTAAAGAATAGTGGGGCCCATGCAGGTATCACAGGATCAGGACAAGAAAGTCTGCTATAGCTCAGTTTAGTCTACTGAGAAATATTAAACTAAAGTAGTGACATCACTTTCATGGGGCCCACCATTTGGATATATTAAAAACTTTACTGAATATGACTAGATTATCTGTAACAAAATGTTATTTAACCATAGAAATAGGACAAATGATGTATACATCTACAGAATATTATGGATGTAGAGGCAAACAAGCTTTTTCCAGCTGCAGAATATGAAAATAGACATTCCTCCAATGTTTACTACTTGCATTGACAATGCATTAAATCTTCGTACATCAGATAGCTAATTGTGGTATCTTGAAAAAGAGGTGCTCATAAATGTTTATATAGTAGGTTTCAATGTGTAAGCATTCCAAACTCTCTAATGTCAAATTGCCATTGTTTAGAAATCCAAGACGTAGGTTTTTCAACAGACCCCTATTAAAGAAATATGTTCTAGGAACCCCAAAAAAACTTGTGTGTTGTCTAAAGTTGGGCCCTGCTCCATCTTCAGAATACCTCAATGAAAAAAAATTGAGGCAGCATAACTAAAATAAGTAGTACGACTAGATATTTGTTCCATCCTAGAGGTAGAAAACATGTCCATAAAACATTAATGTGCAGCTTACAGATGAAAGATGTGCACAGACATTTTACCCCCCTTGAGACGAACCAGGATTAACCCCGAGAAAGCTGCGGCGATTCTCTATGTGGCAGCAGGTATTCCGGGGTTCCGGAACGGCACCATAGACCTCAATTATAATGTTGGTTTTCCAGCAAATTAGAGTACACTGTACTGTGCTGCGGTCGCCTGTACCTGACCGCTAGGTCAGCAAAAAATTACCTGTCTTGTTCCTTCACTTGTTCTGTTCTATAAAGGTAGTCAGAGTGAGAACGTGTGCTGCGTCCTTCCCCATAGAATACAACAGTGGTTCAGCAACCTGTCCTGCCGGATTGACAAGCAACCTCATCTGATGGCTGTACAAGTGGCAATCTTAATGGGTCATCTTTCGTAAATGTTTTGTAAATGGCTTAAGATTGGCTATAAGACTTCACCTGCTTTTGTTTGGTACTTATAATTTTTAAAATGTAGTTTGTGTTAAGAACTTTTTGTTGCACTCAGTAGAAAACACTCAAGCAGAATATGTTTACTTGGCATTTCTTTACTAGGTTGATCTGTACAATAGCCAGAAGCACAGAAAGCTAGCCAAAATGGATCATACCTTTATTCCTGTACAGTATACTGCAAACCTACTTTAATAAAAAAATATTTAAATTGTATGTGGATTTTGAATCTCAAATGTACAAATACTGGGAGTATCAAGTAATATTAAAAATTAAAACTTTTCTTTAGATCTTTAGTAAAATGTCATTTCTGATGAGACACCCTCACATTTATTTCCCCGCCAGTGTAACACATCTATGCACAGTGAAGGAGGTTTGAGTTATTTAAACCTCATAAATTTAGTTTGGTGTGCTCCTGATTCTTGAGGAGAGTTAACACCATGTCGAGATAAAAAGGAGCTGTCTGAGGTTTCAGAAAAAAAATTGTAGCAGCTCATAAATCTGGTAAGGGATTTAACAAAGATCTCAAACAAATTTAAGCAGCCTTTCCACTGAATGGAAAATAAGTACAAGATGCCCAGGTCAGTCCAAGGAACTTTTCCTTGAGGAGACTGAAAGTCTCCAAAAAACCCTAAAATGTCATCACAGGATCTACAGCAGGGCTCTTGCTACTGTTGATAAGAACTTGCTTCGCTCTACAATCAGAAAGTGACTGCACAAATCTCATTTGCACGGGAAGTGAGCAAGAAGGATAGTTTCGCTCTCTAAAAAATACAAAGCCCAGACTGAAGTTTGCCAGAGAGAACATAGACAAAGAACAGGACTTATGGAATGGTGGTGTTTAGATTTCAGAACAAGGTCTGGTAAAAAAAAAAAAAAAAAAAATGAAAAAGGGGAGATTCACATTCTAGGAAAATTTATTTGGTTCATTCTTGAAAAGTCTCAGGTAAAGCACCAAACCAACAGAGACAATCGATCTGCCATAAAATAAGCTGCAAATGTAACGTGCCCACCTTGAATCGGGTGAAAAATCGGCCCGGAAATTGAGCTAAAGAATTATGGACATGTCTGAAAATGTTTGATCTATTTCATTGCTTGAAATTGGATGTCGCCACACAAATGATAGTTGTTTATGGCCAGCTTTAGGAGTACCTGTACACCCAACATGTTTTAGGGCCCTTTTACACTATCTGCGCAGTGATTGCAGTTGCATTTTTTGCTGATAATGGTAGCGCTACTGTGGCCACTAACCCCATCCACTAGGAGCAAAACAAAAGCAGTTTGCCGTGTATGGGCTTGTCCCCACTTGATTCTGATTGCGGCCATGTATTTGATGGGGCTCATCCCCACAGCTGCGATCGGCCGCAAAAGGGCCTGGCCCGTAATCTGAAACGTGGCTCAAAGTGTTTTTGATCATGGGCCACAGGTGGTTGTCCCTGATCACGCTCTATGGGCGTGATAAGGGATGATTTCCTGTCCCACCGCCCTCACTTCATGCTTATACTGAGATTGTATGTTTGGGAGTGTTTTTTT
>CM070034.1:38284383-38295050 GCA_036250615.1 Ptychadena robeensis | reverse complement strand
ATGGAGATTTATATTATTGCTATAGCATACCTCAATGATGGTTTCTATTGCCGTCCCTAACCCTAAAAATGGTGATAAGTGCAACTTGATGCTCAGTGACAGTTTTATATATGGGCAGCATCATGGGAGGGGGGGTCGGCATCTGTGCCCGCCCATCTCCTCCACATGTCTGATTCCTGCTCAGTGGGGAACAGAGATGTTCTGGCTGGAGTGGGGGAGTGTTTGGGGGGGGGGGGCTGTGCAGGCAGAAAGCTGCTTGAGCGGATCACTGGAAGCCTTTATATCTTTGTGTATAGGCAGACTGAACAGATCTGACCCGTGCTGGACAGCAGCCCAGGGGGTTGAATCAAACATAACATAACATAGATTGCTGAAGACTGGTTGTGACGAGCACCGAACGTGGTACGTGTTACGAGTGTGGCATTTGCCGGCAGCCACTGGTATTACATGTTCATGTTCCAGAAAACTGAACTTTATTAACCCCCCTTTGGCATCACCAATGACGCAGAAGACTTGGGGCTGGAAAAGCTCCTTGAGACTGCAGCTATGCAGAATTGCTGCAGGCTCACAGAGAACCAGCGATCAAACAGCACCTGTACTGTCTTTGAGCATAACGCCCAGGAGGTTAATGGTCCTAATGCAGCCACTTGCTATTATTGCAGCTGAGCCTAATATTGGTGGTTGTCAACTCAACGCGGACTGTGAAGCTGGTGGGTATTATTACTGTAATGGACATTAAATCTGGTGGGGTCTCTAATCCTAATGCTGACGGATATCAGTTTCTAACCCAAATGGCTCTTTCAAAAGGGCTCTTCATGAGCACTTCCATTACAATGGTATTGGAAATGCTAGTGCGCCCCAAAATGCGTGCAGCAGGGTGTTATTAAAAAATGCTCCCCACAATGTAGCAAG
Source organism: Ptychadena robeensis (assembly GCA_036250615.1). NCBI lineage: Eukaryota > Metazoa > Chordata > Amphibia > Anura > Ptychadenidae > Ptychadena > Ptychadena robeensis. The sequence goes on along the minus strand of CM070034.1, from coordinate 38,294,138 downwards.
TTTTTTACTACGCATAGTAAACAGGTTTTCATTCACAAATGTATGTGTGCATTGTGTGTGTCGTACGTTATTGATTAGCTCCCTGCTGCACACACTTTGGAAACACACCAGTGCATAATGCATCCATTGTCAGCACACAACATAGTACAGATTGTGTGGAAGAGCCTCATGCCAGTGGTTATTATTTTTTTCTATTCCTAATGCCAGTGGCTATTATTGTTGTTTCTAACTAATGCTAACAGCTATTTTTGCAGTGTCTACCCCTTAAATTACCAGTAATGACGGCATGGCAATATTGGAGTTTATTTCTTTCGTCTACCTTTAATGTCTTGCAGCATGCTGCAAAAACATGACGCAGGACTTGAACTGTTAGGAATTGAGGTGTGCAATACCAAGCAGAAATCTGTGATAATATCCAGTAATGTGCTACAGAAATATTAGATACGCGCTAGTTTAAGGCGGAGGAAGCTGGCTTACACTGAACACAGAATGTCAATCCAGTCCCAAGTGGGAATATAGGAGAAAGAATGAATGTTTATAAACGAAACTAATCCTGATTTAAAGCCCAGGACTCTGTTTATTCATATCCAACTTTTCCTTTTTTTGGTTCTGTTTTGAAATGCTTACTGAAAAATATCAAACAATGTAGATATATTATGGAAACAAATCAACTTAAAATGAATACTTCCATCACAGGATATAAAATACTAACAAATAACAAAAAATGTCAGCTACAAGTATACGTTTTTAACCTTTTATATGATTAAATTAAAGAGGTTTATGATTCTGTATTGTGAGCAATGTACTTCACAATGACCATTAACCCCCCTAGCCTTAGCGATGGCACCATCTCGTCCAGCACTGCACAGTCACTTTTGCATTGGATGAGATGGTGCCGTCCAGTGAAGATCGGGGCTCCGGCAGCGCATACTTACTGTTTTGCGCTGTCCCGGTGTCCCTGATAAGTCCCCGACAAGCAGGCTTCTGGGGAGCGGCTCATCCCCCCCCCCCCCCCCCCCCCCCCCCGAGTGTCAGGATGTCTATTAGACCCTTGTACGGACATATTTACCTAGGGAGGTTAATGCAGTCTGAATTCCCCCTTTCCTTCTGTATAAAGGCACTCATTGTCCACCAGAACAAGGAGGTACGCCCCACTGACCCCAAACTTGGTACAGAAAAAGTCACCGTCCAACCCCCTGAAGAGAACCCCCCTTCCCACTGAAAACAAATAAGAGATCATTTTTTGCTTTAATGGTTTTATTTTTTGGTCATCCTTGTGGCACCTTAAAATACAAGCCCAAAACACTCCCTAGAAGAACAAGAGCAACCATGTTGCTTCCTTTGTCACTAATGCACATCAAGCCTGCTGAACAAATAAAGAACACGTATCTACTTCTCTTTGCAGTAAGCAAGGGGACATTTATTAAAGAAAAGAACAAATTAAGTAGTAGATTGATCTACCTGAAAAAAAATTACATCATAGTATACAAAATAGTTTTTCAGTAAGAACACAGTAAGTAACAATAAAACAGCAGCTCAGAGAGAGACAGAGAGAAACAAAGATATCTCACACAAGACTCTGAACTTCAGGCAGTGGGATTGGAAATGGTTCATGGTGGGTTGAGAGCAGAAAACAGCCGATGTGAATTTAGCACAAACTCAAACTGTCCTGGATTTTTTTCTTTTCACAGTATTTGTGACCACACTGATGAAATTATTTTTTTTTATTTTTGCTAGATGAATGTGCCAGGGTTCTTTCAATTGTTACTTACGCTATAAACAATAACAAAGAAAAAACAATATTGCTCTATTTCATTTGACAATTTATTAAATACCATGCTTCCTCTGTGAGTGGCTATGCCAGGGGTGGGCAAACTAAGGCCCAGGTCTGGCCCTTGAACTTTCTTTTTTGGCCCCTTGTCACCTTGTTGAAAAGATGATCCCCCCCACTCTTTCTCTGCAATGAGTGCACATAATGCCCAGGTGTCCAAATGTTGGCGACGATGCAGTGATGTGATCATGACGCTGTGGGCGCATCCTCATGGTGACAACAGGCAGTCTCAAGGAATTATCTCTGCTCATTGCAATGAATGAGCATTTTTTTTTAAGTGCAGGAAATGTAAAAAGATAACAAGTCCCTGTCACATGTCGCCTATCACACATCATCGCCATCAATAGTGATGCCAGAGATGCATGCAATTGGCACACCTACGGCAGATCAGCCATTACATCCTTTAAAATAAAAAAACCTTCCTGTAATTAGTCATTTAAGAAGGTCCCTCTCAGCCCCTCCTGTCTCCCTAGCTCTGATGACACATGCCGCAGTTCCCCGGGAAGAGCCTGACATCCCCGAGTGCAGTGACAGCCGGATAATTCCCTTATCTCGGATCTTCATGGAAATGTACGGAATCCGATTTTCCCATAGAAAACCATTTTAAATATCCCTAGTAGCCACTTGTGATATTGCACCCAGAGTTAACTCCCAAAAGCCTGGAAAATAAAGATGGGATTTCTCATGATGAAATTATTGATTCCAGGGTAGGTAAGAAAATATTTTTTAGAATTGTGGAGCACTACACCATCATCGAGCTCAGAGGCAAGTCAAACTTGAAATTAACATATATATTGTTTTATATTTTTAATATATATCTGCTTAAATATTTTTCGGCAGCCATGTTAGGAGTTTGAAAAAAACAAAATAATGTAGCCACAAAAAATGACATTCACATTCAAGGGTTTGAATATTCTTTTCACTGTTTAAGCTGTGCTTGAATGCCAAAGAAACCAGTACAAAGTAAATAGGTAAAAGTATGGAACAGATAACAAGAAGTCTAGACGAACTTTAGAGAAACTTTTCTGGAGAACTGGCACCACCTGGTGGTTGTTTTATGGAACAACAACATTTCAACCAAAAGAGTTTTTTTTTACATGTATCATTTTGTTTTCATTACCTATTCCACTGATTGTGGTTAACTTCTCCTAGATTAGCACTACAAACTAACAAGAGATACAGAAACTTGTGGGGGGAAAAAAAGTACTAAGCAACTCTGCATGAAAGGGATGCTACTTTACAAGTAATATGCAATCAATGAAATATTAACTAGGTTGAGTAGCATATATCATATAATCAAGGCAATACTTAGAATTTGACAATGCATCTAAACATTTGTAGAACAACTATAACTGGACAGTATTTACAAAGTGAAAATATTTAGGACCTCTCATGCAGGCAGTGTAGCTGGGTAAAGGTCTGTTCCTGATAAAAGTTCTCTGCTGTAATTTATGCAAACAATACAAAAACTATTGAGAAAACAAGGTTGAGCTTTAGAAAAGGTCTTAGGGCCCTATCACACTATAGATGTCCTGCATTTTGTAAAGGCACGAGTTTACGCATATATACAAAAATGCATGCGTTTTCATTAATACATCTGCGTTTTGAACAAAAAATGCACGCAGCAGGGCGTTTTAAAAAAAACAAGCATATTACAAAATATGCAATGCGTAATGTGTGAAAGGGTCCTTAGAATAAAAGTGTAAAGCAGGGTACAGACCTGAAGATATGGGTGAGATCAATGGCCGCTTCGAGCGCCATGCGCGCTCACGGCCATCTATCTGGCCCATATAATATGCGACCATATCAAGCGGGATTAATCAGAAAAACAGCCATATAGGACATGACCGTTAAATACAGCGCATTTCCGCTGCTTTGCATGAAGACCGCCGGGTCTCCGTGCAAAGCATCGGCTGAGCTGGAGAGAGAGCAGAGCTGTCTCCCCAGCTCTGCTGATATCTGACAGCAATGTGATGACCTGATGACGTCTGTACACTGCCTATAAGCTACCATACATCTACTGCTGATCGGTGTATTCTAAATAACCTTAGAGGACGCACACCCTTGACAGTCTTTACCTATATATAATTTGGAAGTCAACAAAAAAGTAAGTGGTGAAGGGTGAAGCAGTACATGAAAAAACAATTTGTTGATTCCCTTAAATCAGTGGTTCCCAAACTGGAGGGCACGGAGGTATTCCGGGGGGGGGGGGGGGGGGGGGGGGGGGGGGGGGGGGGGGGGGGGGGGGGGGGTTCAGCAAGGGGTCTAAAGGAAGTACAAGCAGGAAGCCAAGCCATTTTATCTGTGTGTCTCTGTGTCTTCACATGTGTGTGTCTCTATGTGAAAGATGAATGTTTTTGTATGATGTAGAAGAGAGATAGCAGTGATTGGAGGAAATGAATTGGGCACACTAGAAACAATGTGGAATGGAGATAACAATGATTAGAAGAAATTACAGTTAGGTACATTGGATAGATACAACATAGAATGGAGATGACAATGATTGGATAATGTTGCTATCCAGAAAAGAAGGGCCCTGCAGGGAAACTTTGGGAACCACTGCACTAAATTAACTTTGAATTTTGTGAAAGTAGTTTTACTACATAACTAGGTAATATATAGTAGACGATCCCAAAGGTGGGTCCTGGATGGGTGTTATATCTCCCCATATTATAGAGGGTGGTCCCAGACTTAAGGTGCCCATACAAAGGTCTATACCCATGCAATCGATTGCAGTGTGTTGATGTCACACCACTGTGCTTGATCGAGGGGGAAAAGAAACAGGAATCTATGTGCACCACTTTGTACATAGATTGTCGTTCGATGGGGTCCCTGATTCGGTGCTGCGAGGAGAGCCAAACAGGAGGGGGGCTCTGCCTGTGTAGTTCACACAGCCGTACTAGGCTCTGCCTCTTTCCCCTGCCAGGAGCCGATCACAGGCTGTAAGGTGGGGGGGGGGGGATAGGGACCGACTCTCCCCACTGCTCAACTGTGATGACATGTCCGTTCCCACTTCCACCAACCTTTTTGAAACAAATTGCAACCGTAGCTGCTTCAGATTGGAGCACAATCGAGCACCGTGAACGCACATGTTGCTTGATTGTGCTTGAATCTATTACAAAATCGAGGATCTTTTCATAATATACATGAGTGGCATATTAAATAGTATCCTTTAAATCTCCAGTGATGCCAAGCCTGGGATGACACATGCGCGTGGAAATGCCTTTGTCTGTGGTACTCATGACCTGGTGAATCAATTACCACAAGCCAAAAAATTGTTTAAAGATTTCAGGGAGCAACTATATTTGCCATTTCTGTCCTTTAGCAAGTTAACAAAAACTCTTTAGTACCACTTTAATGTGTTAACTTCATGGCATTGCTTGGCATACAGTACATTACAGTAGGTTACCCTGGGTGTGGAGTGTCACCACAACACATAGGACTGGGGCAGCTTTGTGGATACATTGTTTTTATTTATGTTGTACTCTTGGAGCTCCTGTGGTATAAAGGGAACAATTACTTGTTTTGGATTATTTATACCTCGCTTCCCTCATGTCTCAGGCTGCCTGAGCCATCACGTGATCTGCAGATATACCTGAGGTGTTATCGGCACCTGTGAAGGAATGGCTCCTGCTGCCCTCTGCTGCTAGAAGGAGGGAACAGCGGTTCTTACCCGGCTCACAGGAATGCCGTCTTGCTTGAGGGACGCTCTCCTCATTCCCCATGCCGCCCGCAGGGTCTGTGTGGGTTAGTTGTGGGTGTTCAGGCAGCAGCAGTCTTGGGTCTCCTCCGAGTCCTCAGTATGGCGGATGTTACACCTGGCAGCTCTCCTGTCTTCTCATCTCCCGCCGCCGCCAGGTTTGAACGGCAGTCACGTGGTTGCCGTATCCCGCCTTCAGCTGTGTGCTGACTTCGCTGTTTTGACTGAAATTCAAATATAACAGCAGCAGCCAAAATATTGTGTAAATATTGTGTAGTGTGTCTTATCATTCCCTGCTGCTGCAGCCTTGTGAAGTCAGATAGATACACACCCAGTCTAATTGTTTTAATGTGGATCTGTACTGTAAAAAACAGAACAAATAAAATAACATATAAACATTTTCTACCAGTCAGCTGTATTGATCCGGACAAACTGATCACAGAGCGTAAAAGCCTCATACTTACCTTTCCCTTGCCAACATGCTTACTGCTGTATACTTCATCCTCTAAGATGGACGTCACAGCAACTTCCCTTCATCCAGTCTCCACTACACCCTTTCAGTGGCCGCCACAGACTGGAGGAGCGGACACTAGATGAAGGTATCTTCATCTCATCTCCGCAGCACCCCTCCAGTGACACTGCAGTGGGCTGCTTGAAAAGGTAGACGCCACTGTGATATCAACCCTTCCAACTCTACAGGCTGTCGTGGTGAGACATCACTAGAGTGGCGGAGCGTCCTGGTATTTATTTTCACATTGAGATTCTTTCTTTTTTCATACATCACCATTAGTAATGGGGGAATTTTGGCCAGGTCTGTCTGCGAACAGGCGGATCGGACTTTTAAAAAAGGCAGACGTCCGCCTGTTTGCGGGAAGATTGAAATTCCCTGCCGGTTCGCTGGGAATTTGAATTAGAAAAACCTGGTCTAAGTCACTTCTGGCACCTGGAACCCACAGTTCCCAGTTTTGATACCCGGACGTGACGTCATTGACGTCAGTTCTGGTTTGAGACGTTTTCTTTCAAGGGAGACAGCTTCTCTCTGTGGTGTCTCCTGAAAGAATTCTTCCACTGGCCAGATCATTCTGCTCCTGCTCCGGACAGCAGAAGAGTCACCTTCTTCCGGCCAGTGAACAGGGCGGGTCGAAAAAAAAGCAAACCTGCTATGCCTTACGCCTTGCGGACAGGTTGGCCATCACTAATCCCCATAAAGTAGAGGGGTTATGGCTAAGAGGGCCATGCTGAAGGTTTTAGTGATATGCAAAAATGTTCCTGCATTTCAGTAATTCAACATAGAGAAGTACCCGTGAAGGTTATGGTGAGAAGGGATGAAAGGAATCAAAAAGCCCTCAACTCGAGCAGTGCATAGCACAAATCAAGCCTTCTTAAACAAGAAGGTATTTACACAGCCCAATCCAGCACAAATCCCAAAACTTTAGGTGGAAGCCTTCGTTTTGGGACAGTGGGCGGAGCCATGCAAATTATTCCTTTTCGCCCCATCAGCCAGATGCACATCCAGAAACCGCTGGTGTACAGTGCAAATATAGCCTTTTTGGTACAGAGCCATTTATTCCAAACTGCATACAGCTGTAGTAATTCAACATAAAAAGTGAAACTCAATTATTATTACACGCAAAGCAAGATATTTCCAGACTTTTTGTGTTATAATTTTGATGATGAAATGGCTTACAGCTTATTAAAACCCCAACAATAAATTAGAACATTGCATTAAATCAATAAAACAAAGATTTTAATTTAAAAAATGTCAGACCTTTGAAAATACAATCATGCATATTTACTCAGGGCCGATTTTGCATCAGTTACTTCCTCAATGCAGCAATGTAGCATGGATGGTATCGGGCTGTGGCAGTGCTGAGGTGTTATGGAAGACCAGGATGCTTCAATAGCGGCCTTCAGCTCTTCTGCATTGTTCAGTCTCTCATCTTTCTCTTGGCAATGTCCCAGAGATCCTCTATGGGGCTCAGGTCAGACGAGTTTGCTATCCAATCAAGCACAGTAATCCCATGGTTATTGAACCAGGTTTTGGTACTTTTGGCAGTGTCGCCAGGAGGCAAGTCCTGCTGGAAAATGAAGTCAGATAAAGCTCTGTGTCTGCGGAAGGAAGCATGAAGTGCTCTAAAATATCCTGCTTTGTTCACTTTGGACTTAATGAAGCACATTGGGCCAACACCAGCAGATGACATGGCTCCCCAAATCAACACAGACTGTGGACTTCAAGCATCTTCAAGTTTGCCTACTATAGAATGTTTATGTTTACTCAAAAGCCTCTAATTATATTGTTTTATATATATATATATATATATATATATATATATATATATATATATATATATATATATGCCTTCTTTTTTTATATTTCCTGTATGTGCTACAAGAACTAAGGACACCTATGCCAGACGACCCTTACAGGTGCTCTGTTCGAAAAAAAAACATTATTGCCCACGTGTCATAAAGTTTGCCCACCCCTGCTCCATAGTATAGATTTTTATCACTTAAAGCGGCCACCCTGAGCCACACTCAGGGCTTGTTTCCATTGATGCGATCCCGCACGCTTCCGCGCGTTTGTAACCGCGGGGTGAAAGCACGGCCGCAAGCGCTGACAAACGCATCCATAGGAAACTTCAATATAGTTTCCATTGGTGCGTTTGCGCGCGATTGGGCGTAGATGCGGTTTAATGCGCGTTTGTGAACGCTAGCTGCAGCGTTTTGAAACGCATTCGCGTCCCAACTGCATCCACATCCCATTTTTTAAAAAATTGCGTCGCAAAAGGCAAGGCATGCGTTTTCGTGCGGACGCGTTTTTGGCCGCGCGGTTAAAAACGCGCGCATCCACAAAAAACGCATCAATGGAAACAAGGCCTCAGGTTGTTTTACCTGGGATACATCCTACAGATACCTACCGGCTCCTGTGTCCCCGTATGCATGCTGGAAGGGACATGCTGCTGCCTGCAGTGTCTTCCAATGATGCACTTCTGGACAAAGTAAATTATTTTCTTTACCAGGGAGGTTAACATATGTTGCTTAGCATTGGTTAAAAAAGGTGAGTACACCCCTTACATTATGGTAAATAGTTTATAATATATTTCCCAAATGCACTCAAACACTGAAGATATGACACATTTGATACTATGTAAAGTAGTCAATATGCAGGGGGAAACCGTGTAGTTCAGCCACCCCTGTAATCCCTTATGGCAAATGACGTACCAGGTGCACCAAAAACATGTACCGTGCCCATTGATAAACAACGGGCACGGTGTGTTTGTTAATGGTAAGTATAGGACACGATATTGCCGACACGGCGGATACTGTGCCGTATGGAGCCTGAAACAGCGGGTGGATGCTATAGGTATAGTGCAGACACAGCCTAACAGTGAAAATTTCCTGTTCCCTCAAAATAACCCAAAATGAATGTCTAAACCTCTGGCAACAAAAGTGAGCACACCCCAAGTGAAAAATGTTCCATTACTGTCTTGACTCTTATGAATTGTGAAGGAAATGTTACAAAATTAAATTAAGGGTTTCTTTTTTATTTTGTTTCCTTTCAGGGTAGGTCTGCTTTATGGAAAGCAATTCTGCTGTGACTTTTAGCTGTATACACTGTATACATAATATTCTGGATGCACTAAGTGTGCCAAGGCTTAGGGTGCAGAGGTTAGGATGGTGCAATGTTCAGGTACATTTACATATAGATGCATAAAGTGCATAAGAAAGCACTATATTAACTACAACATAGCTTATGGTCAAACAAGATCTGTCACCACGCTATAAATTTGTTGCAAACATTAAGTGTTCACTGCTTGCCAAATTCTCAACCTAATGAATAGCTCTGAGCAGAAAAGCTCACAATTCATAATGCTTTGTCTTACCTTCAAAATCTGGTAAGCACAGTTACAATATGGGATGGGTTAAACGTGGGCATACATGGTTAGATTTTTCCATTAGATCAACATAAAAAAACGATCTTTTTAAAGATCCATTCCTTTTTACCTAAATTATCTGAGCAACTTGACATGTTGAAAAAATACAGCAGATCGTTTCAGTATCAGATGTTTTTTTTAAAGTATTTAGATTGATTTGAATCCGATAGTACTGTGGAGCATGCGCACAGAAATCGATCCGTTTAGGTAAAAAGAATTTGGGTCCTCATCTAAATGATTGACATTTTATCTATGCAGTCTGCCTCCTATGCCACTTCTGTTTAAAAGT
>CM070034.1:38253349-38276767 GCA_036250615.1 Ptychadena robeensis | reverse complement strand
TATCATCAAAGATGAGCTTGTGGGGTCTTTTCGGGTTGAGGATGGAGTCAAGCTCAGCTTCCAGTCCTACTGCCAGTTTCTGGAAGACACCTTCATCAAGCAGTGGTACACGAAGAAGTCTGCATCCTTCAAGAAAAACATGATTTTCATGCAGGACAATGCTCCATCACACGCGTCCAAGTACTCCACAGCGTGGCTGGCAAGAAAGGGTATAAAAGAAGAAACACTAATGACATGGCATCCATGTTCACCTGATCTGAACCCCATTGAGAACCTGTGGTCCATCATCAAATGTGTGATTTACAAGGAGCGAAAACAGTACACCTCTCTGAACAGTGTCTGGGAGGCTGTGGTTGTTGCTGCACGCAATGTTGATGGTGAACAGATCAAAACACTAACATAATTCATGGATGGCGTGATATAACACTAGGTGGGCTATAGATATTATAGACATAGCTAATAAGCTTGGATGCAGAAAAGGCCTTTGATAAGCTCAGCTGGCCTTTTCTGTTTGAGGTGCTGCGATATGTGGGAGTGTCGGGCCCGATTTGACTGCTATATTTGGACTCTACTCCTCTCCTACAGCGCTTATAAAGACTCCGTTTGCCTTCTCCAAAACCTTTCAAATCTTTAACGGCACGCAACAGGGTTGCCCCCTTTCCCCGTTACTATTTGCTTTATGCATCGAGCCCTTGGCTTGCCATGTTCATAAGCATCCTGACATACATAGGGTCCCCGTACGGGATCAGGAGTTTAAGGTGTCACTATATGCTGACAACATTCTTCTCACCCTCACCCAATCCCTGATTTCTCTTCCGAATCTTCATGCATTGCTGGATAGCTTTGGTTCTCTTTCGGGCTATAAGGTCAACGACTCTACGGAGGCTCTACCCCTCAATTTCGCCCCGCCGCACTGGCATTACTGTCTTCTCACTTTCCCTATGCTTGGAAGTCGTTGTCTCTTAAATACCTGGGGGTGCACCTCACCAGTTCCTACTCGTCCCTCTATAGGGTGAACTTTAACCCACTCTTTAAGGAAATTCGGGCACTACTAAGTAGGTGGAGGTCACTACCGCTTTCCTTTTTTGGTCGGATTTCTACTGTCAAAATGTCAATCCTTCCGAAGCTGCTGTATCTATTTGAGACTGTGCCAGTTTCTATCCCCTCCCATCATATGAAAAAGTTGCAAAGTGACCTCCTCAATTTTACTTGGAATTTTGGACGTCATAGGGTGGCAAGCTCTGTCCTCTTCGCTCCTAGGGAGCACGGGGGCTTGGCTTTCCCTCACCTCCAGAGGTATTTTCTGACGGCTCAGCTACGGGCGGTAGCCTCATGGACTTCTTTGAAGTCATTCAATCGCTGGACTGAGCTTGAGAAACTTTGGATGGCCCCTATACACCCTAATTCCCTATTGTGGAATGGTGCTGCTTCTCTGGAGCCACTCTCCGCTCTCTCCTCGGTGCTGTTCACCAGGGATGTGTGGCGGCGTACTAGGGATCAATTTGGTCTCCGTTCTGCCTCCTCCTTGCTCACCTCTTTCTTGTTTACCCCCCAGATCCCGGATAGTTTGTCATTTCCCATGTCGTCCCCCTGGTCTCAGCGTGGCCTCTTTCATTTTGGAAATCTGATTAATGTCTGCACCAGGCGCCTGCACTCTTTCACTGCCCTCAGGGAAAAGCATAAGCTTCCTGCCCAGGCTTTTTACGGATATCTCCAGATTCGCCATTACGCACTTTCCTTTGCCAGGTCTCTGGTCTTCTTAGCATTGACGCCGTTCGAGAGGTTGTGTTTGGGCGGTTTCTCTCAGAAGGGACTTCTGTCTGAGAGCTACAAAATTCTGATTTCCTTTCATCCAGATTCAGAGTTTCGCCATCCATATATGCTGAAGTGGGACAGAGTGATGGGGCTGGAAATTCCCTATAGGACCTGGCAGATTATTTGGTCGAGTGCTGCGAGGTCTTCTATGTGTAGGCTCTATAAGGAAAATCAGTACAAAGTGCAAAAATATCTACAATTCTGTGTTCTTCTGTCATGGGGTGGGGTATGGGGTGCTGTGTGTACATTAATGAGGGGGGAAAAAAGATTTTAGCAAATGGCTGCAATATAACAAAGAGTGAAAAATTAAAGGGGGCCTGAATACTTTCCATATCACTGTAAGAATAGTTATGTGTCCGATCATATTTTTACCATGCTCTCACCTTTGGAAAGGTCTTTAAACACCTTTGGAAAGGACATTTGACTTTAAGGACTTACGGTAATTGGTTTTGCAACGCTTACACTTTGTGTTACCATTACATTGACAGTCCCATTGCACAAGATAATCAAATCAAAAGGTGATCATGCAAAAATGTATATGTGTATACCTAGCTTTAATCTGTCTACTGATGTAAAATGGCTTCTTGCTTCATGTAGGGATATTTAGACAAATAGCTATTTTAAAGATATAATCTTAAACTTGTGGGAAAGCAGCTACAGCCTCTTATACGCCATCAACTGGTACCCAAAGCAACTTTCCTTCCCACAATACCATTGACAGCAAATCATTTGGGTATTTAAGTCACCCCCATTTGGGTCACCCTCTGCATTGTGCAAGCTTATGGGAACTGCCCTTTATGTCCTTACTCAATGGCATCCCTACCTTGCTAATAATTGCTGCTTGGGCTGCACTGGCAGTAGGGTCCTGGCATTCACACAGCTGAAGACACATGGGCTTGTAGGAGATCAGCCCCTGCTAAGCCTGCACTTCCTCCTTTTTTGTGAGTATTTTAACTTTTAATTTCTCATTTGCAGTACTTAACTTTGTTGCACTAGGTTCCTATTTATTGCGCTTGGTTCCTATTTGTTGCGCCTCTCGTCCTTCTTCCACACTTCCCCTCCATATCAGGAGCTGCAAACCTACATGCAACTTAATCACTCACCCCTCATTCTTACCCATTTTTACTTTACCATTTGCCCAGCTCCCAGCCTAATTATCTGACAGCTTTTCTGGCCACTGACTAGTGTTGAGCTTGAATATTCGAATTGTGAATATATTCGTCGAATATTGGCTATTCAAGAATTTTGCAAATTTCCCGAACATGGTAATGGTTATTCACAATTTCGAATAGTCGCAATATTCGTCATTGGGATGCTTAAGGGCATGGATTGTGAATATATATTCGCAATGCGAAAATCAAAAGCACATGTGACCATTCATTCTAAGGCTATGTTCCCACTTAGGCATTTAATCACCTGCGCTGGCAGTTAATCGCCTGAGCTGGCGTTTTTCAATCGCCTGCCGATCGCCTACACTACTTTTTAATAGGCTTGTCCCCATTGATAGGATTGAAAATCGCCACCTTTAACTGCCAGTGGGAACATAGCCTAAAGGTAATTGCGAGGTGATTCAAATTGCGCATATATTTTCGCAATGCGCTCGCAATTGCGAATATTCACGAATAGCGAATGAAATATTAGTAGCAATATTCGCAAATATCGCAATATGCCGCGAATCACTTCCACTTTCATCACTTCTACTGTGTGATCACTGCTGACAGTTGTGCGCAACTATTTATTACCTTTTTTTTAATAGTAACATCGCTCCCTATGTATGTGTTTTGGATTGCTTAGGAACCCAAGTAGCAGATATTCCTTATTATAGCTTATTGTTTTGAGATGTGTTGATGAGACCTTTACACTTGATGGTGTAAATTTCCAAGTAGGTTCACTAATGTTTCACACGCCTCTATTTAGCAGCATCTCATCTTTGACATTTTTTATCTCCCTGTTTTTAAAATGATTCCATGACACATGCACACTATTTCTGAGGCTCCCTTATAACCGTGGGACCCTGATAAGAGCTTGGGATGCTGGCCAGGACGTGAAGGTCACTGTGTCTTTGTCTTGTTCTGCGTAAATGCTTGTGGCATGCACCTCCAGTAATTCCAGTAGAGGTTGGTTACACTAGAATTAACAGGGGCCTTGTCCTCTAGGAAACAATGACTCAGGTGTTGTGGGCTGAGGTGTAATGTACCTACAGACAATCAGCCTATTTACTAAAGATATTACATAGAAAATCTGCAGAATGGAAAATTAAAATAAAGATGACCTTGGCTACTTTGTAATAGAATACACTGATAGTGATAGGGACAGATTCCAGTAATTTGTTTAGAAAAATCACATCCTGCCCCTAGCTAGTTATAAACAGGCAAAACAGCTTCAAGCATCCCCCTGGCTGTACAATCACACAGCCTCTACAATATCTTGGCAAGAAAATTCTTAGACAAATAAAACATTCCTGTATTTTTCCACTGAGTACAGGCCCAGTGGGATCAGCCATAGATCCTGCGGGCATGGCTGTATCTAAATAATTTGCTAATCCGTTAAAATGAAGAACTGCTTTTAATATTTTTTTGTTTTATTCTGTTAAAACATGGAATTTTCCAGGACTAATACAATGTGGTATATCACCAGCAATGCTGAGGTTTCATAACACAGTGAGCAGACCTTTTAAGCTAGCCATACACGTGTCGGATTCCATGGCCGATTGATCACTGATCCGATCGATTCCAGCGATCTCAGCGGGAATCGGACCTCCGATCAATCGGCCAATTAAGAGTATCCGATCGCTGCATACCACCTTGTCCCACGGATTCCTGGACGATTCCGCGTCCGATCGCTTACTTCCGAAATGGCAACTCCCCCTGATGTGTGCAGAATCGGATCAGAAAGACCAACATGTTGGTTCTCTGTCGGTTACGATTCTGAGCCCCCGATCAATCGGACGCGAACGATCAGACAAGGTGGGCTGCACGCGATTCCGGCACGATCGTTTCACGTGCACGCGCCCGGAATCGATCGTCCCGGAATCCGGTCGGAATCCGATCCGTGTATGGGGGCCTTTAAAGAGCTCCATTAAAAGTACAATATGGTGTTAAACTTAGCTGGTAAATATTATTATTAGCGCCAACATATTAGGCAACACCATACATTAAATAAGAGTTAAGATGTGACACAAAGATAACACACACAGGTACTGGTTATGACACAGGAGGAGTTGAGAACCCTGCCGGACCAGGTTGGAAGTAAAGCTAGCCTTATATAGGGGTCAATTATTTTGTGGTTCAATTGTCAATTAGATTTTCTTTTGATTGTTGATTAAATTTTTAATAGATCGATTCCTTTATAGGAATAATCTCCTGTGGAATCGATTCCTTCACAGGAATCGATTCCATTATTAAAATCAATTCCACAATCGACTGAAATATACCGGCATGTTCGTTCGCTTTTCGATCAATTTTATGTAAAATTTTTATCACTTTTAGTCGATCCCACCAGGTGGTCAGGAATCAATTTCTGTTTGATCGCTTAAAGTCGATCAAACAGATAAATCGAACCGTGTATGGCCACCTTAAGTGGGACAGGAGAAGCAGAGTGATTTCAAAGCAAGGCACAGCATTTAGAATCTAATTCTCTGGACAATTGGAAGCCAATGTAGATGGAGGAGCAGCAGATGAGGGGGGGTTAAAGGAGTAAATGAGTCTAGCAGCAGCATTCATGATGGACTGGAGAGGTGATACTCTAGTAAGAGGGAGACCAGAGTGGATGATGTTGCAGTAGTCCAGGCGAGAAATGATGAGAGCGTGTACCAGGACTTTGGGGAGAGGAAGGGGCATATCTTGGAGATGTAGCAGAGATGGAAGTGGCAGGATCTAGCAATGTTCTGTATGTGGGGAATAAAGGGGAGTGCAGAGTCAAAGGTGACACCAAGGCAGGGTGCTTGTAGAATAGGGAAGATGACGGTGTTATTTACTGTAAGTGAGATGCTGGGGGGAAGGATGATGAGTTCTGTTTTACTCGGTTTAAGTTTAAGGAATCTGTCAGCTACCCATGAAGAGATGGTAAATACCTATTTATTCATTTATAGTTCTTTTGGGGTTAATAAACCCTCATATAAAAATATAAAATCATGTACTTCACTTACACTTGTATTGCTTTCTTGTGTAACTTTCCACTGACTGCACTTGTTTAAAAAGCATCAGCTCTTGGCATTCTGTGGAGTTCTGTATGTAGCCAATATTGCATGTGCATAATTGAATCACTGTTTTCACCATGCATGTGCAGCAAGTAACTGGCATACAGTCATAGGGAAGGAGACTTTGCATATTGGTGTGTTCACTGCCCAACAAGAAACATAAAATAAATGTGAAAAAGGAGTAAAAATCTGTTTTTTTTAACAATGTTGCAAACTTTATTTTTAATCGCATGGTTTAGCCTTTCTGTCGGTATTCCTGAGTGTGGGTTGTCCCTGGGTTGCTAACCTATTCCCTGCAATCCAGAGTATCCTCCACCAATCCTGGCTGGTAATCACTTCATCCTGGAGGACACCTATGCTTGTTGCAAAATACAAATAAGGGCTGGAAGCCATTCAGTCCCCAACATCATGACACTATGGACATGGGCAAGTGCCCTTGCCTATACCGTCAAATAATATAGTCATAGGTGAGTCCAAAATCCTCATATTCCCGGCGACATTGGGTCATGCAGGGGATGGGTTTTGGAGTTTAAAATGGGTGCAAAATGTAATACTTAGTGATCTGTTTACATTATTTGTACCAAAACCATTTAAATAACATTAAAATATGCTTCCCTGCCCACATTGCTTCTTAACCTACCCATCATATGAGACAAACACAGTTGCACAACAAACACCATAGACCTCCATGTTAAAGGAGAGATGTCGGTTTCCCAGCATCATCGATGACACCGGCGATGTGTAGCAGGGAGGGCGGGAAATTCAAGCAGAGTACTAAGAAGTTCTAAGGAAGTTAAATTAGACATGTATACTTCAACAAATCTCTTTTGAGCTCCATTTTATGCTTTAAATGTACTACTGAATGTTTTAGTAAGAGCAAAACAAAAACATACGTTTTTAATTCTGCCAAAAGGTATGAGCTTAGAAAAAAGTTGAATAATACATTGCATCAGTGCACCTTGTATAAATCCACAGGCCTACTTTTCATGTACCATTAAATATATAAAGGGTTACTAAACATTGAATATGCCTATCAAAGAACCTGTAGCTCTGTGGTCTCAAATATCTCAGTTATATAATCTACTACCCTACCTAAATGAGGTCTCCCCCTCATTGAGATATAGCATTGGGACTGGTTATGTTTGGGAGCAGCTGGCACAAGCTGGTTATTCAGCTCTTCCCTGATGGGTCCCTATGATCATATTAAACTTCCCTTTGCCTTTGAAACTTTATATGAATGTTAAAAGGAGTTTTACAGGTTAAATTGTCTTGATCTTGAGCTCCCCAGTTTGTAAGTTGACTATATTAATATTTTTAACTTTTATTTATACAGTGCCAACATATTAAGAAGCGCTGTACATTAAATAAGAATTGCAACACACAGGTACAGTCTATGACACGGGAGGAGAAAAGGACCAAACTCAGTTGGTCTTAGAATCTAGGACACTGTAAACTTTTCATAATATGTCCACATTCTAATAGCTCTGTCTTGGGAGACAACTTCTCTTGACATGTAGGTTGACACCCTGGGCTGTGAAAAACAACTCTAAGCAGCTTTGCAGAAGGTGGTTTAAATCGCTCACTGGACGCAATTTGAGGGGTCCAAAAAAGTAAAAGCTGCAAAAAACGCCCGCAAATTGTGTCAACTGAATGCCTTAATAGGGCAAGGTGTTTTTTAGTGCTAAACTGCTAGAAAAATGCCCTGCAAGTGCTCCATGTGAGTCTAGCCTAAGTGCCCTCACTCTCTCACTGAGAGCATAATAGGCTGCTGTAAACCACACGTGGGCAAACTAAGGCCAAAACCATCCCTTTAGTCTTTAAATTTGGCCCTTTGCACCTTGGTGTCAAGATGCTCTGGCTCCCCTCATTCCCTGCAATAAATGAAGATAACACCTAGAGAATAAATGTTTGGATTGTTTCCTAGAGGTCCATTGTTTGCTGCAATAGAATGTTTAAGTTTCACTATCAAAAGCTTCTATTTATACATTTTTTTAACATATTTCCTTCTGTTAAACATCCTGTCCTGGCTACGAGGACTTAGGACCCCTAGGCCCTTGCAGGCTCTTGGTCCGGCCGCTATGTCACATTCAAAAACCCATTGTGGCCCACAAGTTTGCCCACCCCTGCTGTAATTTGTACTGCCATTTTTATTCAAGTATATATATAATTCAGCTCTACTGCTTCCCTTGTATTGTCTATTTTTCTCTTTCCCTCGCCATCTCTATCCTTTTCTGCTTTTGCTCAGACCTTCGGCACATCTCTCAGCTTGTTATGTCTCTGACACTCAACTGCGATTTTAAAAGCCTCAGCCATATAGATTAGGAAAGCGCTGACAGTCAAGTGCGTGGGTGGAGTGTTTGCAGCACACTGTTTGCTGTTGCTATGAAGAGTATTGTTGGCTCAGAGAACTACCTCTCGGCTCTGACGCCAGCTCTGCAAATGTGCGGTTGATTTCCTATGCAATCCTCTGGATGAATAAGATAGCCAGAGACAAGGACATCAGAGTGTATCTCAGGTTGTGTTACTTCCTATAAAAACAAAACACAGCGGTGTCATTTAATTCATTACCGGAGAACAAAATGAAAAATCCCCCATAATAACCGTATAAGATAAGATTTAGAGAACTGTCAGCATATCCACTCATGTAACTCGTAAAGTTTATAAGGGCCCATTTAACCATACAGTACATATATAATTTTCTTTAATGAACTTTCTAACTAGTGTTGGAAAGACAATTTAACTATCTATAAGTAAAAAGTCACAGATTTCTATTGCAGTTGAACCCTATGTAAGAACATTAGGGTTCTTATTGCATTTGTGGACCTAGTTTACCCGAAAAATCTGCTTCATGTGAGATAGCTTGCTAAATTTGGGAAAGGTGAACATAAGACCGGTGGGGATCATGACAGTTTAGTATATTGTAACTGGAGCTGTAATAATATATATCACAGACATACAAAATATAGTTATATCCAGGGGTGCACATAAGTGGTACTCAAAAGGGGCAAAAAACTAGCTATGCGTACCTGCATTATTGTTACAAAGCTCATATGCGTACTAACAACTTGGAGGCACTCCGTGTCTGGATGGCCGCAGATAAATGTATACAATTTATGTCACCTGGATAACTGCAGGGAAACATGAATAACTATGAAAGGTTGCAATTAGGGGTATGAAAAAAACTATTGGATTCTAAGGGTGTTGGAGATTGGGGGGGGGGAGCAGAGTAGACATATGTAAGGATAAAATCTGACAAGCGAAAAGCACTGTGTGACACCTGGAATATGACTATGAAAGGCTGACATTTGGACTGCAGGTTGTCTAAGGGGTTCGTAGCCAAGAAAATTCCAGTGTATGTACTACTTAGTGTCTGGAATCTGTGGGTTCAATAATGTTGTACTGTGAGAGCTACGACGTTTGGACCCAAAGCCTTGCTGTTGACCTGTTGGATGGAGACAGTTTCATTGGAGGATCAATCAGACAGGAGTCCATCTGCGCATGAAAATTACCCTGCCGTAGCGGACCAGAGGACAGTGAGAGACTGAGGAAGAAAGAACCAAATCACCTCTCCTGGTACTCATCTGAGGAGCCTCAACTAAAAAAGTTATGTGCAACCCCGGTTATATCACTTTCTGTCTCTCAGAGTAGCTCACAGTCTATCTACTATCCATAAATTAGTCATATCCTCCTAATGTCAATAGTCTAAGAGACATTTGTTTTGGGGAGGGGCAAAAATAAAACAAACCACCTTTGGAGTGTGAGAGAATACCTACAGATCAACACATGGAGACACAAGCCAGTATTTTTACATTTTTAATAAGATCCGTGATTCCCTCTGATTAGAGGGGGGGGGCGGAGGGCGAGAGAGAGAATCTCATAGACGAAACATGTGTCTTTCACCTTCTAGTAATGAGATGAGTAGGTCGTTATGCTTACTGCCGTCTGCCAACACAGGATGCTGATGAGGTTGTCTTCTTTCATATGTTATTAGCGTATTTCATTTTAAAACATTTACATGCAGCATACCTGATCGGCTCCTGGCCCAGCCCATCTATCTGTCAGTGCTGCTGTACAACCAATAAATCTGGTAAAATCCCAGTACTTACTAAAACTGCTACCATGTAAAATATATTAACTAATTGATTATCATCAGAGCAGCATTATGTTGTTTCCTTTTATTTATTTTTGTTTTTCTGTAAAATCCTACATCTTCTAAAGTGATCTGTAGCGTTGGGTGCATTAAACCCTACTGTCTAGACATACATGTGGGGCAGGAGCTGCAACTGGCATTCCTTCCTACAAGACTTAGTGACAGCAGCTGTTGCTTACAAAATTGGAATAAAACAGGCATTACCAGTGCCAAATATAACCATTTCCTAGTATTTTAAGCAAAACTTCATAGAAAATTCTAGTGGCTTAGCTTTCATTGCTGGTTGTGATTAGTGTCAATAACCCCAAATAAATATTTTAATCGTAAATTTTTTAAACCTGAACTCAACCTGGACATAAACCTTTTAATTTAAATATACTCCTCATTAGCTACTTATGATACAAACACACTTTGTGTGCAGCAAATGTCATTGCAATTTCATGTATTACTTTGTGACCACAGTGTATCACTGTGATACACAAAGCCTGTGCAGATTGACAGGTGTATGCATTGTCTATTGCTCCAAAAGAGGTCTATGGAGGATTTACTGCATGGGTGTGGGCAGGGAAGATAAAGGCCAGTGCATAAGGTAAGCATAAATGTGCAGATGCAAAGGTATTGGGTATGTAACTAAAAGTGCTTGTATAGTCCATACTTTTTTTTATAAGGAAGGGTTAACATACCTTCCTGGGTAGTTTTTGCAGTCTCTATATCATTGGGGCAAATTTACTTTAACTTCCTGTCCCAGTTATTTAGTCGAGAGTGTGGAGAAACACCTTTTCTCAAAGTGTGGAGGTCCATTAAACAGATATCCTGACAATGGTAACCAGCAAGAACATGGGTACTATAAAAACTTGCCAGAGCAACATGATACACCCCCTAAAAGGGACTCACACACACAACCTAAAAGAGAATCAATAGAAAAGGCTTTATTGGCTTTTACAGCAATCAGCAACCAGCTTTTTGCATGTCTCCACAAGGATTTTTGCTTATTCATCTTTAGCAAAGAGCTCCAAATCTTTCAGGTTGGAGGGTCTTCTTGCCATCACCCTGATCTTTAGCTCCCTCCACAGATTCTCAATTGGATTCACGTCAGAACTCTGGCTGGGCCACTCCAAAACATTAATGTTGTCAGATAACCATTTCTTCACAACTTTTGCTGTGTGTTTTGGGTCATTGTCATGCTGAAATATCCACTGGTGCCCAAGATCAAGTTTCTCAGCAGACTGCCTGATGTTGTCGTTGAGCATCCTTATGTATTGCTCTTTTTTCATGGTGCTGTTTACTGTGATTAGGGTCCCTGGTCCATTGGCTAAAAAACACCCCCAAAGTATTAGGTTCCCACCACCATGTGTGACAGTGGGGATGGTGCCTTTGGGTTGAAGGATTCTCCTTTTTTATTCCAAATGAAGGAAACATCATTGTGACCAAACATTTCAATTTCTGTTTCATCTGACCATAACACAGAAGACCAGAAGTCTTCTTCTTTGTCCAGATGAGCATTTGCCAAGCAAACTTTTGTGTGCCTTATCTGGAGAAGTGGTGTCCTCCTTGGTCTGCATCCATGGAACCCAGCAGTGTGCAGTGTCTGTTGGATTGTCTGCCTTGAGACATTGCCACCAGCAGAGCCCAGATTGACCAGGATGGCCTTGGTGGTGATCCTTGGATTCTTTTTCACCTCTCCTCCTGGCCAGCACAGGTGTCACTTTTGGCTTCAGACCATGTCCTCTGAGATTCTCCATAGTGCGGAACATCTTGTATTTTTTAATAATACTTTGCACTGTAGCCGTCTTATTATCTTTTGGGAGACACCTATGTCATTTCCGTCAAAAAAAACAACTTGCTGGTTGAATAAACATAACTTTAATTTAAAATTTGCCAGGGGTATGAATAATTATGGGTACGACTTTATAATTTAATGTTCTAAAAAGTTTGACAGTTTTCATAATATTTGACCTGTTTTATAAACTTAGGATTGTCATGTGACATTTTAGACATAAATATTAATTTGTGTATAAACATAATTAAGAAGGGCAGTGGCCACATGGAGTCTGCAGTACTTAATGACAATCCCTGTGACTGCTTCTTCAAACGTGGCAGACAATCAGTAACCCTATAGGCTAGACTGATAATGTTTGGGTGTGATTTGGGAGACTGATACATGTGAGATGTGTAACAGCTGCCCAACCAGTGTACCACCCACCCACCTGTATAATTTATATTTTGTTTGTTACACACTCATATGGGTGGTGATGTCCTCTTCAAGCTCAATTCATGTAATCCCTAGGATGGCCTTGTCTCATCTTCCTTCTAGTGCCATAACAAGCTGAATTCATACTGAGCTTTTAGAAGAATGTTTCCAAGCAAAACTTTCTTTTGTTTTGGAGGGTTCTGAGAGATTTGTATATAATAAAAGTTACAGTGACAAATTTCAGCAGACAGGGTAAACCACAGTCATGGTGACAGTAAGCTAACTGAGCTGTAAATGAATATAGAAACAGCAGACTTTCTAATTCCTCTTTATCTATTTAAAAAACACTTTAATAAAAAGAGGCCAGTTGTCATTTAATGACATGCTGTCATGAATAAAACATATTTTTCTGTATGACTTTTGGCTTTCAATGATGCAGTATTGTGGTATTAAAGGAAAAGTGCATTTTGAAACAAAACAAAATGACCTCACCACCCTTCCACTCTGCAGATCTATCCTTACTGATTGAGGTCTGGTCTCCTTGGTTTTACCACTTTACATTCCAGTACCATGGTCCTGCTTAGTCCTGTAAATCTTATGGAGCCTGAGAGAAAGATGTCTCCAGTTGTGGATTAGGTGGAGCGTTGCTGCACAAACACAAGCAAACACCTTGAACCCTGTGGTAGAAATATAAAGCAGGTAAATGAGAACCCCAGACCCAATGAATAGACAACAACTAAATCCAACAAGCCCCTGATCCAAACTATCCACATTAATTGCAACACACAATATATTGCCTAAAAATTAGACTGAATATAAAGAAATAATGGATGGTTATTTTCTGCAGTCTTTGGCTAGGGCTCCACTATGCACTTGGATTCACTGATGTCCACGCATCTAAGGAGTGCAAGCCTTTTTTTCTCTCTGCTAGGGCCACATTATTGGGTGCATTTGATAACGTGGCTATTTATATGAATGGGCTGATGTATAACCAACGTTCTGGGACATGTTGGTCATTATGACATGTCCACTAATTATCAATTAATGCGCCCACATCGACATTAATGGAGGCTCAGACCAATTTATTGTGGGCTCTGACTGGCCCTGCCATAGCCCCATTGCCATCAATGGGTGGCTTCTGCACTGCGTTTAAATCCCTGCATTTAAGGCAGGGGTTTAATGTATAGTGGAGTCAAGCCCTAAAGCCCCCATACACCTTTCTATCTTTCCATACAATTTCTGTACAATAAACTTTTCTTCTACCAAAACCATGTAATATGAGGACCTTTCTAAACCTTCCAATCACTATGTATTCTATCAGGGAGGACCCAGCACTACATAGTTGTTGGTAGATCTAAAGGAAATTGAATGGTGTTTGGTGGGCTTTAGTCTAGCAATAATTAAGCATAATCACAATAAAATGTTTGCCCCCCCCCCCCCCACCCCTAGCACGTTTTTATATTTCACATACTGTATTTAATTCTTTCGGTACTTTTTGCTCATAGTCTAGTGCTGTTATTACAAGATAGACACATTCTTGCTGTTATATTTCTTGAACTGAAGGGAAGAGAAGATAAAGGCAAAATGTATAAACCATAACAATCTTTGAAACATGAGTAGCAAAGTCCTATTTCCCTTTCATGCTGGCTTTTCTGTTTGAATATATCTTCACTGAGCTATTAAAAAATTTGAGCTGGGTTTTTTTATTATGTTATAGCTATTCAGATAGGATCTAACAATACAGCACTTATCATAACCGTGACAACCGCCACAAATTAATGTATTGTTAGCCTCTCCTCTGGGTTCTTGATGGTTTAGTGGAAACTGGCCACAGAGGGAGGAGTCTAGTCCGTGGAACCTGGTCTTCTACCCAGAGCCCCCCTAATGGGAGATGGGCCGATGTCCCAGGAGGGGGCACAGGTGTTGTTTTTGCGGCAGGTAGGACAGGTCTCCCTAAATGGTCGGTAACCCCGTGGGGTGAGACGGTATTGGTGAATCTACCCCAATGTGGAGGTCTCAATGGAGAGAGGTAGTCCGGTATAAATCCGAGGTCACACAACGGGTTGGAGAAGTCAAGCAATAGTCAAAACAAAAACGCAAATGGTCGAGTGCAGGCAGCAATCAAGAGGTTTAAACCGTTAACAAGCTAGAGTCGTGGTTTCCAGAGGTCGGTGTTTAAACTATGAAGACAAGCCAAGGGTCGTACCGGGAAATCGATCAGAAGGAGGGTGAGTAGGGAAATCGCATCTAACTCACGGTAAACTTTTAAAACTGCAATCCACAGCACCTACTTGGTGCGTGCTGAGGTTTATATGGACAGTTATATGATTGATTTCAACCCCTCCCATCTGCAGGAAGTGTGACTGCTGAAGGGAGGGGTATGTTCTTTAAATGCGTGCACTCTCGTGCGCCGCGCCCGCCTAGCAGCGCCGCCGCGCATGCGCAGATGCGCCACACGCGGGCGCCATTGCTCTGCACGCAGGCTGCGTGCAGAGCCTTCAGCAGACTCGGGTGTACCCCATGGCAGGGGTATCCCCAACACCATCCTAAAGGTCAGTGCCTGGGGGAGAGGCTGCGACGCCTGGGGACCCCACTAGCCATACCGGGGACCCCGAGGGCACCACATTCCCCCCAGGAGACCCAGAGGGCTGACATGTATGCACTTTGTGCTGATTGAGGTGTTGAACCTAGCAGAGTTGGCATCTGCTTGTCATTAATTAATAGAGCATTTGGCATATTCTGATACAGCAGAGAGTGTAAATATAAATAGCAAAATAGATATAAAAAAGGGTATAATGCAGTTGGAGTTAGAATTGTGATTGGTTGCGTGATCGACATTCAGCCAGGAGCTCTCCCTAGCAATCACTATTCAATGAGAGAACTTACTGCAGTTTACTATGATAACATGGCTTATCCAGTTGTTACATTAGGCAGCTGGGAGTACTCCCATTAGCTGTTGATTTATCTTGGAGTCGATATGCTGGTCAATGAGTACACAGCAGTAATGCAGTTATTGATTGTTTACTTGGATATAAAAACATCAGCTAATGTATTACCACCTTAAGGTTTATATTGAAATATACTTGAACCAGAATACTTGGAGTGCTGACTTGTATACTTCAGTTATTTAAAATGTACTATTGAATGGACAAAAAACTTACTGTTACTTATTTGGGGCTTCTTCTTCTTCAAGCCGGTTGATGTCTGCCCTCTCCACCCCCCATCTCGCAGGACATTCAAATGCAAATTGGGTTATCTTCAAAGAGCTCATCTGGAAAATCCCCCCCAGTGTCATTTCAAGATGTGCTCTTTGAAGTTAACCCTTTCAGAGGATGCCAATGGCATTGTATTGGATACAGTGATAACTGTATCCAATAAAATTCAAAGTAAAACAAAAACAAAACACATTTCCAATTGTAATATTAATGTTATTATAAACAAACATAAATATTAATACATACTGTTGAAATCTTTCATACCAAATAAGTATTTTTGAGATTTTATCATTGAAATTATACATTTTATTTAATGTTATGTTATGTACTTTTTTTTTATAATAATTGAGTGTTTCAAACATTATTATATTCAGGATGTCTACTAGACCCTTGTATGGACATATTTTGGGAAGTTACAGTCCTACAACATAAAAAAGCCATTAGAGTCTATGGTGCACTTTTGGTACAGAAATTTGGACCTCAGCAGTGCGCTAGGGAGGTTAATAAAATTTTTACAAGCACATTTTTCCTTGACAGCTCAATGAGCAAAACAGGGAATATGTGCTTTGGTACAAATGTGTAAGCAATTTCCCTGGGAAAACTCACAAACAAAAGTCCATTGTATCAGGTCGATGCCAGGATATCTATCTTCTGCAGATAGCTGATATTGCACATTATCAGGGACCAAACTAGATTTTATTTTATATGGTTCCTTTTTGGTCTGGAGTGGAAGGACCCATACCAGCAATGGCAACATACGTTTATCATGACAGTTTCTTTGTAAATGAACAGTCCCCGTGCTAGGAACTATCTGATGCCCTTGTTCTGTGCAGTTGTTTATAAGCCATCTCATTAGTACTGTGTTTTGCTCTGGTTTCTTGGCTGTTATTGGCGTTACCATGGAAGTGTGGTGACTAATTTTGTCCGGCGTTCCTGCTTCTGTTGCATGCGTTAGATCTGTACATAGAAACGAGCAAGCAGCTCTAAGAGGAAGCCAACAGTTAGATCTGTATTTAAGAACTGTGATTGTGTGCTTATTCGGTTGTGGTACTGATCTAGGCCAACTTTAGCTGGCCAGGTGGGCACATATATAAAACCATATTAATGGATCTGTATCTAGAGTATATTGTTGATCCACCCATCCCTGATAAACTTTATGTCTACATGACACAATATTCTAGTTTAGTCTTGTATACGTTGTGTCACTACCCCATTTCCTGTCCTCTTTTTAGAATCGTAGAGGCAACACCTTAATAGTGTCATACACTTCAAGCTATAGCATGAGAGCTCACATAAGCAAATGTGGTTTTACCTTTCAACCAAGAAAAATGTGGGCAACTAAGTTGCAAATTCAAAGTAATTGGATTTACATCTAAGTAATACACTAGTGACAATAATGTTTCTACCAACTTTTTAATGATTGAGGGTTAAGACAAGCTATTTAAAACAAATAGTGGTACCTGACTGACGGAATATGAGATAACTATTGCCCTCACCAACTTTACTAAGCCCTCTTTTCTCCACCTATGTAAAATGATCCATTAGCTTCATATGTAGTAATGGTGCCTTTCTATGGTTTGGTATAGATGTTTGGAAGGCCACAACCAATGTGCTTCATTACATATGGAATTATTAGCCTCCATACATAGTCCTATTAGCTAAACTGGCAGGGGGACTGGGGCTTACCAATTTGGAAATGTATTATTTTGCCTGCCTTTTGGCATTTACATTTCCTATGTCTACTGGCTATAACTGAGGATAATAATTTACTGCACAGCAACATGTAATCACGCTTCTTCATTAATTGTTCCTCAGGGCTCTCCATCAGATTTATCCCTGTTTTTGCAGAATGGTAGAAAGACCCTGGGTAAACCTGATGGCGGAGGAATGGTGAGTGAGTAAACCGAACCTTTACCTAGCTACTTCCTGTCAGGAGAAAAGCTATAAGATACTTTCCAGATGGAACGTCTGAATCTTTGCAAGATCTTTACATCTGTGTGTTCACATTGACAACAGGATCTGCGCTCTAAACTACACATCTGTGTCACGGGTAAACCACAGGAGCAGTGGACCCACCATGCCACCAGACAAGCATAAACCAGGACACAGAGTCTAAGGAGCCCCCCGGTATTCACCAGATGGATTTTGCTGCGGAGAACCCCTAGGTTGCAATGCCTAGTTATACTTACTGGCAGCAGCAGAATTCCAAGAAGAAGTACAGAGATGGCAGGCAGAGACATAGGCAGGTGATAGTCAGGGCAAGCAGCAAACAGGGTAGTCAAAAACGGTCCAGGGGTCAGTAACTATAAAGCAGCCAAATGTAAGCAGAGCCTGTGGAACAGAGACTGAAAGACCTCTTTGTTCAGGCAAGTTCCTATAATCTGAGGATTCCTAAGTACAAGGTCAGGTGGTCTGATTAGACAGGGCTCCAGGTGTGTTATAAGGAATGCTAATCAGGTATTGCCCAGGAGAGGGAGCGGGAGTAACATCAAGTGCCACCATCTCTTCCTCCAGCAGAGGGAGCTGATCTATGAAAGGTTATGGTCCTCTGAGGTTTCGGAAATGACACTGCAGACCCGGTAGAGGGCACATCTGCATCTGGGTGACACCGCGATCTGTGATAATCTGGTTCAATGCTCTCTTCATTTTTGGATGCAGTGTTCAGCTTCCACATTATGATCTCCCTACCTCAGGAGATCACCTGAAATCTATTTTACAGACTTCAAGGCAAGGTTTTCACTGACCTGGTGTGTCATGGCTCATGCCAGGGTGGTACAGGGTGTGGTAGCACTGAGGAAGTGCTTACCCTTCTGTTTAGGAATGGCTTTCTGAACTCACTTACCTCGCCCATATGGGTGTATTTACCATCAATTAAACCACCTTCCACAACATTCACCAACTTTCTGCATAGACATGAGCTGAAGATGTCCAAAGTTAATATGGCCTTTAGAACAGGGCATAGAGAGCTTCATGAAATGGGTGTCCGTGGCAAAAGAAGCAAAAGAAATGGTGTAAAGCATGTTGCCACTGGACGTAACAGCACTTCTGGAGTGATAAATAATGCTTCTCTGTCTGGCCATATAATGGACAAAAAAAAAACACTTACTGACTGATTGCATTGTACCAAGTGTGGTGAAGAGGAAAATACAGTGTGGGGTTGTTTTTCTGAGGTTAGTCCCAGTAAAAATTACATTTACAATTTCATTCTCCTTACTTTGTGGGAACATTTTGGTAAAGTTCCCTTCCTGTTCCACCATAACACAAAGCAAGGTCCATAAATATAAATATATAGACAGTTTGGTGTGGAGGAATCTGACTGGCCTACACAGAGCCCTGACCTCAACCTGAACACGTTTTAGAATAAATTAGGGTGAAGCCTGCAAACTAGGTCTTTAGTCCAACATTAGTGCCTGACAATTCAAATTCCCCTCTAAAATTATGGTGAGAAACCACCATATACACACTCCAAGAAGTTGTTAAAAGCCTTCTAAAAGAGATGAAGCTGTGATAGCTGCAGAGAGTGGGTCAACTCTAATGGCTATGGATTAGGGTCCCCATACACCTGTAGATTTCTCTGTCAGATTTCCTTTAAATCTCCTTTTGTTTTAACAAAACAATGTAATATGAGGGACTTTCTAAACAATCAAGTACCTGGCACTACATAGTTGTTGGTAGAAATAAAGGATATCTGACAGAGAGATCTAAAGATGTATGGCCAGCTTTAACAATATGCGTGTGCATCTAAGGACAGGTATGCTGCAATATATTACATTTTTGTTGGATTTAGACATTTAGAAGATAAAGCAAAAGGTTTATCGGACCAAATATAAATATTAGGAAAAAACATTTAAACTAAGGAACTGTAAAAGCACAATGTTTTGTTTTCTTAAAGGGCTTGTTGTGTTAAATCTAGGCCCATTTCGTTCAGAGCCAATTCCATTGGGCTTTGACTGTACTTATTTATCCACACCAACTTTTGCAGTTACGTATCAAGTCCTCTCCTCATGCAAACAGTGACTTTCTCTCCAGCATAGGGTGGTTTGCACACAGTTACTTAACATTTCATCATACTGGACATAATGTTTGCCTATCTATGTCAGTACATGCTGGGAATTAAATTTTTTAGACAGTTCTGATAGTACAGGTTATAACTTTTTACATCATTTTGCTTTGAAATCTAAGTTGAGATATTTTCTCACCCAAATGAAGCATGCAAACCACTGACGTGAGTGAGGGATAAGGTGTACTATGAGTGGTGTTTCTGGTTAGAAAACTATGTAAATGTGGCTAAGTACGTCTGTTCTATGAACACAACATGTCCAGCTGCTGCTGCTCTATCTAAACAATCAGAACAAATTACATAAAGGGGAAACCACAATGTTGTTCAAACTCAAGAGGAGATAGTATCATACTGTACTTACAGTACTCAAATATATGCTCAATACTTCTTTAGCTATCCATTAATATTTAATGTAACCCTGTAATTTGCTGAATATGTGATTTACATGAATAGTAACGTTAAGTGTCCGATATAAAAAAAATATTTTAGGCGCCATTGCTCTTGAAGACATAAAAGAGGTAAGTCATTGGTTGGCTAAAGACATAAGTACTCTTCATCTTCATTTGATCATTTTTAAATTTATTGAACCTATACAAATCTAAAAAATAAGGATATAATCATATGACCATTAGCTATACCTATTGTATCAGTCCAACTATTGTATTTAGAAAAAAAAATAACTTGAGGAAAAGCCACTTAGCTATATTGACAATTTCATGGCAGAGTTAAAATATAATTTCTTTGATGGGTTGGTAAGCTAATGTTATGTATACACCCGAAGTAGGTGTGTCAGCCTCAGCCCTGTTGATGACAGTACGCAGTATGCAAATAAATGTTGAACAAACCTGTCAAGCAGGTATAAGGCAATTGAAAGTTTATTGGCAATAAACATATTAAGCTCTTTTATCGTGTTATCTATTATTTTCCATAAGAAAGGACAATGAAACACCAACTTGTATCTTGTATTGTCAGGGAATTAATGAAAGCTGGAAGGGATAGATGAAGGAGAAATATTTGGTATTAGAAAGGGGAGTAGAAAAGATGTGGAGGTAATGACTGGTTTAAACCTTTCTGACCCTCATTACTAGAATATAAAATAAGATTATATATAAAATAATAATTGTCCATCATGATAAAACATCAAGTCTGAATTAATCATCTTGATCTAGTTTGTACAAATCTTTTTATAAAATTCAGATTTGCATGATGCCTCTTTCATTATAATGTAACACCAACCTTACATGTGTTGACATGCATTTATGTGAACAGACCCATTGGATATATTGTGCACAAAAAAAACTGACTACAGGGATAATAAGGCTATCACCCTATAGGCATGAGATGTCCTCCACCAAAGCAGAGGCAAGGGGACTTTCATGGCCAACATAGAAGATTAGTAACAAAACTAAACACAAATTGCCATTTAGAGTTAAAATACAGTCCTTCAGACGTTTTAATAGTCCATAAATGGTGTGCAGTAGGTTTGTGGTACAATCACAGTCCAATTGACACAGCGTTTATAGGATCGCAATGGGAGATCTCAGACACTTATTCCATAGGCCTGGGGGCCACTAGGCACTGACCAGTTCAAACACCCCGACGTACGTTTCGTCTTGGACACACTTCATCAGGGGGTGAAGCAAAAAATAAGGCAGAGAGGATTAACAATAATATATTGTGGACTCGTTGGAACTGTGTTAACATTATACTCATTGTCCTACAATCAGTAAAACAGATAGGTGTGAACAGGGCTAAAATGTTCTATTTCTCTGAGGGTCATAGAAGGCAGTGTTTAAGAAATTTCAGAAATTAGGCCAACAAAGACACTTGCAGAAGGACAGGTAAACCAAACACAGAAGCAAACCCAAGCACCCTGCTATACAGAAGCCATACTGGGCAATGGTATGCATCACTGTTGTTCATTAAATGGGTGTATTGCCCAATCACATTGTACCATTTGGCGTAAACAATTGACTGGTGAATCTCCTGCAACCGATTGGGCTGCAGGAAATTCAAACCAGATATTTCCCACCCACAATGAGGCAGCTGAGCAGCAGATGACATTTTGCCAAACTACTGTAGTTCTGCTAGAACCGATCCCTCCACAGATTGTGTGAGGCATGATTGTACAGTGCTGTGCACATCCACATGGAAGCTGTTTGACCGAACAGAAGTTTGGGCAGAATGGATCCCTCCACCAGAGTGCAGAGACATGTTTTGGCCATGCTGCCTACGGCAGATGCTCCCCAAAGACTTCCTGCGATCCCTGGGGTGACGAAGGAGGACATGGGATTGCAGGCGGAGTACGAACCTTGCACTAGTGTCCAGATGCATATCTAAATCCGGTCATCGTTACTGTTATTCTACTGTAATTCTGTAATGCTACCCAGGAACATTTTGGCCAAGCTCCAAGGTGCTGTGTACCAGTGGTGGGCTAATTTAGAAAAATTTTCCAAAGCTTTATTAGAGACAGAACTCTTCGGTGGAAAACTAAGAGCATTTGTTCCAATTTCGCTGGTTCAAAGGAGGGTGCTGTATCAAAAAGATTTGGACAAATAGTTAATATAGTAAGAATATCACATGACAGTGAGCTGACGTAGATTTGCAGCGTTCCTCAAAGGCTTTTAGTTCTCTATTTAGATCCTGGTATTTGCAATGTGTTTTATATAATAAAAACAGCTGGAGATATTCAAAAATCATTATAGTTTCTAAAGGCCATCATTGATCACAACGAACAGAACAAAGGGGTTTATCCATATGTCAGGAAATGCTTCATCTACCCGGGGGACCTAACTGAGCACAAGAATACCCGTAAATAGCTCAAGATAAAAAGTGTAATCCTGAAATTAATAATAAAAGGAAATCATTTCAAAAATGACTGTACTAAAAAAGGTGAGATACTAGTCAATGGGTGTATAACCCATACTCTTCTACTATTGACCAGCACTATAAATACCACAATGGCAAGCATGATTGATAACAACCACCAGCCAATTTAAGAAAAACAAACTGCATAGTTGATGGTTTTATCTAATGCATGATTTTTTTTTAAAACATTGTAATTCACAGCTACCAAAGAATGGATTTGCAGTAGGTGTAGTAATGGGAATCCTGGATAGTTTTATGGTCATTATGGCATGAACACATCTACCTAATTTGTCACTGATTTCTTATTAAGAGATGAACAAAGGAGCAATATAAATATATTCTCTGTAAAATAGGGAACCTCCTCACTACCTGTTTGGTATTCTAGTGAATGGCTCTTTGCCTTCAGTCTCAGATATGCAGGAGACTCAGGAATTCACAGCTACAGATAGGTCATTGATTAGGTCACCGACTCCATTTGAGCATTTCCTCCTAGGTAGGGATTGAACTGTACATGCTATCTCTAGATTATATATTATATGGTACTGTGCTCAGACCCTGACTGTACCTTCTGATGTTGGTAGGTGGGAGGGAGGTCTTGGTTCTCATTTACCCAGCACACACTAGGTATAATCGAGCAACGTGTGCGGTTACGGTGCTTGATTGTGCTCTTATCTGTCTACAAATCTACCTGTGTGTGCCTTCCTTCGAGCAGGATCAGTAGATCCCACTTGTAGAAACTTGATTGAATGGGGTTCCAATATGTTGGAAAACCCAGTTCAATCTCCATTACTTTGCAAGGAGACATGAGTCTCTATGCAAAGTATTATAAGAACAAGAACAGAGGCGCACAACCCAGATACTGGGGGCTCAGTAGGAACAATGGGACGCGTTTCAAGCAGATGCTCTTTTTCAACCATAGGG
>CM070034.1:38238904-38253249 GCA_036250615.1 Ptychadena robeensis | reverse complement strand
TACACACAACTTAAACACCCTTCCCTCATACTGACTCCATTTTACTCTGTGATCCTTGTTTAGGCCCCATACACCCACTGAGGGCCTTTCTGGCCACCAATATCACTATAGCTGTGTAATCACTGCTGAAGGTTGTACGCAACGACTATCTTTCTATGCAAAGTATTGGATGTGCTGCTACAGCCTGGACACCACTGTCAGTGTGAAGGGGGTAGAGCCAGCACGTCTCAGCAGTGTGAGGCTGTGTGAGTCTGGCTGCCTTTCTCCCCAGCTTACAGCTGTGTTGTGTTGTGAGAGATTCACTCACCACACAAGGCTGCAAGCTGGGGAGAACAGGTCCCCATTGAACGGCAATCGATGTGTCCATGTGGTGCACATTGATTTCCATTCAATTGATCCCCGATTAATCACAGCATGGTGGCATCACCACACTGTGATTTATCAGGGGTCGATTGCACGGGAATCTACCAGTGTGTGCCCAGCTTAAGGAGGAATGGGATTAAGCATTTTCATTTGCCGTTAATTTATTTATTAGCAGCCCCACTCAGAAAAAAAAAAACATGATTGCAGGTACATTAAAGTATATTAATTGTGACCCCATGTCTACAGTAGAATGAACAGTTTGATCAAATTAATTTCAAGGAACAACAAATGGCAGTATGTAAATTTTCTGCAAAACCTGTTGCCCTTCAGGAACCACAGCCAATGCAGCAACTCATGTAGGCCACCAATTACTCCACCCTTTGTGTGTTTCTTGTTTTGATTAAGGCTACCACCAAGGGATTTAAGTCAGAATGGCATTTTGTACCTTGTGAAGCCAGGGAGAACTGATAAACAGCTATAGGATATGTGCTAACACTCGGTCCCCATCCAAAGTAATGGAAATAGAACAGGGATTTCCACTCTGTTCGACCAAGCTCCTTGGAGCAGGATTAATTAATCCCACTCAAAGGAAGGCTTGATGGCTCAAATGTTTAAAAGATTCAAACACATACACATTAACAATGGCGCTCTATTAATCCATATGCCCAGCTTTACTCTTTAGACATTCGTAATCTGACAAGGCATCACAGTCAAAGGTCTCAATGTGTATTATGAGGAACTTGAAGGGAAAGGGAATATAGTTCTATATCTCTACAGTTTTTATTGTGCAAAACTAATTTGAAAAAATCCTATTTCCTTATTTCTAATAAGTTATCTTCAGTGGGAATGCTCCCATAGTTTTTCTTTTACGGACTCTTATTTTAAGATCATATTATGGTCTTTTGACAAAAATATTACTTTGTGTAGTAAGTTTATTTCTTTCTCTTGAAGCAGCAGCCTTTATTTTCATTATCTCATAATTATATAGTCTGTCTAAGGGCTTGTTTCCATTATACGTCGGGACCCCCTCCGCTAAGTTTATTGCTTATCGGGAGGTCCCGACGTAGCACATAGACATTGCCTGCCAGCGTACACTCTGTTTACACATCCGCCGATGCAGAGGCCCAACGTACTCGACTACATTCAGCCTAGCATCGGCAGAGTGTCTCGGCGCAGTGAAGATCGAACATCCACAGAGCAGGTAAGTCTATGTGCTCCGTCGCAATCCCTGCCAAGCAATACGCTTAGCTGAGGGGTCCCGACGTATAATGGAAACAAGCCCTTATAATGCAGAATTTCACAGATATTATTAACTGTATCTACGGAGCTCACAATCTAATGACCCATCACTGTTTTTAAATAAGCCCCATATGCTGGCATATTTTTTTTAAGTAAAGTTGGCCATACACGGATCGATTTTTCAATCGATTCCCGAACAATCAATCACTGTACCCTTTCAAGGTGATCATTTGTTCTTGAATAGATTTCCACCCTTTCTATTTGCAAGATCAAAACCAACATGATGGTAAGTCCCTGTTCAATTACCATTATTTTGGATGGGAGTCAGAGTCCCCATCCAAAATATTGAATGGAATTGATTGCGCAAAAGTGGTGCGCATAGATTCACAGTTTAATTGACAAACGCTTGAGATCCCGCTGCACTCGAGGGTTCATCTATTAAAAAGGGTGTCGACTTGTGTATGGCCACCTTTAGTTTACCAAATGACAGATGTAGATATTTGAACAGTACTAGTGTTCCAACCAGAGTTACGTAGGTTACAAAAGGAGCTTTCTCAGTTGAATATTACCAGTTCGACATAAAAAGGGCTGTTAGTGGCAGAGCACAAACATCAAAACAATAATTAAAAGATTAGATAGGAAAACCATGGGAAAGCACAGCAGTGTGGGAAAACACAGTCATTGTTTAATTTTGGTATAATTATGGTGGTAATTATATGGTCACTCCTCTTGGCATTGTGTCACAGCCTCACCTTCTACATTTACTTTAGACTGTATTACATATGCATAATTATTTACCTCATTATTTTCTGCTACCTTATTCAATAAAGTATAGTTATCTTTGTCATTTTTATACCTTGTCAGGTTAAGTGAGATCAAGAATTGTGGAAGTTTAGATTTACATTATACTAAAGCAGCTATGACAGGTTAGGTTTTTATTAAATTTAAGTTAAAACCTACCATAAAATAAAATACCAGTATATAAATCAGTGTAACACTACTCTGTAAAGGCATTGTGTCTTTGTGTGCTCTTTGCATATTACATTTCTGTATTTCTAGATTGCACAACAGTATTTTTCGAACAGTTTGAAGAACACCTAATCTAGTTGCCCGTAACAATAGTGTTTTGTCTCCTGTATAACAGCACATAAATGAAAGATAGAATAGTTTGCCACAGAACAGGTGTGTTTTTACTTTGATAAAAGGTATTGGATGGTGGTGACAAGAACACAAAGACCTCCTTAAGTTCAGCAACTATTTGGGGCATTCCTGAACTTCCTCAGGACTGTGTAGATGTGGAGCCAAGGGCTGTGTGTTGGTGAAAACCTCTCCATATATTTGGTAATCAAATAATTCTTAATCTAATATTTCAGTTCCCAGTAGAAATATGGTCTTGTGAATAGTGGAGGAAAGGAGCATATTATTTGATTCCCTGGTTAGTTTGTATGTGAGCCCTTTTTAATAAGCATTAAAATAAAGGGAAATATGTCTTCCATACCCTATCAACCAGCAAGATTTCAGTCTTCACTTTATGTGGGTAACACCTTGAAATTAGGACTAACCTTTTGTGTCTACTTTTCCCTAAGGGGGGGGGGGGTGTCCACATGCGTCGGGACCCCCTCTGCTAAGCATATTGCTTGGCGGGAAGTCCTGACGGAGCACATTCAGTTACCTGCTCGGCGGATGCTTTGTTTTCACAGCGCAAGGCTAAATAAAGTGGAATGCATTGAGCCTCTGCATCGACGGATGTCTAAACACAGCATCCGCCGAGCAGGTAAATTGTATGTTCTCGGGACATCCCGCCAAGCAATACACTTAGCGGAGGGGGTTCCGACGGATGTGGAAACATAGCCTAAGTTAGAAGTTTATTCATCATGGGGAAAAAGACACAGACAGGACACTTCCCATTCTAATGTCCACACCACTTTGTTTCCAGCACAGAATACCGCTTTGTCACTATGGCAATGCGGGTGCGCCAGTTGCATGTTGTACTTGCGAGCAGGCAGCATGCACATCTCGACAATTTTCCAGTCTGCATCACAGACACATGCCCTAAGACAGTGCTCCCAATGCCGGTATGTTACAGTACCTGTATAGAAGAGTAAAAAGAGTCACATAATCAATCAACGATCAAATTCAAAACTAGCCACCATGGCAATAACCAAAGAGCTGTCCAAGGATGTCAGAAACAAGATGTCATTGACAAAACCAACACATAGCTGAAATGGGCTACAAGACTTTTGCCAAGCATCTTGGTGATATATTGACAACAGTTGGCGACATCATTTAGCCCAGAACCACAAGTAATCTTTTCAATGATCTTAGGGGAGCATAGGCATTAAGAAAACAATTGGTAACTCACTACACCATGATGGACCAAAATCTTAAATCTGTATCTGCAAGGTGCCACTGATGAAGTTTGCATATGTAAAGGCCCGTTTACAGTTTGCCAATGAACATCTGAATGATTCAGAGGAGTACTGGGTGAAAGGGATGTGGTCAGTTGATACCAAAATCATGCATCAACTTATGCTAGCCATACACATGCCGATAAGCGGCCAATTTTGAACCTGACCGACGGGCGTGCGCGCTCGCGCCATAGGTCAGGTTAAAAATCGGCCGCTAGTCGGCATGTGCCCACATGGGACAGATCCCTGTCGCCCCACTGCTCGGCCGGCCAGAGAACGGACATGTCCGTATTCTCTGGCCGATGCAAGCCGATGCCATAAGCTTCAATGAAGACCCGCGTCTTCATTGAAGCTTATGGCCGGCACACAAAGCATGCCAGCCGACTGAAGGGGCCCCATAATGCACCAGGGTGCAAACGTGATGACGTCATCACGTTTGCACTCCGGTGCATATCGGAGTAGGTCTGTCTGACCTACTCGGGCTGTGTATGGCAGCCTTTAAATTGCCATATCTGGAGGAGGAGTAATGCTGCCTATGACCCCAACAACACCATCCTCACCATCAACATTACGGGAAACTTGGATAGATGTCACACGTTTATTACAATCCAAACTGACCACTGCATGTCTTTTTGGAACACCAAGGCTATAGACTGGACATCTGTGTTTCAAAGCAAAGAGTTTTGAATTTGAAGCATTTGAGCTATTACTGTTGTTCAGTTGTTTACTATATTGTGGCATATGCAAGATGATTTCATTTTATTTAATTTCTGGAATGTTCAATGTTTATGTAGGTTTTATCATGTGTACGTTTGCATACAATAACAAAGGATAGGTGTGAAGCAGGCCTAATTGTATAGTTGTGACAAAATACTAAATAAGGCCTAGTCTCCACTGTGTCATGTGCATTCAGCATAGTGCAGATGAAACCCATTGTAAGTAATGGGCCATGATTGTGCCAGGTCAATAACAATGGACAAGTCAAAGGACATGTAAGAAGTGCCTGTTGTTTTTTGAACGTGCATTATAGGCATCATGCCCATTGGCATATTTTAATAACATGGCACTTAACATGCACTAAGCAAGAACAAATCATGCTCATCGCGAAATGAAACTATTACAAGTACAATAACACTGATCTACCAATCGCCAACCTTAGGGCCCTTTGCCAAAAGAGCTCTCAGGATCCATATCTTATATCATAGAAATCTGCAGTATATTCCTAAAATAAATCTCAATGTTCATCTCCATTTTATCAGCACTGAAAACACAAACCCCAATGAAATGGATGCACATGTCTGTCCTTTTTATAAGGCAGGTGGGACATATACCATGTAATTAATGTCCGATGAGACAGATGCTGGCGCCAAAGATGTTCGCCAAGTGCATTATGGGAAACCCCTGTCTAGCTGAAATCTGAATGGGGATGTGGTTTGATTCGATAAAAATTAATAAAATTACTCTCCCAGTCAAATTTGTGATTGACCTAAACAGTAACACTGATCGGGATTTCTCAGTGGGAGGAATGTCCCTAATTAAAGACCACTTCCTCCATAAAGAGAGCAAGGATCTTTCTCTATTGCTCAAGAGTACAATTGTAGTTCTGGAAAATTCATTTGTTTGTACTGAAAAGGGAAAATTCTTGCAGAAATGTGACCTGATCACAAGAGTACTTTGTTAATCTTTAGGACCTACGGCCAACTCTGTGATTTACTTTATGTAAGCTTCTATCACCACTCACATTCCTAACAGTGTATTCCTAAAGCTAATGAAAGCCACAAGCTGCTCATACTGAAGCCAATCCCTGGGGCATGTAATGTCTGTGGAAATCAAGCATTATAAACACAAGCCCCTCAGTTTGTTCTGTTGTGTGTCTGCTGCTCCTGCCACTCCTGGCATTCAGCTGAGGATTACTTGATCTAACAACACATGCAGTGTGTTTGAGTCACATTACTCATAAGGCTCTACAGGAGCTGTATTGACGTTGCTGGTCAAAGCAGGATACCATCTCTAATAACGTACTAGATACGAGGGCAGATTAAAATCATTGCAAACATTGACTGCTTACGTCGGTGCCTTGTGTCTCCATGTATGAAAGTTTTTCAATGTAAATTGTATTAAAGAGAACCTATATTTTCCTCTGCCATTCTAATCGGTAACTTTATTTGTTCTTTTTCCAGAAGTTGTACCCCAAAACAAGCTAAGCACTGTTACTTTGACCTTCCGTCAGCAGCTAAGCCAGATGTGGGTAAACTTAAGCCCAGGGGCCAAAACTGGCCGTTTAGTCTTTTAATTTGGCTCTTTGTCATCTTGGTGTTGACGCTCTGGCTCCCCTCATTCCCTGCAATTAGTGAAAATAACACCTGGACGATGATTGTTTGAATTGTTTCCAAGAGGCTGTAGTTTGCTGCAATAGAATGTTTAATCTTCTCTATCAAAAAATTATATTTATTAATTTTTAAGCATATTATCTTCAAAAAGTTTGCCCACCCCTAAGCTAAGCACTCCTCTATGGCAATGCATGATATAGGAATCTGCATAGTTCAGACTTAAAATGTGGTCCTCAAGTTCATACTGTCAATAGACTCGCAGTCTCACAGTCATGATTAAAAACCAGCAATATAAAAGACAGCTGCGTGCCATAGTTGAGGTACAGTGCGTCAGAAAAGTAATCACAGCGCATCACTATTTCCACATTTTGTTGTTACAGCCTTATTTCAAAATATATTTTTCTTCCTCTAAAATCTACACACACCACATAATGTGGAAAAAAAGGTTACCTGAGGTTTTGACAAATGTATTAAAAATAAAAAAACAGAGAAATCACATGCAAATACCATATTTTTTGGACTATTTGAATAAAGCTGTAACACAACAAACTGTGGAAAAAGTCATGTGCTGTGAATACTTTCCAGATGCTCTGTAAATAGGGCAAAATTCACAATGGCTGGTTGTCATGAGAGATTCTACTATTTACTGTACATTGACTATCACCAATGACTGTTTCATAAATAGTAGCTTATGACATAAGCCGGTCATAGACGCTTAGATTTCCCAGAGATTAATTTGTTAAACGATCCTGACGTGCGGTTGATAGTGATGGCCGAACATCGGCCTGGACTGTCCGCAAACGGGCGAGTCGGACTTTTAAAGAAGTCCGCCGTCCGCCTGTTCGCGGACACATTCAAATTACCCGCCTCTAGGCGGGGAATTTGAATCGGAAAAACCGGATGTGACGTCAGTGACGTCAGTGACGTCACATCCGGGCCCTGGAACGCATCCTGGAACGCATAGTTCCTGGTTACGGGGGCCGGATGTGACGTCACTTCCTGTTCCGAGCCGGTATTTTCACGACAAGACCGGCTTCATGCCCGGTCTTGTAGTGAAAAGATTCTTCCTCCGGCACGATGTCGCAGGTTCTGATCCTGCCGGAGGAAGAATACAGTTCTTCTTCTCGCCGGTGAACGGAGCGGGTCGAACACCCGTACTGTCCAGCGGCGAGAGGATGGGTGAACATGATTGTTTGCGGCCGAACTGTCCATCTTGCGGACAGTTCGGCCATCACTAGCGGTTGAGTCTTCGATCATAAGTCGTCCATTGATCGAAAAGGGCACCATTTTTTAAGGATTCAATTTATCCCCGATTTATTAGCCTCATGATAAAGGAATGTTTGTAAAACAGTACATACAATTAAGCCAATAAAATCTTAAACATGAAATATAATTAAGATAGCTCTAGTGCACTAAAAATAGGAAATAAAAAAGTTTGCACCTATGAATATAATGAATATTATGTGGAGCTCACATGATGGTCTTTTCCACCCGACCTATAGTATATATACTATACAATTCCAGAGTGTTCATTTATGGCTAGTTTACCTTTAGGGAATGTCTCCACTGCTTTCTCGGCTTCCAAATACTAGACTGGCTATTCTCACGGCATTCTGCCCATATGCTGGCCAGAGGTTGCTGTACTGCACTACGTTGAACTTCCTGTCGGGGGATCGGCAGGATGCCGTGAGGACAGCTGGTTCGGTAGGAAGGTATGTGGATTGGCTCCACCAGAGAATGCCTTTAGCGCAGGGGGGCCTACAGATTCAAAACACAGTGGAGACATACCCTTAAGCAGGGTACAAACGTGGAGATATGGGTCAAATCGCCGTTTTAAGCGCCGTACACGCTCACGGCCATCTATCTGACCCATACAATCTGCCCCTTGCGCTGTTTTCAAGCGGGACAAATCAATCCCGCTCGAAAACAGCCTTATCGGGCATGACCGTTAATACGGCGATGTCCGATGCTTTGCCTGGGTCTTCAGGCAAAGCTCGGCTGAGGAGGAGGAGCCGGGGAGAGGCAGTTCTGCTCTCCCCGGCTACTCCGATATCTGACAGCAGCGTGATGTTGTCATCACGCTGCTGCAGGGTACATCGGAGGGCTCAAATATCGAGCCGTCTGTACCCTGCTTTAGTCTATAAAAGGATTACTAGCCATATATTGTGACATTTTCAGATATATGGTGGCAAAGTTTAACCTAAATCACTACATCTGACAACAACCACAAGTGTATTATAAGGTGACTGCTTTGATATGTTAAGGAAAATCATTTCCCAATAGCCTGAATACTATAGTTTCTTCACAGTCTAAAGTGTGATGACAAAAATCTAACTTTTCAGTGTAAATGTTTCTGCAACTTTCATGATCTGTCTTTTGCCCATCATCTGTAATTGTCTGTTTCAGTAACACATACCATGTGTGTTGGCGCAGCTTTGTGCTATTTACTCTTCCTGTAAATGAACCTCTAAATAAATATACTTTGTCCTTACAGGTCTCCAATTAACATTGTCTTTTACTATGTGCAATTTGTTTAATGTAAAGTGCTTTCTTTACACAGAGAGATACCTGGTGATCCTGTCACTTGGTCTCGCTCATTCCCAGTGACCACGCGGTGCAGGCTGATATTCTCTCAGTAAGATTGTCACCAATCTCAGCATTGTTAGATCACCAACTTTTTGTTGGCTTGCTAAAGCAATAAAACTGGAGATGATCCAATTCTGAATATAGCAGTGGTATGTATGTCCTATGTACTGTATTTTTTGGACTATAAGATGCACCTGACCATAAGACACATCCAATTTTTAGAGCAGAAAATCAGAAAACAAAATGAATGTGTTAAAATGGAGTAAGGAAAAACATCCCATGCAGTACCCAATTTCAGTCACAAAAATGGTGTCACTAGAGAGCACACTTCGGCATCTCTTCTTCCTCATCCATGGAGAAGGGCGAGGGGGGGGGGGCGGGAGGACCCCGCAGGGGAATCTGCACTCTGGTCTCCCTGTTCCCTCTCCGCTGTGTGTGTGAGGAAACTGCTAGCGAGTTCAGCTTTTAAACTGGACCATATGTTGGGGCAGGTTCTAATTGGCCACAAGGGAAGTTGATACTTGCACGCCACTGCTGATAACGGAGAGTGATAAAAGAGCTCGTCCATCGGAGAGTTGGGCACCCAGTATTGCCACCAGTCAGCCTCTGCAGCTCACAGGATGCGCCACTCTACTTGAATTGGGTAGATTGAATGAATCCAAACGGTAGGTGAGGCCAGCAACTGGGTCTTTGTAGGAGAGTGTGCGCTACTATGTCCTGCACACCGGTAGAAAGGTGGAGGGCGGCAAAATAGACCAGCAACTGGGTCTTGCCTGGGACTGGCCCTCCTCTTCCTGGGAGTCCAGTTTATACCCCCCCAGGCCCCCCAGAGCCTCATGGGACATGGGGTTAAAGGAGACAGCACCTGAACTGGTCTGTGCGACTACACTACATTCTAAAATAGCAGCAACATTGTCAGTCTGGTTTATGTGATTCTGAAATTGGCGGTTTTGCTAGCCATTTGATTTGCCAATTTGAATCAGGATTACCAAATACTTGCAGGATTTCCACATTAGAATCTTTATATTGTTTTCATGAAAACAATTAGTGCAAAAAGATTGTTTGCCGTAAGACACGGTGTAAAAAAGAATAAGCACATACAAACTATTTTAAATGGTATGGTAATAACTAGTAATAACTAGGTAGAATAGTAAAGTTCTCAAACTTACTTATTTACATCAATTCATGAGCCTTGCTTACTAAAGTTAGGATTTTATTGATGCATTCACATAATGAATAGGAACGGGTGAAACGTAAGCATTTCACATAGCAAGAATTCAGCATTTAGTTCTTCACGTCTCAATCAATGTTCAAATCTATATATTTCTGGG
Organism: Ptychadena robeensis; assembly: GCA_036250615.1. Classification (NCBI taxonomy): domain Eukaryota; kingdom Metazoa; phylum Chordata; class Amphibia; order Anura; family Ptychadenidae; genus Ptychadena; species Ptychadena robeensis. The sequence continues at coordinate 38,242,992 of CM070034.1, read as the reverse complement.
TCTCAGTAGGATATGCCGGTACCTCCTGCCTCTTTGATTGCAAGGCAGGACCCCATTCTCAGCGGGGCTGAGGAGAGAAATGAATGGAATGTGGGAAGGAGTCTTAAGAACACAACGTTCCTTCCTGAAATGGGGGACTTACGTCATGCAATAACTGCCTGGAGCTCAGGCAGGAAGCACAGGCTGACTCCTGGCCTGCCCCTTTCTTGTCTTGACTTCTTTGTTTGGCATGAAAGGGAAAATACAGTACATTAAACATCAACATAATTGTACTCTTAAAACCTTAAAATTGCTAGGGATGAAAGCATTCAGTCCTAGCTGCTCTATCGGAGCACATAAAATTGTAATGTATACAAGGGATTACAGTCATTTTATTGTGTATTATGTCAGAGTTGTCAGAATGCATTAAATAGAGAATGGAACAGAGCAGGAGTTGGGTCTGTTCTGCTTTTATATATCGCAGTGATACCAGAAATGCAATTTTCACCTGATTTGCTTCAACATTTTTCTCCAGACAGGGACATGATTATTTCCTTCCTTCCTGACTGTAAATGGCAAGTTTTGACCCTTTGTTAACTATGTGCTAGCTATTGAATGGTTCCTATGGCAGAGGAACATGTACAGAGTTGGTTTAGCAATCTGGCATATAAAGAATTTCCAAGAAGGGATGTTATGTCTGAGGATGATGGGTATGGGGGTTCTGCAGACCTTTATCACCTACAGTATATTAGTAGTATTTAACCAGATATGACTGGCGGATATGAACATGAATGGGGCATGGCTTATACATAGGAAAAGGTGTTATGGCCAAGTGCTTCACCCCCCAAAACGTTATACCAGTACCCTAAAATTAAGTTCTACACATTATGATTATTAAAGCCACAGCTTTAAAAATTTTCCATGTTTATTACAAACAAAGTACATCAAATAATAAAGTAGAAACTGACAGTGCCCCCATAACTGGACTGAAACCAATATAAAACTGTAATGCGCCTGGGCACACAATCCCAACCAACACCAGAAGTCCATTCAACAGTCTTTATTGAGGTAGTCCAAAACAATGCAAAGGTCATACACAAGAATTAGAGGAAGCATGGTACAAAAGAGTCGTGGTCAAACAATCCAGGGTCAGGGCAAGGAGAGTCCAGGAAATCAGGCTGTGTCACTGTTAGTGGTAAGGACACATGCAGACAGGTAGGTTAGTAGTATAACTGGAAGCTCAAAAGCACACTTCTATACAGAGGCTATGGCGGACAATGATGTGCAGGGCAGAGTCCCAATATATGGGGAGCTTGCCAATCACATCATGCCACCTAGTGCCATGGAATTGGCGGATGATTACCTGGTGAATATCCCGCAGCTGGTTGGGGCTGTAGGAATTCACTCTTTAACACTTTCACCTGGGCTTGCTGTGCCAAACACGTCCAACACTGAGTGAGTAAGCCAGAACAGCATCCACCACTAGGGGGCAGTGAGACATGACTGCAATGTGTAGAGCAGGACCGCAGGGATCCCGGGGTGCCGTTTAGACGGAAAGTAGTCTGGACAAAACAATGAGACCTGCTTCCACCATGATGCATGTGCTGAGACTGTCTGCGATCCCTGGGGTCACCAATGTAGGATCGCCGGCCGGGATAGTACTTTACAGTAACCATTTCTACCACCTACCTGTTACAAGATTTTGTTAAATATAGTTTTGTTTAATATATGGCTCCTAAAATAAACAAAACAAACAAACAAGGGGGAAGTAACCAAGTGGTTAATGCGATCAATAGGGATTGGAGCAAAATGACAAATTAAGATGATCTTTGTTAACTTTGGGTAATTAGGTATTAAAAATTATATAGTGCATAATAGTACATAATCAAAAAATTTTTATAGTACATTAATAGTACATAATCAAACTCCTCACTTTAAGAAGTTAAATCACAAAATACCCCATTATAATCAATTCAAGATCTAAAATTAACATTTTAGATTGGTAATCAGCCAACATGCTACCAATCACCCAAATGATCCATTTTGTTGACCTGCCATGCTGTGAGAAATCTCCATCAGGGCAATTTCACTGAAAAAATAATAGAGGGACCAGTATGCATTGTACATGGAGATCAACTTTAGGGGATGTAGATCGGGCACATTCATTGCCCACACTGAAGCCCGGCAGTTCCAGCAGATGCAGGTGCAGAGGAAAGTGAAAGCAGTCATTGGACTGCTGCAGAGGATGCCGAAACCCGAAGAGACTGGGAGACTGGAGAACATCCGCACAGTCCACTCAAAGAACCAAACAGGTAAGCAGGTCCCTGACTCGAGTATAAGCCGAGGGGGTCTATTTCAGCCCATTTTTGGGCTGAAAAACTCGGCTTATACTCGAGTATATACGGTATATATATAAAAACCAGTAGGTTTATCACTTATCGGTAATATCACTATTGAGACAGTTAACCGTAGAGACCATAATGGAGGAATCTATGATGAGAGACTATTCATTACTCTAGTGGTCTATTCAATATTCACATCAAGGACCAGACCCTGCAGCTGACTGCTTGAAAGGGCTAAATTGTTATGTACCTCATACCGTAAGAAAGAGATGCACCGAAACCAGCAAATATACATAATCGTTTACGGTGTACGGCCACTATAGTCAATCTACCTGTTTTATTTTCTTGTTTTGTTGCATTGTTAAATGAATAATGTATCAATAAAAATTGTGTGCCAGCACTGTCCGTCGGGTCCCTCTAGCTGCTCTGGCCATCAGTGCCCGAGCAGCTATGGGGACCCGGCAGACAGCATCTAGGGGCGCCGGCTGGGAGAAAACACTGCCAGGTCACTGACACTGTCAGTTAGCTGACAGCCTAGCATTAAGGAAGAGGGAGGAACTGCTAGCTCCCTTCCCTCTTTCCCTCCCTTACAGCTTCTGAGGGAGAGAAGCAGGAGGCAGCTGCAGACAGGCTGTGTCCTCAGCCCAGACGAATCTCTGATGGAGGTTGATCGGTCGAAAAATCGGGTGGAAATCTAAGCGTGTATGGGCGGCTTTTGTGATTTCAACAGGTGTCTGAATTATATTTCTCTTATCCTGCCAGAGGATGCCCACTTACCTCCACAAACATAAGATTGTGTCAACTTTCATCCAAAGCTCCATGAAAATCTGAAGATCATGAGTTTGCGTTAGTTTCTCTGGGGTATCCGTTGATTAGCTACACAGTAAACGCTCAAGAGGTTATATATACATCTGCTACACATTTTAAAGGAGAAAGTACCTTAATGCCCTTTATGTCCCTGGGCATCATGTTTTGTAGTTGTAATATAATATTTTGAAAGAATAAAGGTTCCTGATACATGGAAAATAAATACAAATGGAGTTATTTTGTTGTTGTTTTAGGCGCACAAGTGTTATAAAGCCTCAATTCATCTCAAAGACTTTTGCCACAGCATAACTTTTTGTTCCTCATTAAAATTTTTGTACATTTCTTTCTTTCCTAACAGTCTACACATGACTCATTTTTGTTGCTCATATTAATCATGTTTTGTTTCGAAATGAGGTCTGGATAACCATGAATTGTACACTGTGTACAGAATTCATAGGTAGTTTTTCCCAATTTTAACCCTTAAAACTTTATGCAAACTATTGTCTACATTAGCGGTGTCAGCTTTAAGGAAGCAGATGTCTATTTCACATTTCCTGAAACCCCTTGTTGTCAATTTACTGTTAACTTAAAACATTTAATCATCTAAAATGTCAATTATGAAACCTTTATTGCAAGCTTTTGGAAACTTGTGCCCTGTTCGACAATCCTCCACCAACGAGTCCTCACCTGGAATCTTCTTAGAGCAGTAAGAGGAGTAGAGGCAAGGGACTCACTCAGGTTCCAAGGCACCTAAGCACCTATGCTTCCACTATACTATTTGAATATATTTATGGGGCACATAACCTTTGTTGATGTATATGAGGCATTCCATATATCACCATGTGTAGTGGTCACACGCTGACTCGGCTTTCCTAATCAACTTTGGCACTCCTACATCAGTAAAATTGCCAATGTTAATCTGGAAAACCAGGTCTACATAGAACCGCTGCACCCAGGGGT